>PVNU02001406.1:1800000-2106915 GCA_003013855.2 Liriodendron chinense
CTCAAGGGATTGTCATCAAGGAACGTGATTGCCGAAATAAGTCATTGGGTTGGATCTCGTCTCTAAAGATGCGGATCTTATCCCATGAAATCGGCAAGATCTCAGTATCGTATACGAGATCAGCGGGATCTCGATATCTTGCGTAACAGATTGAACCGCTCCACATCTATATAAAGGGACGACTCCATTGAGGGAAAGGTACACACAATATTCAATCTCTGTCCCGTTTTACCTGGCTACTCTTCTTCTTGCTTTGGCCTAACTTAAGCATCGGAGGGCTAACGGCTGGACCTCAGCCACCCTTAGTTGCTGTCTGTCTTCTTTCAGGTTTGGCGGAGAAAATCCCTGTTGGAGAGAAGGTGAACGTCCGGAGGATCCTGTTACAAAATTTGACATTAACAGTTTGGCGCCGTCTGTGAGAACGACTTGATCATCAAAATCAATCGTTCTACCGATCAAAATCCTTCCGCGATGCCTCCTAAAAAGGCTGTTCATCCTTCGACTTCAAGGCAGGCACCACCTCCGCCCGATGAGACGGAATTCGTACCTGCTCTTCCACCCACGTCGACGAATATCCCTCAAGGAGCCCCGAATATGCCATCAACAAATCCATTATTGGAGGCCTCTGGAAATCAAGACGATGTCTTGCGTTTCCTCGGAAACACTCTTCTGACTCTAAATGCCGGAGTTCAAGCCCTGTCGAATCGGCTTGATCAGCATTTCCCTGAACCACAAAGACAACCCTCCGAAGGTTTACCACCGCAACCCATACCGGTGGCTTCCAGACATTCTATGGATGAACCACAGGTCCCACCACTTGGCAGCCATCCTCCAATGCCGTCTCCACATTCTATACATTCTAGCTCGTCTCGACAACCTCAACCGCAGGGCTCCACCGCCAAAACATCAAGCTCTACCCTACCATGGGAAGGAGATCTCAAAAGAATCCATGATCGTTTTGATGTCATGGAACAGCGATACCAGGCAAATCGACCATCTGCAGTCATGGCAGCGATTCATCAATCCGAATCCCCCTTCACCAGCGAGGTTATGGAAGCCCCGTTACCCAGAAAGTATCGAACGCCTGTTATCACCCCGTACACAGGTATTGGCGACCCTCTTGAACACCTGGAAACATACAGGTCCCTCATGGAGTTGGAGGGACATGGTTCAGAAATCATGTGTAGGGCTTTTTCCCTAACATTGAAGGAGGCAGCTCGTACGTGGTTCCGAGGATTAAAGCCTCGTTCCATCAGCTCCTTTTCTCAGTTATCGGAGATATTCCTTTCTCAATTCATGGGAAGCATCCGCGTCAAGAAGCCAGCTTCCCATCTAATGAATCTAAAACAGCAGCATGGGGAAACGATAAAAGAGTTCACAGTACAATTCACCGCTGAAGCCGTTCAAACTGAAGGTTATACTGAGGAAAAAGGGCTCGCAGCCCTCATAGCAGGGATAACGAGCGAGAAATTCAGGTTTGCCTTGGATAAAAGCCCACCGAAAACTATGGCAGAATTCCAAGCCAAAGCTCAGAAGTACATCAATGCAGAAGAAGTCGCATTGACACGCCATGGGGCACAGGGTAAGAAACGCAAGCCAAAGGGAACCTCTTCTGCAGATAAAAAATATCGTCGTGATCAACGCGATCGTTCTCCCAAGAAGCCATACTCCGGTAAATATCATAACTACACTCCTCTTAATCGGTCTCATGAAAAGGTTCTAATGGAGATTAAACACAAGCCATATGTAAAGTGGCCTGCAAAGATCAAATCCGATCCCGAGAAGAGAGACAAGAGCAAGTTCTGTTACTTTCACAAAGATCACGGGCATAGGACCCAGGACTGCATCTCTCTACGAGACCATATCGAAGCCCTTATTCGAAAAGGCCATCTCCAGGATTATGTTGCTTGTAAAAATCGATCACCAGAAAGGGCGAAGACCTCATCTCGCCAAAAGGAACCGCCTCATCATCAAATTGACCAAGAGGACGCTGAGCCCACGGGAGAAATTCGCACTATCGTCGGGGGACCAGCTTGCGGGGGTGACTCTCAAGCTTCAAGAAAAGCATACGCTCTAAAGGCATCCAGAGAACCCCAGCAAATCTACTGGTTGGAACAGACATCTAGCTCGTCAAAAACCAGCCATCCTCCAATTTCCTTCACTCTCGAAGATGCAAAGGGAATTCACTTCCCTCACGAAGACTCCATTGTAGTCACATTGAAGGTATCGAATTATTTGACTCATCGAATTATGGTGGATACAGGTAGCTCAGTCGATATTCTATACTTGGAGGCTTTCAACAAAATGGCACTGGCCAGAAGCCTACTCAAGTCAGTTTCGACCCCCCTAGTCGGCTTCGGAGGTGAGGTAGTAACACCTGAAGGAAGTATCGATCTCCCAGTAACTTTTGGAGAGAGTCCAGCGAAGACCACCGTCTTCATAAACTTCCTTGTCGTGGATCGAAAATCAGCGTATAACGCCATTTTGGGGCGGCCATCACTTACTAAGGTTGGAGCGGCCTTGCATCCTTCATATTTGTGTGTTAAATTTCCTACCCCAAATGGTATCGGAGTCGTGCAAGGAAGTCAGCAGGAGGCACGATCTTGTTACCAGATAGCCCTCCAAGATCGAAAGAAGGCTCAAGCGACACCCGTTATGGAGATAGCACAAGGTTCACCTAACTTTCCCTCCAACACCTAGTTGGATCCGAGAGAAAACGCTCTTAAGTCAGGAACTCCTGGGGAGGAAACAGTGGCGATTCATCTGACCGAAGACGACCCGTCTAAGATCGTGTACATTAGATCCTCTTTAACCAGTGTCCACCGCGAAGATTTGATCCATTTCCTCACTGAATACCAGGACGTGTTTGCTTGGTCTCATAAAGATATGCCAGGCATCGACCCCAACGTCATCGTGCATCGTCTCAATATCGATCCAAAGCATAAACCCGTACACCAGCGTCGACGAGCCTTCACTGCAGAGAGGCAAATGGCGATCAAAGTTGAAGTTGAAAAGCTACTTACGGTCAATTTCATAAAAGAAGTTGACTACCCAGAGTGGGTCGCGAACGTGGTTCTCGTCCGGAAAGCTAATGGCAAATGGAGAATGTGCGTTGACTATTCAGACTTGAATAAAGCGTGTCCCAAAGATAGCTTCCCGACGCCGCGGATCGACCAGTTGGTCGATTCAACAGCTGGACACGCTCTGCGTAGCTTTATAGATGCTTATTCTGGTTACAACCAGATCACGATGCACCCACCTGATAGCCAGCATACCGCCTTCATCACAGACCGAGGATTATATTGCTACCAGGTAATGCCGTTCGGTCTTAAAAATGCAGGGGCCACTTATCAACGTCTTGTCAACAAAATGTTCACTGCTCAAATCGGTAGGAATATGGAAGTTTATGTTGACGACATGCTCGTGAAAAGCGTCGTAGAAGATGACCACATTTCTGATCTTCGAGAAGCCTTCGACCTAATGAGGAGGTATCAAATGAAATTGAACCCAGAAAAATGTGCATTCGGTGTGTCTGTAGGGAAATTTCTCGGGTTCATGGTTGGCCAACGCGGAATTGAGGCTAATCCTGAGAAAATAAAAGCATTGATAGAGATGAAATCCCCCACCACTCTGAAGGACGTCCAGCGTCTGGCTGGTCGCATCGCATCGTTAAACAGGTTCATCTCGCGAGCATCAGACAAATGTTTACCATTCTTCAAACTCCTTCGTGCAACGACCAAGTCTGATTGGAAATGGACGCCACAATGTGAGGAAGCCTTTCAACAATTGAAGCTATACATGAGCACACCCCCCATTTTATCTAAACCTGTAGCACATGAGCAACTCATTCTTTATCTCTCTGTGTCCACTACGGCCGTTAGTGCCGCTTTAATAAGAGAAGATTCCGGGGTGCAGAGGCCCGTTTATTATATCAGTCGAGCAACGGTTGATGCAGAAACTAGGTATTCTGATATGGAGAAACTGGCACTAGCCTTAGTCACGGCAGCTTGAAAACTGCGACCATACTTTCAAGCCCACGCTATTTTAGTACCGACAAATCATCCGCTACGACAAGTCCTTCAAAAACCTGAGGCTTCCGGACGGTTAACTAAATGGGCAGTCGAGATCAGCGAGCACGATATCTCATTCTGCCCTAGGACCGCGGTAAAGGGCCAGGCCGTGGCCGATTTCATCGCTGAATTCACGTACTCTTCTGATGATAATACCATGACCAGCGACCAGCCTCCTTGGTCACTCTTCGTGGACGGGTCGTCGCGGGCCACTGGTAGCGGAGCGAGCCTGATTTTAGTGGCTCCCGACAGGTCGCATTTCCAATATGCTCTACGTTTCGATTCTCACATCTCAAATAATGAAACAGAATATGAGGCCCTGATCGTCGGCCTCGAACTAGCCATTGTCTTTGCAATTCAAAATCTGTTGATTCATAGCGACTCCCAGCTCATTGTCAACCAAGTTCTTGGTGAATTTGAAGCCAAAGAAGAAAGGATGGCCTTATACAAGTCTCGTGTACTCATCCTGCTCGCAAAACTGAAGACCTATGAAATAATTCATATTCCTCGCGAGCAGAACCAACTTGCCGACTCATTGGCTAAGCTCGCTTCTGCACCAGAATCTGAGATAACACACTCGATCCCCATCGAGCATCGTCAGAACCTAAGTATCGACCAATCGGCTCTTGAGCAAGTAATATCGGTACAATCGTCTCCGTGCTGGATGGATCCCATCATCCTTTATCTCAGAGACGGATATCTACCAGACAACAAGAAAGCTGCAAGACAAATTCGGCTTCGAGCTTCCAGGTACACCTTGCAAGACGGAATATTGTTGCGAAAAAGTTTCTCCTTGCCTTATTTAAGGTGTCTTCATCCAGAAGAAGCACTTCATGTTCTAGACGAAGTACACCAGGGGGCTTGTGGTAATCACCCCAGGGGGCGATCCCTAGCATATAAGGCGATGCGGCAAGGATATTATTGGCCTACTATGAAAGCAGATGCAATTGAATTTTCTAAAAAATGTGACAAGTGCCAGCGATATTCACATATACCCCATGTACCTTCCGAACGGATGACTCCAGTTGACAGCCCTTGGCCTTTCGCTCAGTGGGGTCGATATCATCGGGCCTTTACCCATGGGGAAGGGACAAAATAAGTTCGCGATTGTAGCGGTTGATTACTTCACCAAATGGGCCGAGGCAGAACCATTAGCCAAGATTACTGAGAAACAAACCACTAAGTTCATATGGAGAAATATCATATGCCGTTTCGGACTTCCTCACACTATAATTACAGACAACGGAACGCAGTTCGACAACGCAGCCTTTGATGAATTCTGTGAAAAATGGAAGATACATAATCTCCGTACTTCTCCATATCATCCTCAGGCGAATGGGCAGGTCGAGGCAGTGAATAAGATCATCAAGCACCAGTTAAAGACCAAGCTAGGTGAATGTAAAGGGGTGTGGCCAGAATTCTGCCAGAAGTATTATGGGCATATAGAACCACGGCTTGTACATCAACAGGTGAAACCCCTTTTTCCTTAGCATTTGGTATCGACGCAGTGGTACCAGTGGAAACGCAAGTGCCCTCATATCGGATCGAGCAGTATGACCCCACGAGTAATCAGGAAAATCTCCGACTTCATCTTGATCTCTTGGAAGAGTGAAGAAATGCTTCCCAAGTACGAGTGGCAGCATATCAACAACGTATTGCTCGTTATCGAAATGCTAGGGTTCGGCCTAGATCCTTCCAGCCTGGAGATTTGGTACTAAGGCAAAATCTTGGAGTTCCCGCTCGTTCACTGGATCCAAATTGGGAAGGCCCGTATCGGGTTGTTAGGATTGTGCGACCCGGTACTTATTACCTTGAAGACATGCAGGGAAAGCCCGTACGTCGCCCTTGGCACGTGGAGCATTTGCTACGATACTATCCCTAGAATCGATGTAGTTCATTACGACATTTTTATGAATAAAGTGAAAGATATCTTTTGGTCGCTACTCCATTTACATGGACCTGAATAGCCCTGAAGAGAATGCATACCATCTCTTGACCAATTGCCTACCTTTGGTAGGGATAAAACTACCTTTTGGCTACTATCCCATTTATTTGGATTTGAATAGCCCCGAAGAGAATATACACATCCTCTTGGCCAATTGCCTGCCCTTGGTAGGACTGAAATCGTTATTAGTTGGTTGCTTCTCCATTCTATGGATTAAAGAAAGCCCCGAAGGGAGCATACGTGCTTTCTTGACCAACCTTCTGCCCTTGGTGGAATCAAAATCTCAATCGATAGATCAGTCTCTCCACGAGGGCATGATCGCTACGACCCCCCGGGTTGAGCATAGCTCATTGCAACAGGAAGGCATTCATTACATGAAAAGGAAAGAGTAAACAAGAACAACACTTCCAAAAAATATCTTTTCATTGACGATAAAATGTTTACACAATATCTGCTCGCGAGTAGAAAGAGAGGAAAGAGAAAATCAATCTCTTGGAGGAGGAGCTGTGCTCTCGACTTCAGGGCCCATTTCTGGAGCCCCTCCAGCCTGCGTGGCTTTAGTCACAACGTTCTCAGCAGCAGCTTGCTCTTCGGCAGCTATGATGGTCGCGACTCGACCAAATTCCCCCATATCGAAGGATGGGATCATTCATTGCACTACTCTTAGTGCAAAGTCTCGACCAGCATCATATGACTCATACCTTTCGTCGTCATATAGCTGCGAAGTCCGGAACTCGGAAATTGCCCGAGGACCTTCCTCCGAGAGCATTTTTACAAGGGCGACTTTCTCCTCGTCCCAGTGGATCGAGTCGTCCTTGAGCTATGCAAGAGCGGAGCGCTCCTTGGTCAGGTTGTCGTAGGCCTCCTTGAGCTGCGACCTGGCCTTCGCGAACTGCTCTTCCAACGAGATCTTGTCTTGGCGAAAGATCTCCCTCTCTCTCTCTGCCTTCTCCTTCAAACCCGTGAGCTTCACGAAGTCTGAGTCCAAGGCCTGATACCTATCGGTCAGGACTTGGATTTTCTCGATGAGGATCTTCTTCTCCTCATCTCTCTTCGCGATCACCGCCTCACGAGCCTTGAGTAGTTGATCTCTTCCTTGAACTGCCTTCTCCAAGGCAGTCCTCTTTCCCTCAGCTTCATCTATCGTGCGACGGGCGGCAACGATATCACGCCTCGTTCGCAGGATAAGATCTAAGCCCTGCAAAAGAGATGAAAAATATGAGAGAGTATTCTGGAACGTAATAACAGATTAAAGCAGGTCTTGACGAGGTCTTACCTGAACCATTCTCATCCCCACTTCGAGGAGAAGGTTCTCAGGGCTTGGCTCGGGAAGAGAGCCGAAGGCATGAGGAGGGACGTTCTCAAACAAAAATTTGCATATTGGATGGAGGTGGCGGGGAATAGAATATGTCCCACTCCCTGATGGTTGGGCAACGACCAACCCGGCCGTCTCGCGAGGGGGAGGCATTGACTCGCGAGCAGATCCTTGCTCGGTAGCAGGGATCAGTTCGAGAGTAGGAGCCGGCTCTTGAGGCTCCATCTGCTCTCGAGCCTCTCCAGCTGGGGGGCAGCCGGACCCCGCCCCATCCGGGGAATTGTCAGCAATGTTAATCACTGGGGGTCCAGGTGCGACCACCAGTGAGGGAATAGTGGGCCCAGCCGGGGCCCCCGCCATGCTCGCGGGAAGGGCAGGCTGATCGCTACCCGTGCGGATGGATGATTGAGATGGTTCGGCAGGTGTTCTCTTCTGCCTCTTGGAGCCCGTGCCCTTCAGTCGGGGCAGCAGACCCCTCTTCTCTCCAGCCTTCGTCATCTCAACCTCTCTTCTGGAAATTAAGCCCGCTGCAGCAAGTCGCGAGGGAGACAGGCAAGCCTCGCTATGCCTATCACCAACAGGCACCTTGTACACCTTTACAATTTTCTCGTTGATCCCTCCCTTCAAATTTGGTTTTCTCAAGGCCGGGATACCTGCGAGCATAAACAGGGGTCAAATGAAGCAAAAACCCTAAAAACCTAACTGAAGAAACTGCACAATGCGGGATTGTGCCTACCTTCACAGAAAAATCGGGTCACTCCTGGACCCCTGGAGGAGGCAGACTCCCAGTTCCCGGAAGCATAGAACCACCGCTTCCTCCAGCCGGGATAGTTCGAGGAGGGCTTCCCCAACACGAAGTTATCCCGATACCAATACACAAATAATACCAGCCTTCGCTGGAGGGAGCTTTCTTCAGACGGAACATACGGAGGAACTCCTCCGCCGTGAGTTCCCCGTTGCCGGCCTGAGCCCAGAGGGCAAAGGAGCCCAGAACTACCCTCCACCCGTTCACGATGAGTTGCCCGGGGGCAATCTTGTAACACCGGAGAACATCGCGGATGAAGGGATGGAGGGGGAGGCATACCCCCAGGATAAGCTGGTACTCATAAAAAGCTACGCATCCTGGGGGGGGGGGGGGGGAGTCTGGTGTCTCTCCATCTCCGGGCAAGCGGAGAGTGACTGAGTCGGGGATCAGGTATCTCTCCCGTAACTCAGCCAGCCGGTCCTCCGATAAAACGGAAGGATATCCGGCTGCAGTGTATCTCCCTACCGGAACCCTCGCACTGCTGGAGGCAGAGGATTCCGGAGTGGCATCACCGAGAGGGACGGTGGTCTCGTCAGAGTTCCCAGCCATGAGAAGATAAAAACAAAAGAAGGAAAAGAAAAAAAAAGGAAGTATACCAAAAACAGAAAAAAAGAAAAGGAGCACCGGAGGAAGAAGAATGGAAAGAGAAGACTGCAAGTTCCTTTCGAAAAGCTTCTGTAGAAAATCAAAGAAATGGCGGACTCCGTATATTTATAGGCAATCATTCCGCCGTATCTGATGGCACGTGGCAGTCCCTCCTTCGGCGCAGCACTTGAGCAGGCACACCCATTAACTCCTCAAACACGTGGCAAGCGCCCCTTCATTTTCTGTCTGCGGAAAGGCTGCGGAAAGCTGGCGCTCATTAATTCCAGCCCATCATGTGAGGTTTCATTCTCGATGAAGGCATCGGGCGGTTACGTGTGATAGTGAGCTAAGTCCTTCCCTTAAAAATTTTTGGCGGCAAGGACTTGGGGGGCATCTGTTATAGACAAAATAATGGAGACCAGCTCAGCTATTAAAAATTGTACACGGACGCCCATTCGACTCTCGAGATCATCTGATCGAGAGTCACAGATTGGGAAAGTACGGAAGAACCCATTAGACTCTCGAGATCATCTGATCGAGAGTCGCAGATTGGGAAAGTACGGAAGAACCCATTAGACTCTCGAGATCATCTGATCGAGGGTCGCAGATCGAGTAAGTGCGGGATGCCCATCCGACTTTCGAGATCATATGCTCGAGAGTCGTAGGATGGATAAATATGGAGCACCTATTCGCAAGGCTTCGAGCTCCCCTATCCAATGGTCAGATAAAGTGAAGCAAAGATTCCCTTCTTGAACAGCGAGCAGACCTTCTCACAAGTCGTTGAAAGGTGTTACGTCAAAATGAGCGAGCACTTGGACTCGTGACCAGGTTCCAACATGCGAACAGCTTTTCTGCGGCTACATCTCTTAACCTTCAGTACCAGCACCCGATTCCCGTCGGGCAGCTTGTTCAATCCCTCTGCGATGCCAGGCAGGGCTACACCTAGTTCGGTGGTTTCTGTCTTGTCTGCGTCTCCTTCCTTTTCGCTGGCTATGACTCCAACTACGGTTTCCAGCTCTACATGAGCGATCAGCGCTATTACTACGCCTACCGGCAGCCCGTATAGGTCGATTTTTAGGCTTACCTTCTCTGGTAGTTCCGGATCTCAAGGGATTGTCATCAAGGAACGTGATTGCCGAAATAAGTCATTGGGTTGGATCTCGTCTCTAAAGATGCGGATCTTATCCCATGAAATCGGCAAGATCTCAGTATCGTATACGAGATCAGCGAGATCTCGATATCTTGCGTAATAGATTGAACCGCTCCAGATCTATATAAAGGGACGACTCCATTGAGGGAAAGGTACACACAATATTCAATCTCTGTCCCGTTTTTCCTGGCTACTCTTCTTCTTGCTTTGGCCTAACTTAAGCATCGGAGGGCTAACGGCTGGACCTCAGCCACCCTTAGTTGCTGTCTGTCTTCTTTCAGGTTTGGCGGAGAAAATCCCTGTTGGAGAGAAGGTGAACGTCTGGAGGATCCTGTTACAAAATTTGACATTAACAGCCATCATTTCTTCTTTGGCCTCGAATTCACCGAGAACTTAGTTGACAATGAGCAGGGAGTCACTGTGGATTAGCAGATTCTGGATTGAAAGGACAATTGCTAGTTCGAGGCCAAAGATCAAAGCCTCATATTTTGCTTCATTATTTGAGATGCGAGTATCAAAACGTAAAGCGTATTGGAAATGTGACCCGTCTGGTGCGTCTAGAATTAGGCCCGCTCCGCTACCGGTGGCCCGTGACGACCCGTCCACGAAGAGGGACCAAGAAGGCTGGTCGCTAGTCGTGGAATTATCATCGGAAGGGGAATATGCGAATTCGGCAATAAAGTCAACCACGGCCTGGCCCTTTGTTCACTCCCCAAGTGTAGGGTTGCGAAGTAGTAATAATTCGGAAAGACCGAGTATCGTTCCCACAGAGATTTATGTATGGGTATTCTCAGAATTTAACTAAAATAACTAGTAATTAAGATCCTATTAAGAACTAAAATTGAAAAATAGCAATTTGGGTTTAAAACAGTGAGTAGTTAAGGTAATTTCAATCTAAAAGGCACTAGAGCGCCAAGGATCCACTTTTGATAAGTTTCAATGCATCAACACAACTAGGTCTCTCATAACTCAATCGGAATCAAATTCCTTTCTCTATCCGATTGGAATATAGAGCAGTTCAATCAACAATTATCTAAAACAAGTGCTTATTAACTGATTTGATTCCCACAACCATGCTCAGGCCTTGGGCATACTCAATTGTATAGGCCAAGCCTCTTTCCAATCTAGTTGAGATTCACAACCATAGTTTTCACCAAATCCTGTCACTAGACCTGATTACGACTCATGATTTGAACTTGAATTAAATCAAAATGAATCACTAAACAATTATTCCAGATTATATACAAAAGATAAGAACTTTAGTTGCATGAGTTCCCACATGAAAATCAGGCCATTGCATACAAGGCAATCAAAGCGTCTACCATGCCCGGAGTCAATGGTAGATCAATGCACTACACAAGCATGAACATTGCTCAAAAGCTAAGATACTAAGTTAGGATCACTAAGAATCACATGAGCCCGGAGTCATCAAGAGATCAAAGTAGAAACCAACATAGTACTTGAATCAAACTCAAATTAAACTAAAATTCATCAATTAAAACATAAAAGGAAACCTAGGTTGCATCAATCCATCAAAAACGAATCAAAAGCTTCACCTCTTAGCCCTAGCTAAGAGGTTTTAGTTCATCTCTAACATCCTTGAACTAGAAGCCTCTAAAAACATGAAAAACTACTAAAACAGGAAGAAAACTAGAAATTCGAAGTAGAATCCGTCTCCTGAGCAATCCCCACGTCGTAGCCTCCTTTGATATGAAGAGAAGAGGTCCTTTTATAGCTTGGAGGAGTCCAATACGCAAGAGAACTCCAGAAATTGCGTAAACTTACGCAAAAGCGCAGAAAAATCCGGAATCCTGAATTAGAAATAAGCTGTTTACGCTGGCCGACCGGTCATGACCGATCGGACTTGGAAATCCTCTTATCCAGCAGCTATGCTCGACCGGTCTTGACCGGTCGGGCTGTGTTCCTGAACAGTCCATGCGCTCCAATGGTAGGCCGACCGGTCAAGACCGGTCGGGCTTGCTTGGCTGACCGGTCAGCCGACCGGTCTGGCTTCTTTTTCTCTCTATTTCTTTCTTTCTTTCTTCTTTTCTCTTCTCTCCTTGCCTTGGCTTTCTTTGGTCCTTCTTTTCTCTTCATCCTATGGTCTTCAATGCTCTTAAGGAGCTACATTTAGCCTTCAATTGGTGACATCTCCATCTTGTTCCTACAATCACAAATCACGCCTTAGAATAGTCCTTTAAACATGTAAACCGTGCATAATGAGTGATGAATTGGGGTTAGAATATGCACAATTAAGAGCTCAACACACCCCCCAACCAGCATTTTGCTAGTCCCAAGCAAAACATGCGTGAAACTAGTTTCATTCTCCAAAACCCAACTCTCCTCTAGAAACTACTCTTCTATACATTCCAAGACACATAAGCGTAAGAATCAGAGAAATTCAGTGATAAAGGTTGAAACCTAAAACTCTTAGAACATAATAAGTATTTATATGAAATTCCCGCTGATTGATTGATAGATAGAAGAACTTGAACAAATTCAACCTAGTGTGCATGGAGAAAGTTCATCTCATGAGTTTCCGGGATTATCTTCTTCATAAATCAACTAAACTACCGATCTCAAGGTATATAGAGCAACAACAAGCCTATGACAGGAATTTACCTTACCGTCCTTCCGACGACTTTCACACTACGTCCCATTTCTGGCTTTGGTTACGGGTAGACCATCCCCCGGTTGGTAGTAGGTAGTGAAAATGCGGTATAAGTTTGATTACCGCTGTTGTAGAAGCAAGAAACAAGTTATCTTGTCCTAGAGGGGGGTGAATAGGACACTTTTTAAATTTCTCAATACAAAGTATTCTTAGAGCACTTTCATCAAACACCAGATATGCAAAGTATAAATCAATAAAAGCACATGTGAAAGAAGTAAATCAGTTCATCCATTCACCACACAACAAGGGATTTTTATAGTGGTTCGGTTATGTACCTACTCCACTCCCGGCTGATCCACTCACTCCTTGAGTGGCCGGATTTCACTATCACTATGGTTTTAAATGAGGTTAACCATAAACCTTAACAGCCTACAAAAGGACTTACGACTCAACACATGGATTCATCCTTCCATAGGACTAATCCATGACCACTTAGTCCTACACAAGGGCTTGTCCTACTCAAGGACTTGTCCTACGCAAGGACTCTATCGAGTTTGGGTCTTCAAACTCTGAAACCCAAATCTCAACTTGAGGAGGTTTCTTGGACTCGAAAGACTAAATATACTTAGCTGATTGAGTCCCTTGATGATGCCTTTGTTGAAGAAGCTTCGGCTTGTACGGAAGACGTCTTCTTCAACTCCCTCGATCAGCAACCTTGCTCCGGATGACCCATTGTAGATTCCAAGGTGAGGGATTGAGGTTAGGTTGAGGCTATTTTGGGATATGGCTTTTATATGAGGAAAGCTTCTACCTAAACCACCATTAATGGCATTGATGACAAGAGAAAGTCTATGAGAGGTAGGTCAAGATGCCATTAAAGAAGGGTTGAGTTCATGTTTCAATCCAAGCTTTGAATGCTTAATCAATGTTGGTCAGATCAACATGGATTGAAGAATGAACTCAACAAATCTAAGGGTTTTGAAGAAGGGGATCTCAAGAAGAAGGCTCACTCAAACCCTAGATGATGCTTAAGGTGTCTTGGGCAAGATCCAACCGAGTTCTATAAATAGATTATGCCATTCAACGGTCAGAAAACGGTCAGCTCGATAGGTTCCGATCGATCGGACATAAGTTTTAGTCAAATTTGAATTTTGCTTGAAAACAGGTTCTCCGATTGATCAGACTTAGTTCCGATTGATCGGAATACCCTGTCCGATTGATCGGACAGATGGTCCGATTGATCGGAATTTCTTCCAGAGAGTTGATGCAATTTTTCTGGAAATTCCTCCGATGGATCGTATCTATGTCCGATGGATCGGAGAGCCCTGCGATGGCTCGGAAAAGTGTCCAGAGAGTTTACAATGTAACTGGACTATTATCCGATGGATCGGACACAATGTCCGATTGATCGGACATCTATCGGACTATTCTCCGATGGATCGGGTATGTATCGGAGAGAGCAGACTTATAGTTTTTCAATTTTAAAGCAACTTCTGCCACCAAGAACCTTTCCATTGCTGATCTTAATGGAAGGTGAGCTATAAATGGTGCTAAGGGTGTGCCTAGAAAGGTTTTGGGCCATCTATAGAAGGTTTTGGGATCAAAGGTTTGGGTGGAGAGGCTTGAAGCTGACTTGATCTTCGAGAAGCTTCTATCTTCAGCCGCAAGGAAAACTGTCTTCAGCCGCCAGGGACTCGACGACACACTAACCATGGTAATTGACAAATCTTTGCATTAACAATCTCCCCCTTTGTCAATTACCAGACAAAACCAAACCTATGCAAGTCTTGGTCCATACCACAGACTTATCCTAGACACCAAAAACCAAAATACATCATGTCGAGGAAAATAAAAACTTTATACATAGACATGACTCATTACATACAAAATGTACAGACTCAATGTACAAACTAGGCTTCACTTGAACTCCCCCTTAGTCCCTGCACACAAAAGATCACCAAAAAAGATAACCTGGATCTTTTGGTGGGATAAATTCTCCCCCTTTTTGTCAGTGATTGACAAAGGTTAGTGAAATGAGAATGCAGCGCATATGTCATAGACTCAAGGAGGAAAATAAACATTATCGAGCCGAGAGAGGAAGCCAACACACACATGGTCATGCGAAGATATACAAGTATATGACAGTAAGCACAGAGGGCTTATAGCCCAAGCAACCAACCTCCCCTCCTGAAATGTATATCATGACCAACAAACCATATATACAAAATCCAAAAGAGGGCAAGAAGCCCAACAAGGATAAGCAATTTCGCACAATTATATGTATATATGCAGAAGATAGCCAAAAAGAATGATCATCAGACATAATAGCATAACAAGAAAGACATAATGATCATCAGAATATCCAAATACAGGGCATAGCAGAATATCCAAAAAAAATATCCAAAAACATAGCCAAAAAGTATAACCATCCGTCAATCCAAAAAGGTGTCAAAGAAAAGATGCATCAATCAATACAACTATCAATGTCGCTCCAAAAAGATATCTGCGACGACTAGACACTAGAGACCCTAACTGAAAAGATAGGCAGCTATGGAGCAGGGCCAGCGACGTCATCTCGACGGCATGAGAGAGCTGAGGTGAGGCTCTGGACTGCATCATGAATGGTCTGCATCAAGCTCTCGAGTCACGACAGCCGCTCACCATGCTGGGCAAGGGCACCCTCCACTCGATCTAGTTGAGTAGAGATCTGCTCCGTGCTGGGAGGAGGAGGTGCCGAAGAGGCGTCGGACTGAAGGCGCCGCTTGACTGAGCGACGAGCTGGGGCAGGGGTTGGTGATGGAGCGGAAGACCTGCTGTGGGTGTCAGCCGACACTTGTGTGGGAGTGTGCGAGAAATCCCGATCTTCTACATCATCCTCTTTTGGAAGGGTCATCTTCTTGATATTGAGGTCCCTGAATGTGCGGCGAGGAATAGGGTGGACCACAATATCTGTGAACCCGCACTCGTGCCCTAATCTGGTAATGAGCCACCCGAACGGAATGGTGTTGCGGTTGTGTGGCAGAGCGTCCAGAATATGATGCAAAATGATGGATGGGAGACACAGGCGCGTCCCATGACCAACGTGATACAGCAGATTGACCATATTGGCAGTAAGGTCGGACTTGTTGGTACTGCGGGGGTAGACATTGGTGCTGAAGATCTGGTGGAGCACTCGAAACCTATTAGACATTTCAGATGCCCGTAGTGCACTACCGTCAATCCACTCCGGATTTGGACCCCGACATAAGTAGCGAGTCCAATCAGCCCTAAGAGAAGTATCAAGCAGATTGTCATTTGGTTGCGGGGCTGTGGACACGGGAACACCAATCAGGGCGGCTATTGTGTGGGCTGTGACCTGGACGACCCGGCCTCCGACAATAACTTCACATGAGGGAGGGTTTCCAACGGGGTTGATGATTTTAGATAGAAATGTATATACAACCTCAGGATGGGCTACGCCGCCAAAACGAAGTACAGCATCCCACCCAATCTATGCAAGAAGAGCGGGAATGCCAAAAGGCTCCACACATGACTCAGTGACCACTCTCTCATAGATAATGGTGCGAGATTGAAACCGAGAGAGAGAGGCTGGACTCTCAGGCTGGGCAGGAGGTGCAGCAGGTGGAGGAGAGCCCTGAGAGGGTCGAGAAGTTTGCAACTTCTTGGTCCTGGCAGTGGTGGATGGCCCAACAGCCATCTTGGATTTGCCTTTCGGATCTTTAGGCATGATGTAGCAAGATTGGAAAGAGGATTTAACCAATGTAGATACCAAGATGGACAGAAAACACTTCAAATCCCTAGAAATGATGATCTGATAGAGGAGAGGGACAGAAGAAACTGATCGGATAGCCAAAAAAAAAAAATCAAACTGACAGCTTGGAGGATCTTACCTAGGAGACACGAAGACCTGTGGGGGCTACAAATGAGGATCCAGGGAAACCCAGCTGAGCTACAGACCGATCGGATGGGGATGCCCTAGCAAAAGGGGCTGAGAGAAGAGAGGAATAGGGCAGAAATGAAGACTAAATGAATAGGGCTCGCGTATTTGACTGTTGATCTCCCGATATTTCCGATTGATCGGACGATGTGTCCGATCCATCGGAAATGCCCCCAGTGAGATTTTAACACTAAACATTTCCTCCCATCAGCAAATGATTCCCAGCTAATTTGATAAGAGTGTGAGCATGAGAATATCAATAATCACAAAAAAATGAGGCTAATTCCTCAGATATACCTATATGCACATGAGTTTCCATTTGGCTAGAATGAGCACACACCGATAGACTTCCGAAGGTGTTCAAACCTTGTGGAATCTAACGGCTTAGTAAGGATGTCGGCCAATTGCTGCTCAGTTTGAATGTATTCAAGATTAATCAGTTTTTCCTCAACGAGTTCTCTTATAAAGTGATGCCGGATGTCGATATGCTTGGTTCGAGAATGTTGAACCGGATTTTTTGAGATATTAATGGCACTTGTGTTGTCACAAAAAAGCATCATTTCATCCTGATTAAGACCATAATCCTTCAACATCTGCTTCATCCAAAGTAGTTGAGCACAGCAACTTCCGGCAGCAATATATTCAGCTTCAGCGGTGGACAAAGAGATGGAGTTTTGCTTTTTGCTATGCCAAGCAACTAAGCAGTTTCCGATGTAAAAACAGCCACCGCTAGTGGATTTTCTGTCATCCATATTTCCAGCCCAATCGGCATCGGAGTACCCCGCAATGATGGTTGAGGTGTCAAAGGGGTACCACAGGCCATATTCAGTGGTGCAGGCCACATATCTAATCACTCGTTTTACAGCAATGAGGTGTGATTCCTTCAGATCGGCTTAAAATCTAGCACATGCCCCTACACTAAAGGCGATATCGGGTCTACTAGCTGTGAGGTAGAGAAGACTCCCAATCATACTTCTATATAAATGTTGATCAACACTAGTGCCAGATAAGTCTTTAGAAAGTTTAATGGTGGTGGCCATAGGCGTGGTGTGTGATCGACCCGAGTCTAGCCCAAATCTCTTGACCAAGTCTTTTGCATACTTAGTTTGGTTGATAAAGATTCCATTTTTCAGCTGTTTAACTTGCAATCCTAGGAAAAAATTTAGTTCGCCAACCAAACTCATCTCAAATTCAGATTTCATTAGTTCAGCAAATAAGCCAGAGAATTCTTCACAGTTAGACCCAAATACAATATCATCTACATAAATCTGAGCAATGAGAAAAGAATCAGCCGTCCTTTTAACAAATAGGGTTTTATTAACACTCCCCCTAACAAACTGGTGAGCAATAAGAAATTGATTAAGACGTTCATACCATGCTCGGGGGGCTTGTTTTAACCCATAGAGAGCCTTTTTCAATCGGTAGACTCTTTGAGGGTAACTAGGGTCCACAAACCCTTTTGGTTGTTCAACATAAACCTCCTCATCAAGTATACCATTTAGAAAGGCACTCTTCACGTCCATTTGGAATAATTTGAATTTAAGAGCACATGCTATGGACATGACAATTCGAATGAATTCGAGTCTAGCTACCGGGGCAAAAGTTTCATCAAAATCAATTCCCTCAATTTGAGAGTACCCTTGATCTACAAGACGTGCTTTGTTTCGAATCACATTGCCAGATTCATCTGTTTTGTTTTTGAAGATCCATTTGGTTCCAATGACATTTTTCTCATTTGGTCTTTCAACTAGAAACCAAACATCATTTCGGGTAAACTGTTGAAGTTCCTCTTGCATAGCAAGTATCCAAAACTCATCATTGAGAGCCTCATTTATATTTTTTGGTTCAATTTTTGAAGTGAAGCACACATGACTGTTGATGGCCTCAAGTTGTCTTCTAGTCTTGACTCCAACATCCGGATCTCCAATGATTTGATTGAGGGGATGATCCTTGATATGTGGAGCATTTCTTGAAGCTATTGAGGCATTGGGAGTGGGAGATTTTTCATCAGGTTTACCTATGTGGCACGGTTCTCCCACTTCATCATCATCTAATCTTGTGTCTTCCTTGGATTGGTCATCAATGACAACATTTATGGATTCTTGAGTTGTTTTAGTCCTTGTGTTGTGCACTCTATAGGCCCGACTATCAGAAGCATATCCTAGAAATATTCCCTCATCGCTCTTAGAGTCAAATTTTCCTAAATTTTCTCTATCTCGAAGGATGTGACATTTGCTACCAAAGACCCTAAAGTACTTGATGTTTAGGACTTTTCCATTCCACAGCTCATATGGGGTCTTATCTAGGCCGGCTCTTAAATAAACTCGGTTAATGATGTGACAAGCTGTATTCACTGCTTCGGCCCATAGATTTTGAGCTATATTTTTGCTGTTCATCATGACTGTGGCCATTTCGAGTAGTACTCTATTTTTCCTTTCTGCTACTCCATTTTGTTGTGGAGTTTTTGGGGCTGAGAATTCATGTTTGATGCCTAAATTTTCACAGAATAGTTCAAAGCGCCCATCCTCAAATTCCCCTCCATGATCACTCCTAATACGTTTTACTGTGCATTCTTTTTCATTGTGGAGTCGTTTCATGAGTTTCTCAAACTCCTCGAATGTATCCGACTTTTCTTTCAAAAATACAACCCATGTATAGCGGGAATAGTCGTCAACAATAACGAAGAAATACCTCTTACCACCTCGACTCATTACTCTTGTGGGGCCTACAAGGTCCATGTGGAGTAGATCAAGGGGTTTTGATGTAGCGATGATGGATGTCTTCTTATGTGCAACTTTAATTTGTTTACCTTTCAAGCATTCAGCACATACTTCTTTTGGTTTCTTCCCAATCTTTGGTAATCCTCTCACCAATTTCTTCCTACTCAGCCTAGCAAGGTTCCTGTAATGGACATGACCAAGCCGTTGATGCCATAATTCAGTATCATCATTAATAGCCATGTGGCATACGGCAGATGGTCCCTCATCACCCTTGTTTTCAATCACATAGCAGTTATCTCCAGTGCGAAACCCTTTTAATATTAATTTTCCAGTCTGGTCCATAATTTCGCACATTTCTTTGGAGAATTTCACGGAATGCTGTTCATCACATATTTGAGAGATGCTTAACAGATTATGTTTCAAACCGTCAACACATAGTACATCCTCAATTTTGGGCAATCCTGGCCCGGTGATGGTTCCCTTTCCAACAATCTTGGCAATACTCCCATCTTCAAAGATAACAGACCCACCATCAAATTCAGCATAATCACAAAACTGAGTCTTGTCACCTGTCATGTGTTGGGAGCATCCACTATCAAGATACCACCTAGTGTTTCTTCCGGCTCTAAGGGCTGTATGAATAACTAAGCATTTGTTCTTTACTACCCATTTAGAGACTATCCTTTTTAGAGAACTAGGTTTCTTGGTTGATTCTAGGGATGTCATTGTTTGGGCATAAGTTGTTGAGGCTTTCTCTTTCATCAGCTCCATGGTTCTTTTGTTCAACTGTTTTACCATTTCTAGGAGCTCTTCCATTCTTTTGTCTTTCTTTGGTGGAGTGGGATAATTTTTCCTCATGTTTGGAGTTTGTTTAGGAGGACTCCACATCTGATTCATCCTTTTACCAGTAGGTACAAATTTACCTTTCAAGTTCCGAACCGGATTCTTAAGGACCAAGCATTCAAACTTTAAATGACCAACATCTCCGCATGCATGACATATAGGTGAATTTCTCTTAGTAGTGCTTCCTGATGCGTTCCTGATCTTTTTAGGTTCTGGGTTACTAACCTTAGTTGGCTCATTATAGCCTAGCCCTCTTGTGTTCCTACAAGGCTTACCTGACTTAAGGATATCATCAAGTTTTTCTCTACTTTGGGCAAATCTTTCATTGAGTTGACTTTCTTGATTAAGCTGCAAGACTAAACACTGATTTGTAGATTTTGCCTTTTTCAGCTCATCTTCTAGGGTATTAATTTTGTCTTGAGCTGCTTTGTTTTTCTTTTCCAATTCACAGATCTGATGGTAAAATCCATGGTTTTCTCTCTTCACTTCTTGCATTTCATCAGCCAATTTGTTGTTTTCAATATTAGCTTGGCTCAACTTCTTGGTAAGAAGGATGCTTTGACGGAATAGCTCATCATAGGCAACTTGTAAACCTTCATTATCATCCTCGTCATCATCGGAGGATGTCACATTGTGTTCTGATTGCTCATGATCATCATTGTCTCTTTCGCCTTGTAAGTCTGGGACAATCTCAGAGATAGAGGCCATCAGAATTTTAACTGATCCTCTCTCATCACTTTGATCTTCTTCTGTTTCTGAATCAGTACTCCCAAGGTTGTCCCATGTGGCTGCCATAGCTTTCTTTTTAAATTTTTCTTTGGCAGGAGCTTGGCATTCATAGGCAATATGACCATAGCGACCACAGTTGTAGCACTTGGGATCTTTTGGCTTGTTGTAAGATTTTCCTGTATAGCGCTTTTTGTCAAAAGATTTGCTATTCTTGTCAACCCTCTTTCCTTTGTTTTTGAAGAATTTTCTAAACTTCTTGGCCATAAGAGCCATTTCATTCATATCCAATTCTTCATCACTATCAACTTCAGATTCTTGTGTAGTGTGTGAAGTTTTCAGCATGGTGTTTCTACTTTTTGGGGATTTCTTGAAATGAAGTTCATGGGTCTGTAGAGATCCTAGTAAATCTTCTATTTTCATAGTATCAATATCTCTACATTCCTCAATAGTTATGACCTTGGAAGAGAATCGTTCGGGTAAGGATCTTAGAATTTTCCTACAAATGCGCGGATCCGAAATTCTCTCCCCCAATCCCCACATAGCATTGGTGACATCACTCAACCGGGTGTAAAAGTCCATGAAGTTCTCATGTTCTTCCATTTTCATATTTTCAAACTGAGTTGTCAATAGCTGAAGTTTTGACCTCTTGACTGTACTAGTCCCTTCATGTGTAGTTTCAAGGATGTCCCAAGCTTCTTTGGATGTTGTGCAATTACAAATTCTTTTGAACTCATCCGCTGAGACGACACAAAAAATAGCATTGAGTGCCTTTGCATTGCTAATGTATCTCAGTTTTTCAAGATCAGTCCATAAGTCATCAGGTTTGACTGTGGTGGTGGTGACACCCTCTATGGTAGTGTTCAAGAGGGGTATTTCATATTTGATTTCCACAGACCTCCATGTTGCATGATCCAATGATTGCAAGAAAACTCTCATTCTTGCTTTCCAATATGCGTAGTTTGATCCATCAAAATATGGAGGTTTGGAAACCATACTAGAATCCCCTTTTAACATGATTTCAAGCTTCTAGAGACGGATCACACTCCGGGCGGTTACGCCTTTGAGGAGGAACCCGCTCTGATACCAATTGAAAATGCGGTATAAGTTTGATTACCGCTATTGTAGAAGCAAGAAACAAGTTATCTTGTCCTAGAGGGGGGTGAATAGGACACTTTTTAAATTTCTCAATACAAAGTATTCTTAGAGCACTTTCATCAAACACCAGATATGCAAAGTATAAATCAATAAAAGCACATGTGAAAGAAGTAAATCAGTTCATCCATTCACCACACAACAAGGGATTTTTATAGTGGTTCGGTTATGTACCTACTTCACTCCCGGCTGATCCACTCACTCCTTGAGTGGCCGGATTTCACTATCACTATGGTTTTAAATGAGGTTAACCATAAACCTTAACAGCCTACAAAAGGACTTACGACTCAACACATGGATTCATCCTTCCATAGGACTAATCCATGACCACTTAGTCCTACACAAGGGCTTGTCCTACTCAAGGACTTGTCCTACGCATGGACTCTATCGAGTTTGGGTCTTCAAACTTTGAAACCCAAATCTCAACTTGAGGAGGTTTCTTGGACTCGAAAGACTAAATATACTTAGCTGATTGAGTCCCTTGATGATGCCTTTGTTGAAGAAGCTTCGGCTTGTACGGAAGACGTCTTCTTCAGCTCCCTCGATCAGCAACCTTGCTCCGGATGACCCATTGTAGATTCCAAGGTGAGGGATTGAGGTTAGGTTGAGGCTATTTTGGGATATGGCTTTTATATGAGAAAAGCTTCTACCTAAACCACCATTAATGGCATTGATGACAAGAGAAAGTCTATGAGAGGTAGGTCAAGATGCCATTAAAGAAGGGTTGAGTTCATGTTTTAATCCAAGCTTTGAATGCTTAATCAATGTTGGTCAGATCAACATGGATTGAAGAATGAACTCAACAAATCTAAGGGTTTTGAAGAAGGGGATCTCAAGAAGAAGGCTCACTCAAACCCTAGATGATGCTCAAGGTGTCTTGGGCAAGATCCAACCGAGTTCTATAAATAGATTATGCCATTCAACGGTCAGAAAACGGTCAGCTCGATAGGTTCCGATCGATCGGACATAAGTTTTAGTCAAATTTGAATTTTGCTTGAAAACAGGTTCTCCGATTGATCGTACTTAGTTCCGATTGATCGGAATACCCTGTCCGATTGATCGGACAGATGGTCCGATTGATCGGAATTTCTTCCAGAGAGTTGATGCAATTTTTTTGGAAATTCCTCCGATGGATCGTATCTATGTCCGATGGATCGGAGAGCCCTGCGATGGCTCGGAAAAGTGTCCAGAGAGTTTATAATGTAACTGGACTATTATCCGATGGATCGGACACAATGTCCGATTGATCGGACATCTATCGGACTATTCTCCGATGGATCGGGTATGTATCGGAGAGAGCAGACTTATAGTTTTTCAATTTTAAAGCAACTTCTGCCACCAAGAACCTTTCCATTGCTGATCTTAATGGAAGGTGAGCTATAGATGGTGCTAAGGGTGTGCCTAGAAAGGTTTTGGGCCATCTATAGAAGGTTTTGGGATCAAAGGTTTGGGTGGAGAGGCTTGAAGCTGACTTGATCTTCGAGAAGCTTTTATCTTCAGCCGCAAGGAAAACTGTCTTCAGCCGCCAGGGACTCGACGACACACTAACCATGGTAATTGACAAATCTTTGCATTAACAGGTAGCCCTAATCGGAATTTCCACCATTTTTCCGTCATTCCCAATTTCATCCTTTCATTCCTTTTTCTTTTAAATTAGATAGGATTTTTAGAAATCCATATCTTCCGTTGTTTTCCCATGGACAAGGATGGACAAAATACCCCGGCTTGGTTTCTCAATACCTCAAATCAAAGTCTAATTAATCCACGAATCACATACTCCTTTCAAATCATGAAAATCGTGTAATGTGAACTAGGTGCAAAAGGTGTTCAAATTTTCTATCAATCATAAAAATAGGTGAATTCACATATAAAACCATTATATTAAGAGAAATTCAAAGCTTGCAACATCCCTCACTTCATATCTCATCTTCTTATACTTATGCTATCTCGAATGCATAGAATCAAAGCCTTCCAAAAGAGTTTCGAATTTCAGAAAAAATCAAAAAATTTCTACATCTTTGCTCGACATGTCACAAAAGCTAGCAGATTCATCAATTAAGGAATCTCTCACCCCCCAACCAAAACTCTGCATTGTCCTCAATGTAATAAGATATGCAATATGTATGACATGAGAGCAATGACATAAAATAAAGGAGAGTGAGAAAGAGAGATGTTAATGTCAAATTTTGTAATGAGATCCTCCGGCTTTTCTCCTCCGCTCCAACAGGGATTTCCACCACCAGACCTGAAGTAAGACAACAAATAAGGGTGGCTGGGGACCAGCCGTTAGCCCTCCGACGCTTAAGTTAGGCCACAGAAGAGAAGCCAAGCAAAAACGGGATCAAGATTGAATGATGAGTACGTACCTGCTCTTCAATGGAGCCATCCCCTTATATAGATCTGAAACAATCCAATCTGTTACGTGAGATATCGAAATCCCGTTGATGTCGCACACGATACTGAGAATCCGCTGATTTCGTGGGATAAGATCCTATCTTTTTAGTCAGATCCAACCCAATGATTTATTTCAACAATCACGCCCCTAGATGGTAATCCCTTGAAATCCGGCTGGTTCCGGCCGGAAGCCATAGTTGGAGTCATGACCTCCGAAAAGGAAGGAGACGCCCGTAGCTGGAAGTCATGACCTCCGAAAAGGAAGGAGACGCCCGTAGTAAAGCTGCTCGCAGGTTTAAAATGTTGGTCGCGAGTCCAAGTACATATTTTGGGTGGTAATATCTTTCAACGACTTGTGAGAAGGTCTGCTCGCGAATCTAGTTTTCCGTATTTGACCATCCATGACTCCAGACCAAATGATCTCGAGAGTCGAATGGGCGTTCCGTACTTGTCCAATATTCGACTCTCGATCAGATGATCTCGAGAGTCGAATGGACATTTCCACGTGAAATCTTATCTCCACCATTTTGCCTATAACAGATACCCCGAAGTCCTTGCCGCCAAGAATCCTTAAGGAAAGGGACTTGCTTGATGTCATGCGCGGCCGCCTCTTGCTTTCACCGAGACACCGTACAATGATTAGGCTGGAATTAATGAGCGCCAGCCTTTCCGCAGTCAGGAAATGAAGAGGCGCTCGCCACGTGTCTGAGTATTTAATGGGCGTGCCTGCTTGAGTGCTGTGCCGAACGAAAGATCGCCACGTGCTACCATATTACGGCGGAATGATTGCCTATAAATATACGGAGTCCACCATATCTTCTGATTTTCACAGAAATTTCAGAATCCTCCTTTGCTTTTTCCATCATCTTCCTCTGGAGCTCCTTGGTGTCTTCCTCGATCCCCCTTTGGTGCTCTTTCTTTCCTTTTCCATTATTCTATTTCTTCTTCCTTTTTTTTCTTTTTTGAATATCCCATGGCTTCTGAGGAGAGTACCGTTCCTTTAGGAGATGCTACCCCGGAATCCTCTGCTTCTAGTAACGCAAGGGTTCCGGTCAGGTCAGTATACAGCGGCCGGATATCCCTCCATTCTATCGGAGAACCGGCTGCTTGAGTTACGGGAGAGATTTTCGATCCCTGACTCAGTCGATCTCCGGTTACCGAGAGACGGAGAGACGCCAGACTCCCCTCCCCCAGGGTGTGTGGCCTTCTATAAGTATCAACTCATTCTGGGGGTTCGCCTTCCCCTCCATCCCTTCATCCGGGATGTACTTCGGTGTTATAAAATTGCCCCCGGGCAACTATTGTGAATGGATGGAGGGTGGTCCTAAGCTCATTCGTCCTTTGGGCTCAGGGCCGGGGAACGGGGAGCTTACAGCTGATGAGTTCCTCCGCATGTTCCGCTTGAAGAAGGCACCCTCCAGCGAAGGCTGGTACTATCTATGTTATTGGCACGGGATAACTTTGTGCTGGGGAAGCCCACATCGGAATTATCCCCGGCTGGAGGAAGCGTTGGTTTTACGCATCTGGAAATTGGGAATTTGCTTCTTCCAGGGGCCCAAGAGTAAATCGTTTTTTCTGTGAGGTAGGCAGTCCCATAGTATGTGGTAGTAGTGGTGGTAGTAGCGGCAGCAGGGATGGTGGTCGTGGTGGTTGTTCAGGTGGGAGTGACGGTAACAATAGTAGTGTCAGGGGTAGTAAAACTAGTACCAATGGGGACCTTCGTAGTGGTGGGACTACGCGGAGTAGTTATCCGGGTTCCCTTGAGACCGGGGAGGACGTGTTATGGGGAAAGGGGCATTCGTTGGGTTGGAAGGTCCCATACGAGCCCGAAGAACACTAGTTAATAGTGTAAGTAGCTTCAGTAATTGGAGACTCATGGGCCGTACCGTCCGACTACTTCTACGAGGCGGTGCATGGGATCAGGTAGCCGTCCTCGACCCGATTGTTAGCCTCCACATTGTTTCTGCCCTAGTCATTGTACTACTGGTAAGGCCTAGTTGCATATGACTACTCGGGTGGTAGAGTAGGTGAACTTGCTCCGTGGTGACTGTGAGAAGTATGGTCCCTACCGTTTTCTCGTTGGCCAGGGCCAGTCGTCTTCGACAGCGGTGTAGGTAAAGGTTACCTATTCGGGATATGGTATACGGGCGACGAGTGCTCAGTGGCCGAGGTTACACTGTCCATGAGGAACTAGTATAGGTTTAACTGCTCGCTTTGCCAATCCCATCATGCCGAGAGAGATCTTGAGGTTGGGGAGTGCATTTCCTTCGCTCCTGCCCATCTACCGATAGTCCTTGCTCGCAAGTAACACCAGATACAACAGTAGCAGACACGTGTTATATCTTAGAAACGAGGCCCACGGGCTTTTCACCTTTTCACCTGTAGTAGCATAGATCGTTAAGAGAGGAACTGTCACAAGTTCAAAACGGGATGGTAGAAGGTGAAAACTTTTTTCATATTGACCTGGTGGGGAGCGACTTATATTAGTGGCCTAAGCTATGGTATATGGGTCCTCTTTATGTGAGGCTCGGTAGGCCTGTCCTTTACGGTAGGCGTCATCCGGCTTAAGTATGGCTTCCGTCGTGCCAGGAATAACGACTATTGCATTGGTTTTCGGGCTATTTCTCTTGTGTTATGTCGTCCTCGATAACGTATTGCCACCGGTAATCGGTTCCGGGGACGCTGTCGTTTTGTTCTATGGGAGTGTGACAGCTGGACAAAACTCAAGCCGTTCTGGTGCGTTGAGTTGGTTATGTGGTTCTTCTGCCGGTCGAGTGTACAGCCCCTATTGAACAACCCTACCCTCTTCAAAAGGAAGTAAACTAAGAGATTTTTCCGGAATAGGGCGCCAGAAGCAGTATTCGGCGTATCAGGTCTGACTTTATTTCTTTTGTTTTGTAATGACCTTCTCTCTTTCTGCCTTATTTTATCACTGCATGTCGAGGGTCAATTCACGAATGAGATTCGGTACCGACTTTATTTGGTTGGTCAGAAGTTTTCCTTCAAATAGGAACTTGCGGGTCTTAACGCCTTCGAGGCGTTTATTGAGCATTGTTCGACCCTTTTCTTCGGGAGTAAGTGAAGAAAGAAAAAGGCTTGTCAAGGAGCAGCGAGCCTTGGGTAAACAGTATATAAAAGGGCGCTTAGCCCTCTGGCCGTTACGCAAAGTTCAGGGTATCATTCTACGGGTAGAGAGGTATCCCGTTCACTTTCCATAACCACTATCTTGTGGTCACCAAGTCTTTGGGGAACATCTGGGTGCCAAGTGCCGTTTTCATTGAGCTCCAGCGGTGTTGCCGGAATTTCTCCAGATGGCGAAAGTTCCGGAGGGATACTGCAAGGTCTTAGACTAAGCAGGTGCGAAGTATAGGCCCTACTCGCTAGTCTACTGGAGCCCAGGCCTTACGTGGGTTATTGGTATAAAGACATAGAGGGTTCACTACTTTGGAAACGGCTTCCCAGAGCTCCATCACGCATCCCTTCCCGGCTACCCCCAGGACCAAGCCGAGATTTTTATAGTATTAGAAGCCAGGTTTTGCCGAACTGCGGACGGTAAGAATCTGTCCCTTATCAACTCCTTTCCGGGTCCTCATCTACAGGTACCAAGGTGCGATTTTTTCCTTAAACGGCCCGTGTGCAGACTTCCGAGTTACGACCCTTCTCTCACCACGGTAACCTTTGAAGACCACCTGGATTACATGGGAGTCCATATTCCCAGGGCTTACCGCTCTCCCCTCCACTCATCAAAGTGCCAGCTGGTTTGTTAGGAGTAAAATAGTCTGAACCTGGACCAGACGAAGAGGTCCATATGGACGAAGCGCGGGAACGGCCGAGAGAAACACGCTGGTGCGGACCGTCTAACCCGTCCCCGGTTGCCTGAGCGGAGCGGGAGAAGCCTTGGGCAACAGGGCAGCGAAGTTTTTGGGGCGTTTCCTTGTTTGGTCCACAGGGTAACAAGAACACATGGAGATAGACCTCCCCCACCGTGTTGGGATAGTGTCTCTTAGAAGAAAACGTACAGGAACCTGTCGCAGTCATACGCAAGTATCTTCAACTTTCAAAGGCCTCCGTCCTTGGTGACCCCCAAGACTAGTCTACCCGCTTATTGCAAGAAGCTTCGATGGGCATACGCGAAACTACCTCAGTTACCTCCTGGGCTTCCTGGTCGGAGTCTTCCCAGCGATCGGTAGTGCTAGACGCTGCCGTGTGCTTTTCGAATCTATATCGAATTTCGTTCTCTTTTACGTGTGTTTTCTTTAGCTGTAAGAGTTTCAAGTTCTCCTACGTTTCGTCGTCCGTTCCCTCCGTGTCCGTGGTTATTTGCTTAGTTCCAGTGTCATTTTATGCAGGTTTGATCGTTTCTTCCTTTATTGTACTGTCGTAAGTGTTGGTGCTGTAGTAGTAGTGCATGTTTGTTCTTGCCTATTTCTTTCTCTTTTTTACTATAAATCATCATTCATTAACTAAGACAGGCCCAAAATGTTCGGACTGTCATATCAATTGTTTAAATGTCGAAATTAAAGTTGTCACAAGATGACACAAAATTACGCGGGTTCCTCCCCCATGGCCAGAGCAACATCTCAATTCTGCAGCAGCAAAGAATTCAAGCCTTCAATTCATCCACTTTCGCCTGGACCCGGGCTTCCTAGAGATCAGGTTCATTAAGTAGGAGATGCATTGCTACACGAAATCGAAGTTCAGATATTCAGAGTTGGCCCAGTTCCTCACGATAGAGATGTCGATCGCGAGTCTATCATGTTCCCTCAAGGCCTCTCTGATCATTCTCCAGATTCTGGTGCGATGATCTGGAAACTCGGCCTCCGCCAGTGGGACCGCCCAAACAAGGAATCGACTATTCTTCCTCTTCTCCTTCTTTAAGGAGTGAAGACGGCTCAGCAAAGCCAAGAAAGAATCAGCCAAGGGAGGCTCCGCCGCCTCAAGGAGCGCTAGCTCTTCTGGGAAGGAGGAGTCTCCAATGAAATCAAGAATGGCTTCTCTGTGCTCATAAAAAATGGAGGCCATAAGTGAAACATTCCGGATAGCCTGTAGTATGGGACGAGAATCTGCGCCAAGTCTGGATAAATCCTTGGACACCTCATCATACTGAACATGGAGGGATGACCAAGCTTCCAGACGATTGAGGGAGTCAAAGAGCCATTGTAAGCAATCATGAGCCACGCATAAGGAGGCACGGGTTACAACCATTGTCTGCTGGAAAAACAAGACTAACAACTCGATTTAAGAACCATGGCAATTCGATAAAAATGAGTAAAGAAAAGGAAGCATATGAAGACCATTTACATCAGATCCAAAGTCAATGGAGGCATGCGCAGGTAGGGTCTAAACTCTATCTGAATTAATCATTATAACTCCCAGAAAATATCATTCTTGGCCAGGCATAGCCCAAAGTTTAAAGTATATAAGACCCGACACAGCTTCCGATAACAATGAAAGCACGTGAGAACTTATCATGGAAGTACGGGACCCATATCCTTCAAATAACAAGACCTGTCACCACGCGAATAGCTTTGCCCAGCCAAAAGGTGGATATAATGGGCAGTGTTGGGCCAAATTTACACATGAAAGAGCCCCAGAAACAAGAAAATTTCAAGTCCTAGAAATTGGGTGTGTCGGACCCAACGCACCCCTAAAATGATCCAAATTTTGCAAAAAGATACAAAGTTGAATATCTGGGTGCGCCAGGCCTAATGCACCCCAAAATGCCAAAAAAATACGACCAAATATCTGGGTGCTTCGGACCCAACGCACCCTAAAACATTTTTAATTAGTCTAAGTCCAATACATAGGTGTGTCACGCCCGACGCACCTCGAAATTCAGTCATTTTCCTAAGTACGATATTTGGGTGCGTCAAGCGTGGTGCACCCTTAAAATCTAAGGGTTTTCCCCAACTCACGACGAAGGGTGCGTCACGCCCAACGCACCCTTAAAATCCTGAAATTCAACCAAGTTCGAATACTTAGGTGCGTTGAGCGCAATGCACCCTTAAAATAAAAAAATTCACCAAGTCATTATTTGGGTGCGTCATGCTTGACGCACCCAAAAATTCAAATATCTGAAATAAAATGGTGCGCTCGACCTTTTTTGGTGCGTTGGCGACAAATAAAGGGGTGCGTTGGCGAATTTTTGGGTGCGTCAAAGGCAGAGCGAAATACACAGTAAAAAACAAGGAATGAACGAAAATCAGGCTATCTTATCTATTTATAGTGTGGACCCGAAAATTCGATGCGTTGCGTTGAACGGTCGTAGGTCCATCGCAACGCACCGGAGTGGCATCTGTTGGGGTCCCAAAAGTCAGTACTCTCCAAGACAAGTCAACTGGGCAAGTGCTTCGAGGAAACCCCACAAAATACCATCCGACACACCCAAATACCCAGATTTGCAAAAGATCCAGTACTTAGCCATTTTCACCGGTGGGCCCCACGAATCACTGTGATCAAAACCCTCTAGAATCAAGCAGACACCTTTTTTATGAATTATGATAAGCAGTGCATGACGATTTGCCAAGAACCGGGCCCCGCAAGCCCTTCGTTTCGCAGAACCCAATTTTGCAAGACACGAGCACGTCAAGCACACCCATTTATTCAACCCAATGCACCCTTAAATTCATGAAATTCAAAAAGTATTTCAGGACGTATTTCTGCTCTAACACACCCAAAAATAGCTTGACACATCCGAAAAATACCTTCAATGCGTCCATAAATTCAAAAAATACGGAACTACAATTTCAAGGTGCATTGGACCTTGACGCACCCAAGAATTGTCCAGCGCGTCCATAAAATAGTTCGACGCACCCATAAAATCACCAAGAACCAGCATAGCATTTTTTGGATGCATTGGACTCCAACGCACCCAAAAATAGCTCGATGCACCCATAAAATCAGCACATTTCAGAACATCATTTTGGGGTGCGTCGGAGCTACCACGCGCCTATTTGAGGGTGCGTCAGAGGCTTTTGGGGCTGCATCATACGTGGTAGCCCCTTATTGGTCGTTGCCCGATATTTTTGGGTATAAATACCCCCTTTCACTGTTCATTTGTACAGATTAAGAGAGGGAGAGAGAGAGCCATTATCCCCTAAGTATTCGGGATTTGTCGCCGGAATCCCTTTCCGACCACCGAAAAAAATTTCGGTCACCGGAATCCCTTCTCGATCACCGGCGCCGTCCACCAGAAGATCATTCCAATCGACACCACTGCAGGTCCAGATTATGAAAAATGATAAGTGTGGGCACGCACCCGAAAATAGCTCGACGCACCCGAAAATTCAACATAATTCGGACTTGTATTTTCAGGGTGCATTGGACTCCCACGCACCTGAAAATTACCCCATGCATCCAGAAATTCAACAAAAATTAGATAATTGATTTAAGGGTGCGTTGATGTCCCATGCACCCATAAATTAAGTCCCACGCACCCGAACATCATTGCAAAACATGTCCACGGCTATACTGGACTCAATTTTAAGTGTTTTCAAGTTCCGCTTGAGCATATTTTGGGTATTTCGAGCATTTCGGACGCGATGGAATAGTCAAATGGATGTTCCGGGATCTTTAAATGAGCAAAATTGCACATCTTCGAGGTTCGACTCGATTCGACGCGATGAACGAAATGACTTCTCAGAAAGGAGCCGCCAGCATCCAGAACTATGCAAAAATGTCATCATTCATATCTATTGTAAAGATGTGACCCGATTTGAGTCGAAAGCTAGATAGACGGGATTATGGTTATCATGATAAACTATATCAAAGAGTTTTGATTCTCTACAAAGCAATTGTTATGAGCTGCCACAACACAATAGTCAATGCCCTACCCATCCAAACGGCATCCATCGGTTGGGCTGCTCAGGTACACACAACTGCGGACCGGTCTTCCCGAGGTCGCCTGTCCACACACGACAGCTGCAGACCCAGAGTCGTACCCTCTCAGTATAAACCCTGACAGTCTCTGCCCGGATCTCCGGCAAAAACAGGGGACATAGACATCTGACTAATATAAAGATGGTTCAGTCCATAACAAAATAAACGCAGGTCTCTACGACCACAAACTCTAAGACCATAGTCCCTGCTGACTAGTCTTCTACCTTTTAATCAAGGGTCATCGATCATTCGATGTAATTAAGGGCTCGTGCCAGATCACGGCCTGGAATATACAAGATCTCAGGATCTCTAGAATAAAATTCACCTTGCGATATCTCTTCTTGTGTGTACTTTTGTGAATGCTTGTGATTGTCTATGAATGTTTCTATTACTCAGAACCCAGAGCAATAAAACACCACATTCAGAAAATGCCATTGTAGTTCATTTTCTAGTTCTAACAATTACGTACGCAAATCATACATGAAATGTAAATTTGTGCCAAGTACTTGTCTGTCTATGCGTGATTCGAATTTGTGCTTTTAGATGTAGGAATCAGAATATTTGACTCAGCTGGATGTCATACTTTGCTTTCCAATCATTCACTAAGGTTCCCGATCCGTTAAAGTAGTGCGTAATGGTATCCTTCCCCTAGAATTTGGGCAGAACTTAAAAGAATTCTTGATTCATGGCTGCCCTCCCTGCTTCTGTAGAATCTTCCTGTCGCCCGGATCTTTCATATACCTATTTTTTTCTTAGCCATTGTTAATGTCAAATTTTGTAATGAGATCCTCCGGCTTTTCTCCTCCGCTCCAACAGGGATTTCCACCACCAGACCTGAAGTAAGACAGCAAATAAGGGTGGCTGGGGACCAGCCGTTAGCCCTCCGACGCTTAAGTTAGGCCACAGAAGAGAAGCCAAGCAAAACGGGATCAAGATTGAATGATGAGTACGTACCTCCTCTTCAATGGAGCAATCCCCTTATATAAATCTGAAGCAATCCAATCTGTTACATGAGATGTCGAAATCCCGTTGATGTCGCACACGATACTGAGAATCTGCTGATTTCGTGGGATAAGATCCTATCTTTTTAGTCAGATCCAACCCAATGATTTATTCCAACAATCACGCCCCTAGATGGTAATCCCTTGAAATCCGGCTGGATCCGGCCGGAAGCCATAGTTGGAGTCATGGCCTCCGAAAAGGAAGGAGACGCCCGTAGCTGGGAGTCATGGCCTCCGAAAAGGAAGGAGACGCCCGTAGTAAAGCTGCTCGCAGGTTAAAATGTGGTCGCGAGTCCAAGTACATATTTTGGGTGTAATATCTTTCAACGACTTGTGAGAAGGTCTGCTCGCGAATCTAGTTTTTCGTATTTGACCATCCATGACTCCTGACCAGATGATCTCGAGAGTCGAAATGGGCGTCCCGCCCTTGTCCAATATTCGACTCTAGATCATATGATCTCGAGAGTCGAATGGGCGTTCCGTACTTGTCCAATATTCGACTCTCGATCAGATGATCTCGAGAGTCGAATGGGCGTTCCGTACTTGTCCAATATTCGACTCTCGATCAGATGATCTCGAGAGTCGAATGGGCGTCCCGCACTTGTCCAATATTCGACTCTCGATCAGATGATCTCGAGAGTCGAATGGACATTTCCACGTGAAATCTTATCTCCACCATTTTGCCTATAACAGATGCCCCCGAAGTCCTTGCCGCCAAGAATCCTTAAGGAAAGGACTTACTTGATGTCATGCGCGGCTGCCTCTTGCTTTCACCGAGACACCGTACATGATTAGGCTGGAATTAATGAGCGCCAGCCTTTCCGCAGTCAGGAAATGAAGAGGCGCTCGCCACGTGTCCGAGTATTTAATGGGCGTGCCTGCTTGAGTGCTGTGCCGAACGAAAGATCGCCACGTGCTACCATATACGGCGGAATGATTGCTTATAAATATACGGAGTCCACCATATCTTCTGATTTTCACAGAAATTTCAGAATCCTCCTTTGCTTTTTCCATCATCTTCCTCCGGAGCTCCTTGGTGTCTTCCTCGATCCCCTTTGGTGCTCTTTCTTTCCTTTTCCATTATTCTATTTCTTCTTCCTTTTTTTTTTTTTTTGAATATCCCATGGCTTCTGAGGAGAGTACCGTTCCTTTAGGAGATGCTACCCCGGAATCCTCTGCTTCTAGTAACGCAAGGGTTCCGGCAGGTCAGTATACAGCGGCCGGATATCCCTCCATTCTATCGGAGAACCGGCTGCTGGAGTTACGGGAGAGATTTTCGATCCCTGACTCAGTCGATCTCCGGTTACCCAGAGACGGAGAAGACGCCAGACTCCCCTCCCCCAGGGTGTGTGGCCTTCTATGAGTATCAACTCATTCTGGGGGTTCGCCTTCCCCTCCATCCCTTCATCCGGGATGTACTTCGGTGTTATAAAATTGCCCCCGGGCAACTTATTGTGAATGGATGGAGGGTGGTCCTAAGCTCATTCGTCCTTTGGGCTCAGGCCGGGAACGGGGAGCTTACAGCTGATGAGTTCCTCCGCATGTTCCGCTTGAAGAAGGCACCCTCCAGCGAAGGCTGGTACTATCTATGTTATTGGCACCGGGATAACTTTGTGCTGGGGAAGCCCACATCGAATTATCCCGGCTGGAGGAAGCGTTGGTTTTACGCATCTGGAAATTGGGAATTTGCTTCTTCCAGGGGCCCAAGAGTAAATCGTTTTTTCTGTGAAGGTAGGCAGTCCCGCATTGTGATCCGTTTCTTCAATAAAAGGTTTTTAAGGTTTCTCCATCTGACCCCTATTTGTGCTCGCAGGTATCCCGGCCTTGAGAAAACCGAACTTGAAAGGGGGGATCAACGAAAAAATCGTAAAGGTGTACAAGGTGCCTATTGGTGATAGGCACGTCGAGACTTGCTTGTCTCCACCTCGCCTTGCAGCAGCGGGCTTAATACCTGAAAGAGAAGTCGAGATGACGCAAGTTGGAGAAAAAAGAGGTTTGCTGCCCCGGCTGAAGGGCACGAGCTCTAAGAGGCAGAAGAAAACATCTGCTGGTCCATCTCACCCATCCACCGAGAAGGGTAGCGATCAGCCTGCTCCTCTCGCGAGCAAGGTGGGGGGGGGCTCCAGCAGGGCCCGCTAATCCTTCACTGGCGGTCGCGCCCGGGCCGCCAGTAATCAATATCGCTGACAACTCCCCGGATGGGGTAGGGTCCAGCTGTCCCCCAGCTGAGGAGGCTTGTGAGCGCACGGAGCCTCGAGAGATGGCTCCTGCCCGCGAGCTGGTTCCTGCTACCGAGCAGGGACCTGCTCGCGAGGCGACGGCTCCTCCTCGCGAGCCGTCTGGGCTGATCGTTGCCCAACCTTCCGGTGGTGGAACGTATTCTGTTCCTCGCCATCTCCACCCCATCTGTAAATTCTTATTCGAGAATGTCCCACCTCAATCCTTCGGCTCTCTTCCCGAGCCAGGCCCCGAGAGCCTCTTCCTTGAGGCAGGGATGAGGATGGCTCAGGTAGAACCTCCTAACCCAAAAACTTTATTATTTTGGTGTTTTAAGTATTTCTTCTCATCCATCTTCTTGTTTGCAGGGACTAGACCTCATCTTGCGGACGAAGCGAGACATCGTCGCCGCTCGCCGCGTAATAGACGAGGCAGATGAAAAAAGGATTGCTTTGGAGAAGGCGGTCCTGGGGCAAGATCAACTCCTCAAATCCCGTGAGGCTGTGATTTCCAAGAAAGATGAGGAGATAAAAATCCTCATAGAGAAAGTCCAGGTGTTGACCGAAAGGTACCAAACTCTGGATAATAAGTTCGCGAAACTCGCCGACTTGAAGGAGAAGGCGGAGAGAGAGAAGGAGATCTTTCGCCAAGACAAGATCTCCCTGGAGGAGCGACTTGCGGAGGCTAGGTCGCAGCTCAATGAGGCCTACGACAACCTAACCAAGGAGCGCAACGCTCTCGCGCAGCTTAAGGACGACTCGATCCACTGGGACGAGGAGAGAGTCGCCCTTGCGAAAATGCTCTCGGAAGAAGGGCCTCGGGCAATTTCTGAGTTCCGTTCTTCGCAGCAATATGACGACGAAAGGTAAGAGTCGTATGATGCTGGTCGCGACTTTGCGCTAAGAGTAGTGCAATGAATGATCCCATCCTTTGATATGGGGGAGTTCGGTCGAGTCGCGACCACCATTGCTGCCGAAGAGCAGGCTGCTGCTGAGAACGAGGTGACTGAAGCCACTCAGGTTGACGGAGCTCCAGAAATGGGCCCTGAAATTGAGAGCGCAGCTCCTCCAAGGGATTGATTTTCTTTGTTTTCCTCTCTTGTATTCGTGAATGGATATTGTAAACATTTATCATTAATGAAAGAAAAGAAAAAATATTTTTGGAAGTATTGTCCTCGTTGCCTTTTCCTTTTCACGCAATGAATGCCTTCTCGTTTTTGCTTACTTTCTTTTCCTTGTACTGAATGCCTTGTTGCAACGAGAATGTGCCCAATCTGGGGGTTCGTTGCGGCCAAACGATTGAGACCCCCAAGTTGACTTCATATTGAGTCATCAGTGAATGCGAACCCTTAATCCGAGCACGAGTTACACTGCTCGCAATTTAGGGTGTATGACGAATTGTGGTGCTCGCGATTAAGGTGTATGGCTGATTCGGGCTCGAGCTACGGTGCTCGCATTCCGGAGTGTGATCCTTCCTTACACCAGTCGTGAGCAACTAACTCATGGAAATGAATTAGACTCAATCCGGGGGTCGTACGACCATGTCCGCGTTGAGATAGACTGATCTATCGATTGAGATTTTAGTTCTACCAAGGGCAGAAGGTTGGTCAAGAGATGGTATTCATTCTCTTCGAGGCTGTTCAGGTCCAGGTAAATGGAAAAGCAACCAACTAGTAATGATTTCAGTCCTACCAAAGGTAGGTAATTGGCCAAGAGGATGTGTAAGCACTCTCTTCAGGGCTATTCAGGTCCATATAAATGGAAGTAGCGGCCAAAAGATATCTTTTACTTTATTCATAAAATGCTATAATAAACTACATCGAATCTAAGGGTAGTATCGTAGCAAATGCTCCACGTGCCAAGGGCGACGTACAGGCTTCCCGTGCATGTCTTCAAGATAATAAGTACCGGGTCGCACAACCCTAATAACCCGATACGGGCCTTCCCAATTCGGATCCAATGAACGAACAGGAACTCCAAGATTTCGCCTTAGAACCAAATCTCCGAACTGGAAGGATCTAGGTCGAACCTTTGCATTTCGATAACGAGCAATACGTTGTTGATATGCTGCCACTCGTACTTGGGAAGCATTTCTTCGCTCTTCCAAGAGATCGAGATGAAGTCGGATATTTTCCTGATTGCTCGCGGGATCATACTGTTCGATCCGATATGAGGGCACTTGAATTTCCACTGGTACCACTGTGTCAACACCAAATGCTAAGGAGAAAGGAGTTTCACCTGTCGATGTACAAGCTGTGGTTCTATAGGCCCATAACACTTCTGGAAGAAGTTCTGGCCACACCCCTTTACATTCACTTAGCTTGGTCTTTAAATGATGCTTTATAATTTTATTCACTGCCTCGACCTGCCCATTCGCCTGTGGATGATATGGAGAAGTGCGGAGATTACGTATTTTCCATTTGTCGCAAAATTCATCAAAGGCTGCGTTGTCGAACTGCGTTCCGTTATCGGTAATTATAGTATGAGGAATTCCGAAGCGACATATAATATTTCTCCACATAAACTTAGTAGTTTGTTTTTCAGTAATTTTGGCTAATGGTTCTGCCTCGGCCCATTTGGTGAAATAATCAACCGCCACGATCGCGAACCTATTCTGTCCCTTTCCCATAGGTAAGGGACCGATGATATCGATCCCCCACTGAGCAAAAGGCCAAGGGCTGTCGACTGGGGTCATCCGCTCAGACGGTACGCGAGGTATAGGTTGATATCGTTGACACTTGTCGCATTTTTTAGAAAATTCTATGGCATCTGCTTTCATAGTAGGCCAATAATATCCTTGCCTCATCGCTTTATATGCTAGAGATCGCCCCCTGGGATGATTACCACATGCCCCCTGGTGTACTTCATCTAGAACACGATGTGCTTCTTCTGGGTGAAGACACCTCAAATAAGGCAAGGAGAAGCTTTTTCGCAACAAGATTCCATCTTGTAAGGTGTACCTGGCAGCTCGGAGCTGAATTTGTCTTGCAGCTTTCTTGTTTTCTGGTAGGTATCCATCTCTGAGATAAAGGATGATAGGATCCATCCAGCATGGAGACGATTGTATCGAAATAACTTGTTCGGGAGTTACTTGGTCGATACTCAAGTGTTGACGGTGCTCGATGGGGATCGAATGTGATAGTTCTGATTCTGGTGCAGAAGCGAGTTTTGCCAAGGAATCGGCAAGTTGGTTCTGCTCGCGAGGGATATGGAATATTTTGTAAGTCTTCAGTTTGGCGAACAGGATGAGGACACGAGACTTGTATAAGGCCATTCTTTCTTCTTTGGTTTCGAATTCGCCAAGAACTTGGTTGACAATGAGCTGGGAGTCGCTATGAATTATCAAATTCTGGACTGCGAGGACAACGGCTAGCTCGAGGCCAACAATAAGGGCCTCGTATTCTGCTTCATTATTGGAGACGCGTGATTCGAAACGCAGAGCGTATTGAAAATGCGACCCGTCTGGAGCCACTAAAATCAGGCCCGCTCCACTGCCACTGGCCCGTGACGACCCGTCCACGAAGAGCGACCAAGGAGGTTGATCGCTGGTCATGACGCTATCTTCAGAAGAATATGTAAATTCGGCGATGAAGTCAGCCACGGCCTGGCCTTTGACTGCGGTCCTAGGACAGAATGAAATATCATGCTCGCTGATCTCGACCGCCCATTTAGTTAAGCGCCCGGAAGCCTCAGGCTTTTGAAGGACTTGACGTAGTGGATGATTTGTTGGTACTAAAATGGCATGGGCTTGAAAGTATGGTCGCAGTTTTCGAGCTGCCGTGATTAAGGCTAGGGCCAGTTTCTCCAAATCAGAATACCTAGTTTCTTGCATCAACCATTGCTCGACTGATATAATAAACGGGCCTTTGTACCCCGGAATCTTCTCTTATTAAAGCGGCACTAACGGCCGTGGAAGACACAGATAAATAAAGAATGAGTTGCTCATGCGCCACAGGCTTAGATAAAATGGGGGGAGCGCTCATATATTGCTTCAGTTGTTGAAAAGCTTCTTCACATTGAGGTGTCCACTTCCAATCAGACTTGGCCGTTGCACGAAGGAGTTTGAAAAAGGGCAGGCACTTGTCGGATGCTCGCGAGATGAACCTGTTCAATGATGCGATGCGACCAGCTAGACGCTGAACGTCCTTCAGAGTCACTGGGGATTTCATCTCTATCAATGCTTTAATCTTTTCGGGATTCGCCTCAATTCCGCGTTGGCCAACCATGAACCCAAGAAATTTCCCTGCAGATACTCCAAACGCACATTTTTCTGGATTTAATTTCATCTGATACTTCCTCATCAGATCAAAGGCTTCTCGAAGATCAGGAATGTGGTCATTTTCATCGATGCTTTTCACAAGCATATTGTTCGCTCGCCTCAAGTGTAAGGCTGCGATGTAGTAATAAATCTCGGTAAGACCGAGGTCGATCCACAGGGAAAGAAGTAAACAATTTCAACTACTCCAATAACTAGAATCTAAGAAGTTTAAGAGAGTAGTTTTTCACATGAAATAAGAAAATCTGAAATAAGAAGAACTAGAGCATCAAGGATCCACTTGTAGTGGTCTAATGCCAATCCATTCATCCAAGTACAACACAATTAGAATCAAAGTCCTATCTCTCATCTAATTGGAAGATATAACATTCAAGCACAAACAATCCCACTTAAATCTGGAAATTAGATTTCTAGTTCTAATGAAGCACATAGAACTTGAACTTGTAGCCTTCGGAGTAACAGCCATGCCTATGGACTATGGCATGCTCAAGGGTTACTACAATTCTAATTCAAACAACCCAATCATGGTAATCTTAGAGAATTGCAAAGAACTCATGTCCGGAGCACACAAACTCTCACAAAACTTCTAAAAACCAAACTTTATTCAAACTAGAACTTCAAAATCCAAAATTAAGAAAAGGGTACTTGAAATAAAAGAATTAAAGCATTGGAACCAACTACAAATTTCACCTCTAGCTCTAGCTAAGAGGTTAGCTAAGGAAAAGCATATTAAAACTAGAACTAGAACTAAGAAAAGGAAGAAAAACTAGCTGGAGGAGGCTAGGTAGCCTCCTGGGACTTGAACTCCTTACTTCCCACGTCCTTGCTTGATTTGGAATAGAAGATAGCACCTCCTTTTATAGTGCAGCAATAGTACAGCAACATAGCAGAATTTGTTTCGCTTGGTACGGCTTAACCAATGGTCGGATTGCCTTCAAATTTGGTTTGTAGCTTCCTTGTAATGTGATCTTCCAAATAGATGATTTAGATTTCCAAGATTATCCTCTGAATGGGCCCACCAATCACATCACCGACCGCCTCTCAAAATCGCGCACTTTGGGTACCTTCAGAACCAGTCATCTTGCTTTCAACGCCCTGGAGTGTACAGAGGTCGGATTGATCTCAAATTTTAAACATTGGTAGAAAACTTCATCCTCTACATGATAGATGGATTAGATTGTCCAAAACAATCCCAAAATGTGGTCCGAAAATTAGAACACTTAGGGCTTTTATAAACTCTGCGCAGTTGGATCTTTCTGGATGGTCCATCTTTCTTCAACCGGTACGATCAAACCACACATCCTTTTGATCTGAAACTTTTGTGGTTATTCATATATGGATGTGTTCTAAAAGATGGTCAAAGTAGATTCTTCATATCATCAATGATGAGTCCTCTGGACCGGCCCAGAGTTGAACAGCGAAATCTGGAACTTTCTGGACAGTTCGTATTGTTTTGGCCACCACGGTCAATCCGTAGCTCCGATCGACACGAAACCACTTGGGTTAGTTCGGCGTCGAGCTCCTCTTCGACATGGATGTGTTGGATTTCCAAATATCATCAAGATGGCTTCAGAAAACTGGTCCGAAAAATCAGGTGCGGGAGTACATTGCTGTTTTAGAATCTGGAATCTGAAACTTGCATGGCCGACCGGTCACGACCGGTCGGACAGGGCTGGCCGACCGGTCATGGACCGGTCAGGCCCTCTTTGGCATTACTCCAGCAAGCATGGCCGACCGGTCAAGACCGGTCGGGCTTCCTGGCCGACCGGTCAAGACCGGTCGGTCTCTTTTCTTCTTGTTTCTTCCTTTCTTTCTTCTATTTTCTTCTTTCTTTGCTTCCTTCTTTCTTTGGTCCACCTTGGGCCTTCATCAAAGGCTCCAAATGGCCCCTTTTTGGTCTCTAATTGAGTGAAGTCCGCTCTCATTCCTATAATCACAAAACATGTGTTAGATGGGCCTTTAAATCATGAAAATCATGCAAACCATGTCATGTAATGGGCAATGCAATGTATAAATTTCATTGCTAGTCCCGAGCAAAACATGCGTGAAACAATTTCAAACCTCCAAACCCAACTCTCCCTCAGAACCCATGATTCTATCCATTCCAAGGTGTATAAGTATAAAATTTGGAAAAATTAGGTGATAGAAGCTGAAATCTTGGACTCTCAAAACATAATAAGTGTCTACATGAAATTCCCGCTGATTGATTGATAAATAGAAGAACTCGAACAAATTCAACCTAGTGTGCATAGTGAAAGTTCATCTCATGAGTTTCTGGGATCATCTTCTTCATAGATTAAGTAAACCAAGGATTTTAAGGTGCACAGAGCAACAACAAGCCTATGACAGGAATTTGCCTTACCGTCCTTCCGACGGCTTTCACACTACGTCCCATTTCCGGCTTTGGTTACGGTTCGACCATCCCCCGGTTGGTAATAGGTAGCCCTTTTCGAAATTTTCCACCATTTTTCCTTCATTCCCGATTTCATCCTTTCTTTCCTTTTTCTTTTAAAATTAGATAGGATTTTTAAAAATCCATATCTTTCATTATTTTCCCATGGACAAGGATGGACAAAATACCCCGGCTTGGTTTCTCAACACCTTTATATCAAAGTCTAGCTAATCCACAAATCACATAAACCTTTCAACTCATGAAAATCGTGTAATGTGAACTTGGTGTGAAGGTGTTCAAATTTTCTATCAATCACAACAATAGGGGAACTAACATATAAAACCATTATGTTGGGAGAATTCAAGACTTACAACATCACACACTTCATATCTCCTCTTCTTATACTCATATCATCTCGAATGCATGGAAATACGGTTTTCTAAAAGAATTTTGAAATTTTAGAAAATTCGAAAAAATTTGCGCATGTGAGGCTCGAAATGTTGCAACATGCTAGGTGAGGAATCTCATCTCACCCCCCAACCAAATCTTGCATTGTCCTCAATGTAAAAAGATATGCAATTAGCATGAACATGAGAGCAATGGTAAAATATGAGTGAGAACAATAGTACCTGAGATAGCAAGTTGATCAATTCTAGCATCTTCCATTGTCTCGATGAGACTTATTCAATCCTAATTGCAGAAAAATAAATCCTAACCTACCTACCTACCTTTGATTAGTCCTGATCAACTACATGATCAAAGTTGAGCAGGATCTTCATGAATTTCAATAAATTTCTCATGAGGACCATCCAAAGTCCTGCTCGACAGTAAACATGTGTGCTTCTTATCATTGAAGTCCAATCGTATTGTGCACCACATGCATAAAAGGAGGAGATAAGAGCAGCAAAAAGATATCTCCTCAAATTCTGATTTGGGTTATGATTGATTAAAAATGGGTCATCCCAATCAGAATTTTCAATGGGCTGAAGGACCCATGATGGTGGAGAGACATTCATCAAGTTTTCATTAGTTAAAGTTGTCTCTTCCACAAATTCAGAATTGTACGGTGTTTCCATAAACAATGGTAAAGAGTGTAAATCAGTGGAAAGGTGTTCTTCAGGCACGACACCTGTGTCTAACAAAATATCCAACTCCTTAATCATCTCATCATCAAGATCATAAGAGTGGGCCAAGCATTCCTCTAGGAAATCGAGATAGTCGGATGAAGGGTCCTCATCCTCCCTTAATGATTGAAGAAATTCTGTTTCAATGGTAAGGAATTCCTCCTCTATAGAGAGGAGGTCTTCCAAAGAGAATTCTTCAGATTCAGTGGTAAGCACATCATTTAACATTGGTTGATCTTTGAAAATTTCAGATTGTGCCACCTCATCATCCAAAGGAATAGAATTTTCAATCAAAGGGAGGTCTACCACACTAGAATTTGGCATGTGTTGTGGTGGAATGACTCAAAAAGATCGACTTCGGCCATCTCTCTAGCATGCATATCCTCTAGAGACTCATAATCATTATGCCCTTGGGAAAAAGAAACCATAGGTTCATAACCATTCACCACACCCTCATTGTAGGCAACCCCACTACCACTTTCAAATTTTATGGATTCCTCGGGTTCGTCAACCGTCATTGAAATCTCTTCATCATTAAGTTCAAAGCATCCAAAAGAGATAGTGGACTCACCATAATTGATGATGACATTGGGATCATCGAAATCAATCTCCTTTAAAAGTCTATCCATTAAATCAGAAGAGGGTTGGGCTTGGATAGCCTCATCCTCCTCATTGTTGGGGATTGATTCGGTGTTCCCAATGTTGGGTTTAATATTTTGAGATGGCAAGAGGTTTTGTATGCATTTCTCAGTTATTTCCATAAACTCTCGCAGCACATCCTCAAGAGTTCGTGTCGGTTGCGGCTCATGAGAAAGAAACTCTTGAGGATAGTTGTTGGCATCCATGGTTGGTTCCTCCCTTGAACAAGGAGAATGGTGGTTTTCCCAATTAAGACCGTACGCATTGTAGGATGAAAAGTTATATGATGGTTGATAGGCATATCCATACAAGTAATCATGCATTGTCTTAACCGGTTGGCTACTATTCACCTGTTCCTTTGTTGTTGCACACCTCTTACCATAACCGGTGGAACACTCATGTTATTTTCAATCCGGTAATTACGTAATGTTTTTCCCGGATGATTATCCAATTTTGCTTCGTTCCGGTATTCCCCCATCGTCTTACATCGTGTCTCAATATGTGTATTGTTTTCATTAATGTAATCACGCATCGTCTTACGTGGGGCGGCAGTGGAGGTTGATTGAACCTTAGAAAAATACTTATGCTTATAATGGTTCCAATCATAAAGACTTTCAATTTCATGGTCTGACATCTCATCTTCCAAAAGATGCTTATATGCACCATTCGTCCAATCATACATGATGAAATTTTAAGAAATTGAAAACTACCCTAATATAAAAAAAAAAGAACAAAAAGAAGGGATATGGGGAGATGTTACCCAATAGAGTGAGATCTATGTCAGCAACAATGTCCTACAAAATCAAAAAAGAATTTGTTAGTAATCTAAAAAAAAAATCAGAAAATCTACTTCTATAAAAACTGAAAATCCTACCTAACTAAGATTACTCTATAGCTACTAGAACAATTAAAACCGTTTAACTTTTTCCCCGGCAGCGGCGCCAAAAACTTGTTCGCTCGCCTCAAGTGTAAGGCTGCGATGTAGTAATAAATCTCGGTAAGACCGAGGTCGATCCACAGGGAAAGAAGTAAACAATTCCAAGTACTCTAATAACTAGAATCTAAGAAGTTTAAGAAAGTAGCTTTTCACATGAAATAGAAAAATCTGAAAATAAGAAGAACTAGAGCATCAAGGATCCACTTGTAGTGGTCTAATGCCAATCCATTCATCCAAGTACAACACAATTAGAATCAAAGTCCTATCTCTCATCTAATTGGAAGATATAACATTCAAGCACAACAATCCCACTTAAATCTGGAAATTAGATTTCTAGTTCTAATGAAGCACATAGAACTTGAACTTGTAGCCTTCGGAGTAACAGCCATGCCTATGGACTATGGCATGCTCAAGGGTTACTACAATTCTAATTCAAACAACCCAATCATGGTAATCTTAGAGAATTGCAAGGAACTCATGTCCGGAGCACACAAACTCTCACAAAACTTCTAAAAAACCAAACTTTATTCAAACTAGAACTTCAAAATCCAAATTAAGAAAAGGGTACTTGAAATAAAAGAATTAAAGCATTGGAACCAACTACAAATTTCACCTCTAGCTCTAGCTAAGAGGTTAGCTAAGGAAAAGCATATTAAAACTAGAACTAGAACTAAGAAAAGGAAGAAAAACTAGCTGTAGGAGGCTAGGTAGCCTCCTGGGACTTGAACTCCTTGCTTCCCACGGTCCTTGGTTGATTTGGAATAGAAGATAGCACCTCCTTTTATAGTGCAGCAATAGTACAGCAACATAGCAGAATTTGTTTCGCTTGGTACGGCTTAACCAATGGTCGGATTGCGTTCAAATTTGGTTTGTAGCTTCCTTGTAATGTGATCTTCCAAATAGATGATTTAGATTTCCAAGATTATCCTCTGAATGGGCCCACCAATCACATCACCGACCGCCTCTCAAAATCGCGCACTTTGGGTACCTTCAGAACCAGTCATCTTGCTTTCAACGCCCTGGAGTGTACAGAGGTCGGATTGATCTCAAATTTTAAACATTGGTAGAAAACTTCATCCTCTACATGATAGATGGATTAGATTGTCCAAAAAAATCCCAAAATGTGATCCGAAAATTAGAACACTTAGGGCTTTTATAAACTCTGCGCAGTGGATCTTTCTGGATGGTCCATCTTTCTTCAACCGGTACGATCAAACCACACATCCTTTTGATCTGAAACTTTTGTGGTTATTCATATATGGATGTGTTCTAAAAGATGGTCAAAGTAGATTCTTCATATCATCAATGATGAGTCCTCTGGACCGGCCCAGAGTTGAACAGCGAAATCTGGAACTTTCTGGACAGTTCGTATTGTTTTGGCCACCACGGTCAATCCGTAGCTCCGATCGACACGAAACCACTTGGGTTAGTTCGGCGTCGAGCTCCTCTTCGACATGGATGTGTTGGATTTCTAAATATCATCAAGATGGCTTCAGAAAACTGATCCGAAAAATCAGGTGCGGGAGTACATTGCTGTTTTAGAATCTGGAATCTGAAACTTGCATGGCCGACCGGTCACGACCGGTCGGACAGGGCTGGCCGACCGGTCATGACCGGTCAGGCCCTCTTTGGCATTACTCCAGCAAGCATGGCCGACCGGTCAAGACCGGTCGGTCTCTAAAAGAAGAACAAAAGAAGGAAAGAAAGAAGATAAAAGAAGAAAGAAACGAAGGAAGAAAGAAACCAGGTGGAACCCGGAAGTAGTTTCCGAGGTTTACCGGGGAAAAACCAGAGATTAACTCACTTCAGGCGAGAGTAAGGATATTAGTGTTTTGTACACAATCTACCCGGAAATTTAGTACTTTTAGTACGTTTGGTACAGTACATTACCCGTTACGTTACATATTTAACCTCCAAGTTGTGTATAGCAGTTGTATTTGAAGGTACAAGGATGGCTAAACTCGTCGCTTATAAAACAACTGTTCTGCGACTATTCACCGGGGACGTAAAAACTCTGGTTTGCCGTAATGGACCATCGTTATATCAGGAGCTAGACACTACTTCCGTCATACAACCGGTAGTCCACCTACGTAGTATTAGACCAACATTGGTCTCATTCGTAGGTATTTTGACTCCTCCCGCACAGGTCGACAGCTCAGCTGGTTGACCAGCTAAGCACGTGTCGGGAAGCTATCTTTGGGACATGCTTTGTTTAAGTCTGAATAATCGACGCACATCCTCCATTTGCCATTAGCTTTCCGGACGAGAACTACGTTGGCGACCCACTGTGGGTAGTCAATTTCTTTAATGAAATTTGCCGCGAGCAGCTTCTCAACCTCAGTTTTGATCGCCATTTGTCTTTCTGTAGTGAAGGCACGTCGACGCTGATGTACGGGTTTATGCTTTGGGTCAATGTTGAGACGATGTACGATGACACTAGGATCGATGCCTGGCATATCTTTATGAGACCAAGCAAACACGTCCTGGTATTCAGTGAGGAAACGGATCAAATCTTCGCGGTGGATACTGTTTAAGGAGGAACCGATGTACACGATCTTAGACTGGTCGTCTTCGGTCAAGCGGATCGCCACTGTTTCCTCCCCTGGAGTTCCTGATTTCAGAGCACTTTCTCTTGGATCCAACGCAGTGGCGAGCACGTCGGATGAACCTTGAACTATTTCCATGACAGGCGTCGCTTGAGCCTTTTTTCGATCTTGGAGGGCTATCTGGTAACAGGATCGTGCCTCCTGCTGACTTCCTCGCACGACCCCTATGCCATTTGGGGTTGGAAATTTAACGCATAAATATGATGGGTGCAAGGCCGCTCCAACCTTAGTTAGTGACGGTCTCCCCAAGATGGCGTTATATGCTGATTTTCGATCTACGACGAGGAAGTTTACGAAGACGGTGGTCTTCGCTGGACTCTCCCCAAAGGTGACTGGGAGATCGATACTTCCTTCAGGTGTCACCACTTCTCCTCCAAAGCCGACAAGAGGGGTCGATACTGGCTTGAGGAGGTTTCTGGCAAGTGTCATCTTGTCGAAAGCCTCCAAATACAGAATATCGGCCGAGCTACCTGTATCCACCATAATTCGATGAGTCAGATAATTTGATACCTTCAGTGTGACTACGATGGAATCTTCATGAGGGAAATGAATTCCCGATGCATCTTCGAGGGTGAAAGAAATTGGGGGATGGTTAGCTTTCGAAGAGTTGGACGTTTGTTCCAGCCAATAGATCTGCTGGGGTTCTTTGGACGCCTTTCGGGCGTATGCCTTTCTTGAAGCTTGAGAGTCACCCCCGCAAGCTGGTCCCCCGACGATAATGCGAATTTCTCCTGTAGGCTCAGCATCCTCTTGGTCGGTTTGATGATGAGACGGTTCCTTTTGGCGAGATGAGGTTTTCGCCCTTTCTGGTGACCTATTTTTAGGAGCAACATAATCCTGGAGATGGCCTTTTCGAATGAGGGCTTCGATATGGTCTCGTAGAGAGATACAGTCCTGGGTCCTATGCCCGTGATCTTTGTGGAAGTAACAGAACTTACTCTTATCTCTCTTCTCGGGATCGGATTTAATCTTTGCAGGCCACTTCACATATGGCTTGTGTTTTATCTCCATTAGAACCTTTTCAGGAGACCGATTAAGAGGAGTGTAATTATGATATTTACCAGAGTAAGGCTTCTTGGGAGAACGATCGCGCTGATCACGATGGTATTTTTTATCTGTAGAAGTTCCTTCTGGCTTGCGTTTCTTACTTTGTACTCCATGGCGTGTCAATGCGACTTCTTCTGCATTGATATATTTCTGAGCTTTGGCTTGGAATTCCGCCATAGTTTTCGGCGGGCTCTTATCTAAGGCAAACCTAAATTTCTCGCTCGTTATTCCAGCAATGAGGGCTGTGAGACCCTTTTCTTCAGTGTAACCCTCTGTTTGAACGGCTTCGGCAGTGAACGGTACTGTGAACTCTTTTATCGTCTCCCCATGTTGCTGTTTCAGATTCATCAGATGGGAGGCTGGCTTTTTAATGCGAATACTTCCCATGAATTGAGAAAGAAATATCTCCGATAATTGGGAAAAGGAACTGATGGAAAGAGGCTTTAACCCCCGAAACCACGTACGAGCCGCTTCCTTCAATGTAAGGGGAAAAGCCCTACACATGATTTCTGAACCATGTCCCTCCAACTCCATGAGGGACCTATAAGTTTCCAGATGTTCCAGAGGATCGCCAATGCCTGTGTACGGAGCGATAATAGGCGTTCGATACTTTCTGGGCAACGGGGCTTCCATGACCTCGCTTGTGAAGGGAGATTCAGATTGATGTATTGCCGCCATGACAGCAGATGGCCGATTTGCCTGGTATCTCTGCTCCATGACATCAAAACGGTCTTGGATTCTTTTGAGATCTCCTTCCCATGGCAAGGTATAGCTAGATGTTTCGGCGGTGGAGCCTTGCAGTTGAGGTTGTCGAGATGAACTGGAATGTATAGAATGCGGAGACGGCACAGGGGGATGGCCTCCAAGTGGTGGGACCTGTGGTTCATCCATAGAATGTCTGGAAGCAACTGGTATGGGTGGCGGTGGTAATCCTTCGGAGGGTTGTCTTTGCGGTTCAGGGAAGTGCTGATCAAGCCGATTTGACAGTGCCTGAACTCCGGCGTTTAGAGTTAGGAGAGTGTTCCCGAGGAATCGTAGGACATCATCCTGATTTCCAGAGGCTTCCAATAATGGATTTGTTGATGGCATATTTGGGGCTCCTTGAGGGATATCCGTCGGAACAGGTGGGAGGGCAGGTGCGGATTCCGTCTCACCGGGTGGAGGTGGTGCCTGCCTCGAAGTTGAAGGATGAACAGTCTTTTTAGGAGGCATCACCGAAGGATTTTGATCGGTGGTTAACACGATTGATTTTAATGATCAAGTCGTTCCCACAGACGGCGCCAAACTGTTAATGTCAAATTTTGTAATGAGATCCTCCGGCTTTTCTCCTCCGCTCCAACAGGGATTTCCACCACCAGACCTGAAGTAAGACAACAAATAAGGGTGGCTGGGGACCAGCCGTTAGCCCTCCGACGCTTAAGTTAGGCCACAGAAGAGAAGCCAAGCAAAAACGGGATCAAGATTGAATGATGAGTACGTACCTGCTCTTCAATGGAGCCATCCCCTTATATAGATCTGAAACAATCCAATCTGTTACGTGAGATATCGAAATCCCGTTGATGTCGCACACGATACTGAGAATCCGCTGATTTCGTGGGATAAGATCCTATCTTTTTAGTCAGATCCAACCCAATGATTTATTCCAACAATCACGCCCCTAGATGGTAATCCCTTGAAATCCGGCTGGTTCCGGCCGGAAGCCATAGTTGGAGTCATGACCTCCGAAAAGGAAGGAGACGCCCGTAGCTGGAAGTCATGACCTCCGAAAAGGAAGGAGACGCCCGTAGTAAAGCTGCTCGCAGGTTAAAATGTGGTCGCGAGTCCAAGTACATATTTTGGGTGTAATATCTTTCAACGACTTGTGAGAAGGTCTGCTCGCGAATCTAGTTTTCCGTATTTGACCATCCATGACTCCAGACCAAATGATCTCGAGAGTCGAATGGGCGTTCCGTACTTGTCCAATATTCGACTCTCGATCAGATGATCTCGAGAGTCGAATGGACATTTCCACGTGAAATCTTATCTCCACCATTTTGCCTATAACAAGAGATATCACCTGAAGCATACAGTCCATGGCAAGATTAGCTTTTGGAGATGGATTACTTCACAACTAAATCAACTATCAAAGCAAATCCTAATGGGAAAGCATTCTAGCAAATCATCCTCCGTCATACTAGGAAGTTAATCCCAACAACTCATCCAAAAGCATAAAGTCAAGCAGAATCATTAGATGGATCAAAAGGTTTCGCAGTAAGGTCATCCAATATCCTGCCTTGCAATGTACATGTGTGTGGGTGATCGAGATAAGCCACTTAAAATCCCAAAAAGGAAGTTCAGCGAGTTCCTTAATGTTTTCACCACATGTATAAGAGGAGACATCATCAGATTTATCAAGAAAAATATGTCTCCAATCAGATTTTCCTGGGCAATGATATTGCAAGTAAGGATCATCCCAGGGTTGGTGGAGTTCGGTATGCATGATCCACAAAAGTGTGGAAATCTGAATTGATTTTTCATCACAAAAAGGTATGGTTTCCACATCCTTCTCTCGGCTAACGTCATATGCCGATACCGACTCAAAAAGTGTGACCATATCCCTTACCCTATCATCGTTCTCATCAAGGGAGTGAGTCACTTCTTCGTCTAAGGGACCGGAGTAAAAATGTGAGAGGGACCCATTTTCCACAATAGAATTGATCATGTTTATTTCGTGGACCTCTTCATCCTCATCCTCTTGTTGGTTGTCAATATTAGAAGCATTCAATTCAATCGTCATGTTACCAAAAGACATTTGTATGCCCCCACTCCTACAATTTATGATAGCGTTTGATGTAGCTAGGAATGGGCGGCCAAGTATGACAGGAATTTGAGGGCCAATATTAACCATGGGTCGTGTGTCCAAGACAATAAAGTCCACCGGGTAGTAGACTTTGTCAACTTGGACAAGGACATCCTCAACCACCCCTCTAGGAATACGAATTGATCGATCAGCAAGTTGTAATGTGGTTTTGGTGGGTTTTAATTCACCTAAACCCAATTGTTTATAGACCGAAAAGGGAATTAAGTTCACACTTGCCCCTAGATCAAGTAAAGCATGTTTCACCCGGTGATCTCCAATCATACATGATATGGTCGGACAACCGGGATCTTTGTATTTCTTGGGCATCCCGTGGTTGATAATGGCACTCACATTCTCTGTCAAAAATGCCTTCTTTTGCACATGTATTTTTCTTTTAACCGTGCAAAGGTCTTTTAAAAATTTTGCATATGACGGTATTTGCTTAATGGCATCCAACAGTGGAATGTTGATTTTGACTTGCTTGAAAACCTCCAAAAATTCCTGATATTTATCTTGAGGTTTGGCTGGAATCAAGCGTTGGGGGAATGGAGCAACGGGCCTATATTCTTTTAATGGCTCTTTTTCATTCATGGTGATGCTAGGTCCATCATCCTCTTTGGAAGATACCAGATCATTAGGCGTTGAAACCTTCACCGGATCAGATTTTTCAATGATTTTACCACTTCTAAGAGTGGTGATGGCCTTCGCATGTTCCATATGTTGGTTAGAAGAACTAGGCACGCTTATTTCGCATTGTTGTTTTGGATTTGGTACGGGTTGGGCTGGAAGCATCCCTTCCCTTGCGTTTAAGCGAGCCTTGATTTCCTCCACCGAACTTTTAAGCTCAAGCATTATCGTATGGTTGGATTGATTAATTTGAGCTTGTCCTTCCATAAATGCTTTCAAAGTATCCTCTATAGGCATTTGAGGTGGGGACATTTGCATTGGGGGCCCCCTTTGAGAATTATTTTGATTAGCTGTGTTTCTATTCGCCCAATTTAAGTTTGGGTTGTTTCTCCAACTAGAATTGTTCGTGTTTTGATTTGGAGTACTGAAAGGTCGTTGATAACTATTCAAGGCATTCGATTGTTCAAATAAAAGTTCTCGAAACGCATAGATTGTTGGACAATCCGGCGTTTGATGCACATTGGAAGCACAAATACCACAAATAGTTTCAACAGCCCCCTTTTGTTGGGTTGTATCCACCTTCTTTAGTTCCATCTCCTCGACCTTTCGTGTGAGTTTAGCCACTCTAGAACCTAGATCATCTTGCCCATCTAAAACATAAATTTCTCCTTTTTCCTTGGTTTGGGGTTGTTTTAAACTTGTTGGCTTAGATGTATCCCATGATTGTGTATTTTCAGCCAACATGTCAAAATAATCCCAAGCTTCCTCCGTTTCCTTGTTCATGAACTCCCCATTGCACATCATCTCCACAAATTGGCGCATGGTTGAGTTTAATCCATCATAGAAGAAACTAATCAACCTCCATCGTTTATAGCCATGATGTGGGCATGCATTTAATAGCTCATTATACCTTTCCCAACATTGGAAAAAGGTTTCTTCTTCTTTTTGGGAGAAGTTCATTATGGCCCTTCGTAGTGTATTGGTTCGATGAGTAGGGAAGAATTTTTTAAGAAACTCCCTAGTCATCTCAGCCCATGTCCCAATAGACCTCGGCCTTAAGGAATGTAGCCATGATTTGGCCTTCTCTTTCAAGGAAAAAGGGAACAATTTAAGTTTTATTGTATCCTTGGTCACATTGTCATTGTTTATTGTGGCAATAACTTCTTCAAATTTCTTAATATGTAGATATGCGCTCTCAGAGTCGAGTCCATGAAATCTAGGAAGAAGTTGGATCAACCCCGGTTTAAAATCAATATTTCCCACATTGTGAGGGAAAATTATGCAAGAAGGAGTACTCGTCCTAGCTGGTTGTAAATAGTCACGTAAAGTTCTAGGTTGAGGTACATCCCCCACTTCATTCTCATCCAATTCAGTAAGGTTTGGGGCTGGATTTTGATTAACCCCTTGATTTGGTTGATTTCAGCCATCTCTCTAGTAATTTCAGGAAAATTTTGACGTTTCCTAGCACGAGGCTCTCTATCAATCCCTTCAACAATTACTCCGTCCCTTACAAGTCGGTTATTATAAGTCCTAGCCCAATGTGGCATGCAAAACCAAAAAAGAATGAGCAAAAAGGAAAAAGAATTCTTCCTTCCTTCCTTTACTCCTCTCTAGGACTTAAGCACAAGGTGTCTTGCAATGGCTAAGCCAGAAGCAAGGATAGAGACCGATTTCTCCTGGTCAATAGGGGTTCAAAGAACTCCCCACCCACTCTTTGAGTCTTTTGAGAAAAAGTACAGAAAAAGAAGAAAGAGGAATAGGTTGAGAAGAGAAATCTCCGAGCACAAGGTAATCCAAGGCGGCAGAGCCGACCAATAGGAATCCAGGTGGCACAAGGCCTACCTTTCAGAGATCCAAAAGGAGTCTCCACCCACTCCACAAGAGATGAATATGATAGGAATGAGTAGGAGAAGAAGAAGAGTAAGGTTTGAACAATAAAACCTGATTTGTAACTTAAGATGCCTTTTTCTTCTTCAACTTCCTAAAAGTCCCTAGATTAGACCTATGTTAGAATCCTGCAAAAATCAAAACACAGTAAGTTAGTAATTAGAAGAAAACCTATTCTAGAAAACAAAACAAATCCTAAACCTATCTTAACACAATCTCAACTAAAAGTTATTTCAGAAAATTCTAAAAATACCGCATAGAAATCCCCGGCAGTGGCGCCAAAAACTTGTTCACTCCCCAAGTGTAGGGTTGCGAAGTAGTAATAATTCGGAAAGACCGAGTATCGTTCCCACAGAGATTTATGTATGGGTATTCTCAGAATTTAACTAAAATAACTAGTAATTAAGATCCTATTAAGAACTAAAATTGAAAAATAGTAATTTGGGTTTAAACAGTGAGTAGTTAAGGTAATTTCAATCTAAAAGGCACTAGAGCGCCAAGGATCCACTTTTGATAAGTTTCAATGCATCAACACAACTAGGTCTCTCATAACTCAATCGGAATCAAATTCCTTTCTCTATCCGATTGGAATATAGAGCAGTTCAATCAACAATTATCTAAAACAAGTGCTTATTAATTGATTTGATTCCCACAACCATGCTCAGGCCTTGGGCATACTCAATGGTATAGGCCAAGCCTCTTTCCAATCTAGTTGAGATTCACAACAATAGTTTTCACCAAATCCTGTCACTAGACCTGATTACGACTCATGATTTGAACTTGAATTAAATCAAAATGAATCACTAAACAATTATTCCAGATTATATACAAAAGATAAGAACTTTAGTTGCATGAGTTCCCACATGAAAATCAGGCCATTGCATACAAGGCAATTAAAGCGTCTACCATGCCCGGAGTCAATGGTAGATCAATGCACTACACAAGCATGAACAATGCTCAAAAGCTAAGATACTAAGTTAGGATCACTAAGAATCACATGAGCCCGAAGTCATCAAGAGATCAAAGTAGAAACCAACATAGTACTTGAATCAAACTCAAATTGAACTAAAATTCATCAATTAAAACATAAAAGGAAACCTAGGTTGCATCAATACATAAAAAATGAATCAAACGCTTCACCTCTTAGCCCTAGCTAAGAGGTTTTAGTTCATCTCTAACATCCTTGAACTAGAAGCCTCTAAAAACATGAAAAACTACTAAAACAGGAAGAAAACTAGAAATCCGAAGTAGAATCCGTCTCCTGAGCAATCCCCACGTCGTAGCCTCATTTGATATGAAGAGAAGAGGTCCTTTTATAGCTTGGAGGAGTCCAATATGCAAGAGAACTCCAGAAATTGCGTAAACTTACGCAAAAGCGCAGAAAAATCCGGAATCCTGAATTAGAAATAAGTTGTTTACGCTGGCCGACCGGTCTGGACCGGTCGGACTGGCCTGGCCGACCGGTCATGACCGGTCGGACTTGGAAATCCTCTTATCCAGCAGCTATGCTCGACCGGTCTTGACCGGTCGGGCTGTGTTCCTGAACAGTCCATGAACTCCAATGGTAGGCCGACCGGTCAAGACTGGTCGGGCTTGCTTGGCTGACCGGTGAGCCGACCGGTCTGGCTTCTTTTTCTCTCTATTTCTTTCTTTCTTTCTTCTTTTCTCTTCTCTCCTTGCCTTGGCTTTCTTTAGTCCTTCTTTTCTCTTCATCCTATGGTCTTCAATGCTCTTAAGGAGCTACATTTAGCCTTCAATTGGTGACATCTCCATCTTGTTCCTACAATCACAAATCACGCCTTAGAATAGTCCTTTAAACACGTAAACCGTGCATAATGAGTGATGAATTGGGGTTAGAATATGCACAATTAAGAGCTCAACACCCTTGACTGAGGGCCTGGGGTAGTACGAGATATCATGCTCGCTGAGCTCGACCGCCCATTTAGTTAATCGTCCGGAAGTCTCTGGTTTTTGAAGGACTTGTCGTAACGGATGATTTGTTGGTACTAGAATAGCGTGGGCTTGAAAGTATGGTCGCAGTTTTCGAGCTGCCGTGACTAAAGCTAGGGCCAGCTTTTCCATATCAGAATACCGAGTTTCTGCATCAACCATTGCTCGACTGATATAATAAACGGGGCTTTGCACCCCGGAATCTTCTCTTATTAAAGCGGCGCTAACGGCCGTAGAGGACACAGAGAGATAAAGAATGAGTTGCTCGTGCGCTACAGGTTTAGATAAGACAGGGGGTGTGTTCATATATTGCTTCAGTTGTTGAAAAGCTTCTTCGCACTGTGACGTCCACTCCCAATCAGATTTTGCTGTAGCACGGAGGAGCTTAAAGAAGGGTAAGCATTTGTCAGACGCTCATGAGATGAACCTGTTCAACAATGCGATGCGACCAGCCAAACGCTGGACATCCTTAAGAGTGGTCGGGGATTTCATCTCTATCAATGCTTTTATTTTTTCGGGATTTGCCTCAATCCCTCGCTGGCCGACCAGAATCCGAGAAACTTTCCAGCAGATACCCCGAATGCACACTTCTCTGGATTCAACTTCATTTGATATTTCCTCATCAGATCGAAGGCTTCTTAGAGATCAGAAAGATGATCATCTTCTACGATGCTTTTCACGAGCATGTCATCGACGTAAACATATTTCTGCCGATTTGGGCAGCGAATATTTTGTTGACGAGGCGCTGATAGGTGGCCCCTGCATTTTTAAGACCAAACGGCATTACCTGGTAGCAATATAATCCCCGATCTGTGATGAAGGCGGTATGCTGGCCATCAGGTGGATGCATCATGATCTGGTTGTAACCAGAATAAGCATCCATAAAAATAAGCAGAGCGTGTCCAGCTGTTGAATCGACCAGCTGGTCTATCCGTGGTGTCGAAAAACTATCTTTGGGGCATGCTTTGTTCAAATCTGAATAATCGACGCACATTCTCCATTTGCCATTAGCTTTCCGGACGAGAACCACGTTAGCGACCCACTCTGGGTAGTCAACTTCTTTTATGAAATTGACTGTAAGCAACTTCTCGACTTCAGCTTTGATTGCCATTTGCCTTTCTGCAGTGAAGGCACGTCGACGCTGGTGTATGGGTTTATGCTTCGGGTCGATATTTAGACGATGTGCGATGACATTGGGGTCGATGCCTGGCATATCTTTATGAGACCAAGTGAACACGTCTTGGTATTCGGTGAGAAAACGGACCAGATCTCCACGATAGACACCGGTTAAAGAGGATCCAATGTATACGACCTTGGACGGATCGTCTTTGATTAAGTGAATCGCCACTGTTTCTTCCCCAGGAGTTCCTGATTGGAGGGCGTTCTCTCTCGGATCTAATGAGGTATCTGTTGAAGAGTTGGATGAATTTTGTGCTATCACCATAACGGGTGTCGCTTGAGCTTTCTTTCGATCTTGTAGGGTTATCTCGTAGCAAGACCGAGCCACCTTTTGATTTCCTCGCACAACCCCAACACCATTTGGGGTAGGGAACTTGACGCATAAGTAGGAAGGGTGTAAGGCTGCCCCAACCTTATTAAGCGATGGCCGCCCCAAAATGGCGTTATATGCTGATTTTCGATTCACCACGAGGAAGTTTACGAAGACGGTAGTCTTCGCTGGACTTTCTCCAAAAGTAACTGGGAGATCAATGCTTCCTTCAGGTGTTACCACCTCACCTCTGAAGCCGACGAGAGGAGTCGAAACTGGCTTGAGTAGGCTTCTGGCAAGTGCCATTTTGTTGAAAGCCTCCAGATACAGAATATCAGCTGAGCTACCTGTATCCACCATAATTCGATGAGTCAGATAATTGGATACCTTTAATGCGACTACGATGGATTCCTCGTGAGGGAAGTGAATTCCCGCTGCATCTTCGAGGGAGAAGGAAATTGGAGGATGGCTGGCTTTTGACGCGCTGGATGCCTGTTCCAACCAATAAATATGCTGAGGTTCTTTAGATGCCTTACGAGTGTATGCTTTCCTTGAAGCTTGAGAGTCGCCCCCGCAAGCTGGTCCTCCGACGATGGTGCGGATTTCTCCAGTTGGCTCAGCGTCCTCTTGGGCAGTATGATAATGAGGCGGTTCCTTTTGGCGTGGTGAGGCTTTCGCTCTTTCTGGTGCTCGATTTTTACGAGCAACATAATCCTGGAGATGGCCCTTTCGAATAAGGGCTTCAATATGATCTCGTAGAGAGATGCAGTCCTAGGTTCTATGCCCGTGATCTTTGTGGAAGTAACAGAACTTGCTCTTGTCTCTCTTCTCAGGATCAGTTTTGATCTTTGCAGGCCACTTTACATATGGTTTGTGTTTAATCTCCATTAAAACCTTTTCATGAGACCGATTGAGAGGAGTGTAGTTATGATATTTACCAGAATAAGGCTTCTTGGGAGAACGGTCACGCTGATCATGGCAATATTTTTTATCTGCAGAAGAGGTTCCCTCTGGCTTGCGTTTCTTACCCTGTACTCCATGGCGTGTCAATGCAACTTCTTCTGCATTGATATATTTCTGAGCTTTGGCTTGAAATTCTGCCATAGTTTTCAGCGGGCTCTTATCTAAGGCAAACCTGAATTTCTCGCTCGTTATTCCGGTTATGAGGGCTGTGAGACCTTTTTCTTCAGTATAACCTTCAGTTTGAACGGCTTCGGCAGTGAACCGTACTGTGAACTCCTTTATTGTCTCCCCATGCTGCTGTTTCAGATCCATCAGATGGGAGGCTGGCTTCTTAATGCGAATGCTTCCCATGAATTGAGAAAGGAATATCTCCGATAACTGTGAAAAGGAGCTGATGGAATGAGGCTTTAGTCCCCGGAACCACGTACGAGCTGCTTCCTTCAATGTTAGGGAAAAAGCCCTACACATGATTTCTGAACCATGTCCCTCCAACTCCATAAGAGACCTATATGTTTCCAGGTGTTCAAGAGGATCACCAATACCTGTATACGGGGTGATAACAGGCGTTCGATACTTTCTAGGTAACGGTGCCTCCATAACCTCACTGGTAAAGGGGGACTCGGATTGATGTATCGCCGCCATGACGGCAGATGGCCGATTTGCCTGATATCGCTGTTCCATGACATCAAAACGATCATGGATTCTCCTGAGATCTCCTTCCCATGGTAAAGTATAACCTGACGTTTCGACTGTGGATCCATGGGACCAATGTAGACGGGAAGCACTAGAATGCACGGAATGTAGAGGTTGCACAGGGGATTGGTGTTCCAGCGGCGCTCGATTTGGTATCTGACGTGTGGATGGAGGATGATTCAACTGAACCTGTGACTCGTCCACAGAATGCCTAGAAACCACCGGTATGGGTTGTGGTGGCAAACCTTCGGGGGATCGTCTCCGCGGCTCTGGGAAATGATGATCGATCCGATTAGAGAGGGATTCAACCCTGGCATTGAGGGCCAAGAGGGTATTTGCGAGGGAACGCATGACGTCGTCTTCACTCCCTAGAGCCTCAAATAACGGGTTCGCCAATGGCACGTTCGAAACTCCTTGAAGGTTATTCGTCGAAGTGGGTAGAAAGACAGGTACGGATTTCGTCTCATCAGGCGGAGGTGGTGCCTGCCTTGAAGTCGAAGGATGAACAGCCTTTTTAGGAGGCATAGCAGAAGGATTTTGATCAGTGGTTTGAACGATTGACTTTGACGATCAAGTCGTTCCCACAGACGGCGCCAAACTGTTAACGTCAGATTTTGTAATAGGATCCTCCGAATGTTCACCTTCTCTCCAAGTGATTTCTTCCGCGGACCTGAAAGGAGACAGAGAGCAACTAAGGGTGGCCGGCGTCCAGCCGTAAGCCCTCTGATGCTTAAGTCAGATAAGGCAAGAAGGAGAATAGCCAAGCAAAACGAGGCTAGAGATTGAATAATGTGTACCCGTATCTTAATGGAATCACCTCCTTATATAGATCTGAAGTGATCCAATCTGTTACGTAAGATATCGAGATCCCACTAATTTCGTGTAAGATATCGAGATCCCGCTGATTTCGTGGGATAAGATCCTTATCCTTAGAGGAGATCTAATCCAATGACTTGTCCGACAATCACGTTCCTTGATAGCAATCCCTTGAGATTCGGAACCATCAGAGAAGATAAGCCCAAAATCGGCCTATACGGGCTGCTGGTACTGAAGGCTAAGGGGCGTCGCCGCGGGCTGTTCGCATGTAAAAGCCGTTCACGAGTCCAAGTGATCGCTCATTGGGATATGACACCTTTCAACGACTCGCGAGAAGGTCTGCTCGTAGGTCAAGAAGGAAATCTCTGTTTTGTTGTATCCGACTACCGGCTATAAAACTCGAGGCCTTGCGAATAGGTGCTCCGTATTTATCCAATCTGCGACTCTCGAGTAGATGATCTCGAGAGTCGAATGGGCGCTCCGTACTTAGACGATCTACGACTCTCGAGCATATGATCTCAAGAGTCGAATGGGCGCCCCTTATTTACCCATCCTGCGACTCTCGAGCAGATGATCTCGAGAGTCGAATGGATCTCGCAGAATCAGGGTATTATATAACATTTGGCCGCTAAGTTGGAACTACGCCATTTTGTCTATAACATCAGTAGTGGTGTAGTTTGCTTGGGCTGAGTTTAGGGTTCTACTTGCATAGTAGATGACACATGGCTTTTTATCTTTTCTTTGGCCTAGCACGGCCCCAATAGCATAGTCGCTAGCATCGCACATAATCTCAAAAGGAAGGCTCCAATCAGGTGGTTGCATTATTGGGGCACATGTCAACATACCTTTAAGGGTGGTAAAGGCCTTTTGACAGTCTTCATTCCACTCGAATGAATTTTCCTTTTGAAGTAGGTTACATAAAGGGCGAGAGAGTGAACTGAAGTCCTTTATGAACCTTCTGTAGAATGCTGCGTGTCCTAAAAAGGACCGTACATCTCGTATGCTTTTGGGTGGTGGAAGGTTAGAGATAAGATCAATTTTCGCTTTGTCCACCTCAATTCCATTTTGTGAAACGATGTGACCAAGTACAATTCCCTTTTGAACCATGAAGTGACACTTTTCCCAATTCAGCACAAGGTTCTTCTCTTCACATCTTTTCAGCACAGATTTCAAGTGCTCAAGGCACTCATCAAAGCTACAAGCAAATATGGAAAAATCATCCATGAAGACTTCGAGTATGGTCCCCAACATGTCAGAAAAGATGCTCATCGTACAACGCTGAAAGGTGGCAGGGGCATTACATAGTCCAAACGGCATCCGTCGATAGGCGAAAGTGCCGAATGGACATGTGAATGTAGTCTTTTCTTGGTCTTCACGGGCAATTTCTATTTGGTTGTACCCTGAATAGCCATCAAGGAAGCAAAAGTGGGAATGACCCGCCAACCGTTCTAAAATCTGATCAACAAACGGTAGGGGGAAGTGGTCTTTCCTCGTGACAGTGTTTAGCTTCTTGTAGTCAATGCACATTCTCCAACCAGTAGTGACTCTAGTTGGCACGAGTTCGTTATTGGCATTGGCTACGATGGTTATTCCGGATTTCTTAGGCACCACTTGAGTTGGGCTCACCCATTGGCTATCGGATATTGGGTAAATGATACCTACATCCAATAGTTTCACCACTTCGGCGTTAACCACATCCTTCATGTTTGGATTTAGTCGTCTTTGTGGTTGCCGGGATGTCTTTGCATTTTCCTCAACGTGTATGCGGTGAGTACAAATCAGTGGATCTATGCCTTTGAGATCCACAATTGACCATCCAATGGCACTCTTGTGCTCTAATAGAGTGGCTGTTAGCCTACTCTCTTGTTCCTCATCCAAGTGAGAAGAAATCACCACTGGATATGTCTCATCTTGACCTAAATAAACATATTTTAGCTCACTTGGCAATGGTTTTAGGTCGAGTGTTGGCGCCTTAATGTTAGATGGGAGGGCCTTGTTCTCATTGACAGGCAAAGGCTCAATCGGGGCCCTCCATCTTTTATTTTCAAGCACCGGCATCACATCTAGAATGGCATCCATCTCTTGTGTTGTGTCATCATTCATCTCATGAGGATGGGCCACACATGGCTCCAAAGGGTCGAAAAATAGTGACAAGGGGACTGTATCCTCCACGAATGATTCAATCATGTTTAAGTCGTGGACATCATCATCAACCTCCCGTGGTTGTTTGCATAAATCAAATATGTTAAGCTCAAGGGTCATATTTCCAAAGGACATTTGTACAAGTCCATTTCTACAATTGATAATGGCATTTGAAGTAGCTAGAAACGGCCGTCCAAGTATGACGGGAATTTGCGCACCGGTGCCTATCACGGGATGTGTATCCAAGACAATAAAGTCTACTAGGTAGTAAAATTTATCAACTTGGACTAGAACATCCTCTATCATTCCTCTCGGTATACGGATAGATCTATCAGCAAGTTGGAGTGTGGTTTTGGTGGGTTTCAATTCACCTAACCCAAGTTGTTCGTAGACCGAGTATGGAATGAGATTCACACTTGCCCCCAAGAAGAGTAGGGCTTGTTTAATCCGGTAGTCTCCTATGATGCATGAGATGGTTGGACTACCCGGATCCTTGTATTTTTGGGGCATCTCTTGTTTGATAATGGCGCTCAAATTCTCAGTCAAAAGTACTTTGTTATGAACATTGTGTTTCCTTTTGACTGTACACAATTCCTTTAGAAATTTGGCATACGATGGTATTTGTTTTATTGCATCTAACAACGGGATGTTGATCTTCACATGCTTGAAAACTTTTAGAATCTCCAGATTTTTGTCTAAAGGTTTAGGTGAAATCAACCTTTGTGGAAATGGAGCAACCGGCTTGTATTGCCTTTCCGGTTCTTTATTTTGTGGGGTATTGTTCGAGCTATCATCCTCTTTGGAAATTTTCGGATCCTTAGGCTTTGGGGCCTTCACCGGATTAGATTTGTCAATTTCTTTCCCACTTCTCAAAGTGGTGATAGCTTGGACATGTTCCGTATGGTGGGAGGATGAGCTTGCATCTTGTATCTCAAACTGGGTTCTTGGGTTAGGAAGAGGTTGGGCAGGAAGTGTGCCCTTCTCTCTAACACTAAGATGAGATTCAACTCTAGCCAGTGATGTTTTCAATTCATTGATGGCTTGAGTTGAATTTTGATTGAATTTCAATTGTTCTTGCATGAACCCATCTATTTTGAGAGAATTTGTCTTGTTATACTCAGCTTGGACCGATACGAATGCACCCAACATCTCCTCTAGTGATACTTTTGGAGTGTTGTTTGCATTTGCAATGGGTCCATTCCTCCAACTGAAGTTGGGATGGTTCTTCCAATTAGGATTAAACGTGTTTGAGTTTGGAGCACCATATTGCTGTTGATAACTGTTTATGGCATTTGTTTGTTCTTGTAAGATGCCTTGAACTGCTGAAATTGTGGGGCAATCTTGTGTTACATGTTGAGTTCCAGCACAAATTCCACAAACAGTGTCAACTTCAGTGGAGTTGATTGTTTCTCCCTTCCTTAATTCCATGACTTCGACCTTTCTTGTAAGGCTAGCCACCCGTGCACTTATGATATCTTCTTCTGATAAGACATACATTCCTCCCTTTTCCTTTTGTTGGCCAGTCTTGGAATTTGTTGGTTTAGATGTGTCCCAAGACTGTGCATTCTCAGCCAATTCTTCCAAATAATCCCATGCTTCATCAGCTTCCTTATTCATGAACTCCCCATTACACATCATTTCTACAAATTGGCGCATGGGTGAAGTCAGTCCTTCATAGAAAAAGCTTATAACCCGCCAAATTTCATAGCCATGATGTGGGCATGCGTTTAATAGGTCCTTAAACCTCTCCCAACATTGGAAAAATGTTTCATCTTCCTTTTGGGCAAAGTTCATGATAAGGCGCTTCAACATATTCGTTTTGTAAGTAGGGAAGAATTTCTTTATGAATTCTCTGTGCATATTAGTCCATGCACCAATTGATCTTGGCCTCAATGCATAAAGCCAACCCTTAGCTTTATCTTTAAGAGTGAAAGGGAAGAATTTAAGTCTCACCACATCTTCCGTCATGTTTGCAAAGTGCATGGTGGTGATTACCTCATCAAACTCCTTAAGGTGTTGATAGGCACTTTCACTGTCCAATCCATGGAATTTAGGTAGAAGTTGAATCACTCCCGGTTTCAAATCCACATTCCCTGCATTTGGTGGAAATACTATGCATGAGGGAGTGCTCGTTCTTGCAGGTTGCAAGAAATCACGTAAAGTCATAGGTCGGGGAACATTCTCAACCACATTCTCCCCTGTTTCAGTTTGATTTTGGACCGGGTTAGGTTGATTTGCAGCCATATTTTCAGACAAAATTGGAGAGTTTAGTTGTCTCCTAGCACGTGGCTCTCTATCAATTCCTTCTACTATCCCCCCTTCACTTATGAGTCGGTTATTGGAATCCCGAGCCCAATGTGGCATGCAAAACCAAAAAAAATAAGAAACAAAGAGAAGAAAGAATTCTTTCTCCCTTTCTTCACTCTTCTCTAAGACGGAAGCACAAGGTGTCTTGCAATGGCTAGGCCAGAAGCAAGGATAGAGACCGATTTCTCCTGGTCAATAGGGGTTCAAAGAACTCCCCACCCACTCTTTGAATCTTTTGAGAAAAAGTGCAGAAAAAAAAAGAAAGAGGAGCAGAAATGAGAAAAGAAATCTATAAGCACAAGGTGATCCAAGACGGCAGAGCCGACCAATAGGAATCCAGGTGGCAAAAAGGCCGACCTTTCAGAGATCCAAAAGGAATCTCCACCCACTCTACAAGAGATGAATATGATAGGAATGAATAGGAGAAGGAGAAGAGTAAGGTTTAGAAAGATAGAACTTAATTCAGCACTTGAAATCCTTGTATCTTCTTCAGCTTCCTAGAAATCCCTGAAAAGAAAAATTAAATAAACAAACTAAGTTAGTCCTAAAATCTTAAAAATCCTAAATAGATACTAATTTCAGAAATTTGTGAAAAACTGTCAAAATCCCCGGCAACGGCGCCAAAAACTTGTTCGCTTCCCCAAGTGTAGGGTTGCGATGTAGTAATAAACTCGGTAAGACCGAGGTCGATTCACAGGGACTTATGTAGGATTTCACAAACTCATCCAAAAGTGTCTATTGAAATCTACTAACCAGATTTTTGTTTGAATTTGATATGAGTAACAAAAGTTGAATGAAATTGAAAGTAACTAATTATAAGAAGGCACTAGGGGTTCAAGGATCCACTTGTAGCAATCCTTGATGTTCAATCCACTGTGGTTTCTCATTCTCTCAACTAGAATCGATATTAAGATCCATCTAGTCGGACGATAGAGCTGTTAAACCAAACAATCTGTAATATGTAAGTGTAATGCATATAATTCACTCCATGTAGGCTGAGCTGAGCATGCTCAATTGCATAGGTCACTCCCCTTTCCAAAAGGTCTAGTTCACAATCATAACCATCCTCAAGTCCTGTCACAAGACAAGGCTAGATCAGGATTTGAACTTAATTCAAATCACATGCATAGTCCATACATATTCCAGAAAAATAGAAAAATAGAACTTTGGTAGGAAGTCCCTTTATGAAGATCATAGTACTAGAGCGCACTCCGATTCCTTGGATCATACAAGTCTAGACCGTCACAAACCAATTAAGCAATTAAGTAATTCTCCCAAACATCCATGAGTCATCATAAGACTAAGAAAAACTACTCAAAAACTTGTATAAACTTCAAACCTTAGTTCATAATCATAAATTCCACACTTAAAACCACTTAACTACGAATTAAAACATCTTGGATCCACTACAAGCTTCACCTCTTAGCCCTAGCTAAGAGGTTTAGCTGCTCATGATCCAAGGAAACATGAAACAACTATAAAAAGCATGAAAACAGCAAAAACAAACTCCAAGGAGTTGTGGAACTCCAAAATTCACTTCCGCCGCCTCTAAGCTTGCTCCAACCCTTCTAGGATCCCCTAAGAATGATCCCTAGGTGTCCTTTTATAGTCTGGAGGCTCCACAACTTTGGAAGAATCGAGAAATTGCGTAAGAGTTACGCAGCGCAGAGAAATCCGGGTTTAAAAATAGAAATTGCTAAGTCCTCACGCACAGCCGACCGGTCACGACCGGTCGGCCTCAATAGACAGTCACTCCAGCAAACATGGCCGACCGGTCATGACCGGTCGGGCTTGTCCAGCCTTGGTCCAGCAACCTTGTCCTGCCGGTCATGACCGGTCGAACGTCTTCAGCCACGTTCCAGCGACCATGTCCGACCGGTCATGACCGGTTGGACGTCTTCATTAGACTCCCAACGTGCATGGCTGATCGGTCACGACCGGTCAGGCCTCCTTCTCTTCTTGTTTTCTTCCTTTCTTTCTTCTGCTTTCTTCTTTCTTTACTTCTTTCTTTGCTTCCTTCTTCCTTCGGCCCTCCTTAGGTCTTCATCTCAGGTTCTAAATCAGCTCTTTTCATCATTTATTAGGCGGCGTTCTCTCTCAAACCTGCAATCACATAACATGCATTAGATTTGTCTATAAACCATGCAAACCTCGCACAATGAGTGATGAATTGGGGTTAGAATATGCACAATTAAGAGCTTAACATATCTCTCCTGCAACTCACTCAGCCGTTCCTCCGATAGGATGGATGGATACCCGGACGCGGTGTACCTACCCGCCGGAACCCTCGCATTGTTGGAGGAAGAAGATTCCGAGGTGGCATCCCCCAGGGGGACGGTCTCCTCATCAGAATCTCCAGCCATGGAAGTTTTTAAGATAAAAAGAAGAGAAGAAGAATGAAGAAGTGGAGTTATACCAGAAACACTGGAGGAAGGGAATTACACCGGAGGAAGAGGGATACTTGTTCGCTTCCCCAAGTGTAGGGTTGCGATATATTAATAAACTCGGTAAGATCGAGGTCGATCCACAGGGAAGGAAGTAAACAATTCTAACTATCCTAATAACTAGAATCAAAGAGGTTTGTGAAATTGGTTTTGAACATAAAATAGAAAATCTGATAATGGAAAGATAACTAGAGCATCAAGGATCCACTTATAGCTTTCCTTAGATGCATAATTCGCTATGGTTTCTTACTTTCTCAACTAGAATCGACATTCCTGTCTATCTAGTCGGATGATAGAGCTGTTAAACCAAACAGTCTGTCATATGTAAGTTCTATGCATAGGATTCACTCAATGAAGGCTGAGCTGAGCATGCTCAATTGCATAGGTCATTCCCCTTTCCAAAAGGTCCAGTTCACAATCATAACCATCCTCAAGTCCTCTCACAAGACAAGGCTAGATCAGGACTTGAACTGGATTCAAATCACATACACACTCCATACATATTCTAGAAAAACAGAAAAATAGAACTTTGGTAGGAAGTCCCTTCATGAAGAGCTTAGTACTAGAGCGCACTCCGATTCCTCAGATCATACAGGTCTAAACCGTTGCAAACAAATTAAGCGGCTAAGTAATTCATCCAAACATCCGTGAGTCATCACAAGACTAAGAAAAATTACTTAAAAACTTGTATAAACTTCAAACCTTAGTTCATAATCATGAATTCCAAACTAAAAACCAATAAAACGAATTAAACAATCTAAGAAAACTATAAGGTTCACCTCTTAGCTCTAGCTAAGAGATTAGCTAATAAAAAGCATATTAAAAACTAGAACTAGAACTAAGAAAAGGAAGAAAAACTAGCTGGAGGAGGCTAGGAAGCCTCCTATGACTTGAACTCCTTGCTCCCCACGTCCTTGGTTGCCCTGGAATAGAAGAGAGCACCTCCTTTTATAGTGCAGCACTAGTATAGCAATATAGCAGAATTTGTTTCGCTTAGTACGGCTTAACCAATGGTCGGATTGCCTTCAAATTTGATTTGTAGCTTCCTTGTAATGTGATCTTCCTCATAGATGATTTAGATTTCCAATATTATCCTCTGAATGGGCCCACCAATCACATCACCGACCGCCTCTCAAAATCGCGCACTTCGGGTACCTTCAAAACCAGTCATCTTGCTTCCAACGCTCCGGAGTGTACAAACGTCGGATTGATCCCAAATTTAGAACATTAGTAGAAAACTTCCTCCTCTACATGATAGATGGATTAGATTGTCCAAAACGATCTCAGAATGTGGTCCAAAAATTAGAACAATTAGGGCTTTTATAAACTCTGCACAGTTGGATCTTTCTGGATGGTCCATCTTTCTTCAACCGGTACAATCAAACCACACATCCTTTTGATCTGAAACTTTTGTGGTTATTCATATATGGATGTGGTATAAAATATGGTCAAAGTAGATTTTTCATATCCTCAATGATGGGCCACCTGGACCTGCCCAGAGTGGAACAGCGAAATCTGAAACTTTCTGGACAGTTCGTATTGTTTTGGTCACCACGATCAATCCGTAACTCCGATCGACACGAAACCACTTGGGTTAGTTCGGCGTCGAGTTCTTCTTCGACATGGATGTGTTGGATTTCCAAATATCATCAAGATCGGCCCAGAAAACTGGTCCGAAAGACCAGGTGCGGGAATACATTGCTGTTTTAGAATCTGGAATCTAAAACTTGCATGGCCGACCGGTCACGACTGGTCGGACAAGGCTGGCCGACCGGTCACGACCGGTCAGGCCCTCTTTGGCATTACTCCAGCAAGCATGGCCGACCGGTCAAGACCGGTCGGGCTTCCTTCGCCGACCGGTCAAGACCGGTCGGTCTCTTTTTCTTCTTGTTTTCTTCCATTCTTTCTTCTATTTTCTTCTTTCTTTGCTTCTTTCTTTGCTTCCTTCTTCCTTCAGCCCTCCTTGGGTCTTCATCCAAGGTTCTAAATCAGCTCTTTTGGTCATCAATTGGGCAAAGTAACTCTCATTCCTACAACCACAAAACATGTATTTGATTAGTCATTAAATTATGAAAACCATACATAATGAGTGATGAATTGGGGTTAAAATATGCACAATTAAGAGCTAAACAATACACCAGGAGAGAGTAAGGAAAGAGGAAGGGTTTTCAAAAGCTTCTGTGAAAATTCGAAGATTTGGCAGACTCCTTATATTTATAAGCAATCATTCCTCAGGATTTGGCGACACGTGGCAATCGCCCGTTTGGCGCAGCAGTTGAATAGGCATGGCTATTAAATCCATAGACACGTGGCGGGCATCTCTTCATCTCCTCCCTGCCGAAAAGTTGCGGAAGGCTGGCGCTCATTAATGCTAGCCCAATCATGTACGGCTCATCTCCGATAAAGGTATTAGGCGATTATGCAAGCCAGTAAGTAAGTCCTTCCCTTAGACTCTTCGGCGGCAAGGACTTAGGGGGCATCTGTTATAATCAAATTGCGGTGGTCGGAGAATCTCACGAGGACTCGAAACGTGGGAGCACCTTTATAACAGTATCCGACATGCGAGCACCCTTATGATAATATTCGACTTGCGAGCCCACCTGGTCGAGGCTCGTATATTGGACAAGTACAACGCATAACCACCAAGTCACCGAGCCCTTGTGGTCGAGGCTCGAATATTAGGAAAGTACGAAATACCTTCTGGGTATACGAGCTTCTCAATAGTGGTCGTCGAAAGAGTTTGCATCTCAAATCAGTGAGGAGAAAATCTTCGAGCCCGAAGTCCTCCGCCTTTTCAGTACCAGCAGCCCATTTAGACCAATGTTGGGCTCATCTTGATTCATGGTTCCGAACCTCAGGGGATCGTCGTCAGGGAACGTAATTGACTAGAGGTCTAAATGGATTGGACCATTCTCTTATCTCAGGATCAATAGGATAAACCCCTTATCCCCAAAAATCAGGGGTAATCTTGAGGTCTTGCGTAACAGATTGGGTCATTTGGATCTATATAAATGGATGGCTTCATCGATAAGAAAGGTAAACAATGGGCAATCTCTGAGCTTCAAATCCCTTCATTTCATTTGTAATCACGTCCCATCTAACTTAAGCTTCGGAGGGCCAACGGTTGGACGCCGGCCACCCGTAGTTTTCCTTTGTGCCTTTTCAGGATTAGGAGGAAACGGCCTGGAAGGAAGGTGAACGTCTGGAGGACCCTGTTACAAAATCCGACGTAAACACATGTAATTCTTCACGGGCGCAGCTTCGCTGGATCCCCGGATCCACCGAGGTGGGTGAATCCCTTACCGTGCCGTCCATTGTGTGATGTGTGCGTATTACATCCATGCTGAAATTGCGGTTTTGCCGCTTGTAGAGATACTCGGAGATATGTCTATGGACCTAGAGGGGGGGGTGAATAGGACCTTTTTAAAATTCTTTTCGCCTACTTATGCAATTCAACAAGTTTAAGCTAGGTAAGCAAGAACACCTTGGCTTCCAAGCCTTGGTGGGTCCAATCACAAGACTATCAAGAGTTAAGCAATAACCAAACCTAGTCTAAGCATGCATAGGTAAGAAAATGATTCAACTAATTAAGCTACTAACCTATGCACCTTGTGTAGACTTATGAGATTGGATCAATGAGCTCAAGTCTACACAAGTAGTGAAGGTACGTCTTGTGCAAGGATGCCTAAAAAGTGCCTAGCATGCATTCATATCAATCATTCATAATTAAGCAATTAAACTAACAATGCTAAGATATCAATGTGCTCAATTAACAATCACAAACACAAGGATGTATAGTGGTTCGACTACGTGTCTACTCCACTCCCGGTTCAAGTACTCAACCCCTTTGAGCACACCGGCATTCACTATCGGGGTTTTAAACGAGGTTCACCTCTCAACCTTTACACGGAGGTTTTATCGGTTCACCTCTCAACCGTATCCGGAGTTTTAGACATAGGCTAACTCTCAACCTTATCGCACGTTTACTCCCGTGTCGGAGGCTCCCCCTTGGAGACTTAGTTTAGGCCCGGCTGACGGGCCAAGGAACGGTTAACGTCCCTAAGGCGAGTTGACAAACAAACTCTAAAATGGACTCTCAAGTGAGACAACTTACTTGTCGGATGAGCCCCTTGTTTAGCGCCGTATTGGGTTGCTTGATCTCCGCTCTCCCGTGCTTCAATCAGCGTCCCTTTGCTCCCTCGATCGTGCCGCCGTTGCGTTGCCAATGCCTCAGCCACATTCGATCAAACACCTTGCATGCGATGCCTTGAAATGCCAAGGTGCTAGGAGGATGGGTGAATCTCGTACATGGGATGTGTAGGTTGTTCCAACTAGGAGATTCACCTAGAGAGTCTTCTAGAGGTCTTGGACAAAGGATATACCTATGTGGAATAGTGTCACACCTCTAGATTTGAGAGAGGAATCAAGTCATCTCTTGATAGCATTTGAATGCCCATACTTGTGTTTGAAACACAAGGGATATGACTTGAAAACCTCCTCTTTGAGGCCCCAAATGATGTACAAGATAAGTGTGGAATGGGCTCTCAAAAACTTCTCTCTATATGACCCAAGAATGGAGCTCCATATTTATAGAAAAGAGGCTCCAACGGTCATAAAACGGCCATAAAACGGCCTGCCCCGACCGGTCATGACCGGTCGGACTCCCCTGCTGAAGAACCTCAAATGTATAGGCACAATATATGGGCCGACCGGTCATGACCGGTCGGACCCCCTTACTGGACTGCCCAAACACTACAGGCCGACCGGTCATGACCGGTCGGCGCTCCTTGCTGGACACATGAGACCTCTAGGCCGACCGGTCATGACCGGTCGGCCATACCTGCTGGCCATATAGATGTGTAAAAGGGGCCGACCGGTCATGACCGGTCGGCTGGCCATTGCATAAAGCAGCAAGGCTGCTGGCCGACCGGTCATGACCGGTCGGACCAGCCTGGTTCCCCCTATGCAATTGCTGAACTCCACTTTCTTCAGCCTGTTTATTTAGTCCTAGGTTGGGATGTTCAAATGGGACACCTAGGGCCTATCTATGATGACTGCATGTACTCCAATATGGTCAAGGTCATCAAAGATACAAAGGGAATGGGTTTTGGTCGAGGTTAAGGCACCAAGGCATCTCATATACCTGAATCTTCTTCCTTGATGTGGTTGGACGTCTTGAGTCTTCGGTCTTCGTCTTCATTGGGCTCAACCGACACAAGACTCACAGCTGTAAGTGATTGACAAACAAGGTGCACTAGTATGCCACGAAAAAGTGCACTAACAATCTCCCCCTTTGTCAATTACTTACAAAAACTTAACCTACCAAAACAAATTACATGTTCAAGATATTACAATGATAAAGCATAAATTACAGGACTCTTGACATGTCTAAACTATGCTGCTCCGCTTCAGTTTGCTCCCCCACAACCTGTCAATCCCTGCATCACAAAACATAGCAAACTAGTTTTGGTGGGATTTGATCTTTCTCCCCCCTTTTGTTAGCAATTGACAAACTATTCTCTCCCCCTTAATGATATACCAATGAAGTTAAGGTAAGATAAGATAGTGTGTCGCAGTTATAACTATAAGCACATGCTAGAAGGAGAGTGTAGGGTGCATGAATCATAAGTACATGGAGCATGCTAAGAAAAACATGATTAACAGGAAGATATAACTATCTAAGCATAGGTAATCATGCAATATTGGTCAAGGACATATATTTGCAATGAAGCACAAAGGGCTTATAGCCCAATCAACCATCCTCCCCTAGTGGTATATCAAGACCAATACTAAGCAAAGATTAGCATATATGAAGCATAAAACTCAAGATGATTAGCTAATCTAAGCAGGATGACAATCTAGCAAGCAAATGTATTAATTAAAAGCAAGGCTAAATCATCAAAATTTTGGGCGAATGAGGCTTGAATCCTCTGATTTGCCCATATACACAGAAATGAGGCTGAAATCCTCAGTTTCACCAATAAAAGCATAACTAGCTACCCTTTCTAACCATGTTAAGTTTAAAAAGCCAAAGGGTAGCAAAATTCCACAACACCCTCATAAAATGTAGCATGAGGTGAGGGGTTGGGAACTTCTCCTTCTCCTAGAAGGGATAGCGGTTGGGATCCCCTCTTAAATAATCTGGTAAAGGGGTCGTGATGGAGGCCGAGAGAGCAAGATCTTTATGTTGGCTCTCATCATCAGATTCGGACTCCTCCGTATCATCCCAAGTGGCAGCCATGGCCTTTTTACCTTTCGGTTTAGGCCCTTCCGGACATTCCGGGGCAATATGGCCACGACGACCGCAACCGTAACAACGGACGGATGAAGGTATGGATGATTTTCCTGTACGTTTATCACCCTTCTTGTCCTTCTTGTCACGGCTATTCCCTCTATCAAATTTGAGGAATCTCTTGAATTTTTTGTTCAATTGTTCTTCCTCATCATCCTCATCATCGCTATCATCCTCCGTCTCACTTTTGATTTTCTTGTGTCTGTGAGAGGACTTGAAGGCGATGTTTTTCCTTCTAGAGGGGGCTTTAAAGCCTAGCTCAAAGGTTTGTAGGGAACCTATGAGTTCTTCAACTTTCATGGTATTAAGATCCCTACACTCTTCAATGGTGGTGACTTTAGAAGAGAACCGATCCGGAAGAGATCTCAGGATTTTCCTACAAAGCCTATGTTCCGGAACCGGATCCCCTAAGCCCCACATATCATTTGTGATTTTGTTCAGTTTGGTATAAAATTCAGTAAACGTTTCATCCTCCTCCATAGTAATATTTTCAAAGAGAGTGGAGAGGCGCTGGAGTTTAGAATTTTTAACAACATTTGTACCTTCATGGGTAACTTCAAGAATATCCCATGCTTGTTTACTGGTTGTGCAGTTTTGGATCCGACCAAATTCTTCTCTCGATACTGAACAAAATATGGCATTCAGGCCTTTGGCATTATTAATACGTTGAGCTTTTTCATGAGCAGTCCACAATGCCTTGTCTTTTGGCCTGAGAACATCCGGCTCACCCTCCTTAGAAATAGTAACCATTGGGGGTTCATATCCAAAATCAACCATGTCCCTCACATCCGAATCAATGGATTCCAAGAAGATGCGCATTCGGGCTTTCCAATATGGATAATTTGACCCATCAAAGAAAGGAGGCTTAGTGACGGATGAAGAGTCCTCTCTAGACATATTTTCAAGTTTCTCTTTAGGATCTACCTCTAGGCAATTAAGCCCTTAAAGAGGAACCCTCTCTGATACCAATTGAAATTGCGGTTTTGCCGCTTGTAGAGATACTCAGAGATATGTCTATGGACCTAGAGGGGGGGGTGAATAGGACCTTTTTAAAATTCTTTTCGCCTACTTATGCAATTCAACAAGTTTAAGCTAGGTAAGCAAGAACACCTTGGCTTCCAAGCCTTGGTGGGTCCAATCACAAGACTAGCAAGAGTTAAGCAATAACCAAACCTAGTCTAAGCATGCATAGGTAAGAAAATGATTCAACTAATTAAGCTACTAACCTATGCACCTTGTGTAGACTTATGAGATTGGATCAATGAGCTCAAGTCTACACAAGTAGTGAAGGTACATCTTGTGCAAGGATGCCTAAAAAGTGCCTAGCATGCATTCATATCAATCATTCATAATTAAGCAATTAAACTAACAATGCTAAGATATCAATGTGCTCAATTAACAATCACAAACACAAGGATGTATAGTGGTTCGACTACGTGTCTACTCCACTCCCGGTTCAAGTACTCAACCCCTTTGAGCACACCGGCATTCACTATCGGAGGTTTTAAACGAGGTTCACCTCTCAACCTTTACACGGAGGTTTTATCGGTTCACCTCTCAACCGTATCCGGAGTTTTAGACATAGGCTAACTCTCAACCTTATCGCACGTTTACTCCCGTGTCGGAGGCTCCCCCTTGGAGACTTAGTTTAGGCCCGGCTGACGGGCCAAGGAACGGTTAACGTCCCTAAGGCGAGTTGACAAACAAACTCTAAAATGGACTCTCAAGTGAGACAACTTACTTGTCGGATGAGCCCCTTGTTTAGCGCCGTATTGGGTTGCTTGATCTCCGCTCTCCCGTGCTTCAATCAGCGTCCCTTTGCTCCCTCGATCGTGCCGCCGTTGCGTTGCCAATGCCTCAGCCACATTCGATCAAACACCTTGCATGCGATGCCTTGAAATGCCCAAGGTGCTAGGAGGATGGGTGAATCTCGTACATGGGATGTGTAGGTTGTTCCAACTAGGAGATTCACCTAGAGAGTCTTCTAGAGGTCTTGGACAAAGGATATACCTATGTGGAATAGTGTCACACCTCTAGATTTGAGAGAGGAATCAAGTCATCTCTTGATAGCATTTGAATGCCCATACTTGTGTTTGAAACACAAGGGATATGACTTGAAAACCTCCTCTTTGAGGCCCCAAATGATGTACAAGATAAGTGTGGAATGGGCTCTCAAAAACTTCTCTCTATATGACCCAAGAATGGAGCTCCATATTTATAGAAAAGAGGCTCCAACGGTCATAAAACGGCCATAAAACGGCCTGCCCCGACCGGTCATGACCGGTCGGACTCCCCTGCTGAAGAACCTCAAATGTATAGGCACAATATATGGGCCGACCCGTCATGACCGGTCGGACCCCCTTACTGGACTGCCCAAACACTACAGGCCGACCGGTCATGACCGGTCGGCGCTCCTTGCTGGACACATGAGACCTCCAGGCCGACCGGTCATGACCGGTCGGCCATACCTGCTGGCCATATAGATGTGTAAAAGGGGCCGACCGGTCATGACCGGTCGGGTGGCCATTGCATAAAGCAGCAAGGCTGCTGGCCGACCGGTCATGACCGGTCGGACCAGCCTGGTTCCCCCTATGCAATTGCTGAACTCCACTTTCTTCAGCCTGTTTATTTAGTCCTAGGTTGGGATGTTCAAATGGGACACCTAGGGCCTATCTATGATGACTAAATGTACTCCAATATGGTCAAGGTCATCAAAGATACAAAGGGAATGGGTTTTGGTCGAGGTTAAGGCACCAAGGCATCTCATATACCTGAATCTTCTTCCTTGATGTGGCTGGACGCCTTGAGTCTTCGGTCTTCGTCTTCATTGGGCTCAACCGACACAAGACTCACAGCTGTAAGTGATTGACAAACAAGGTGCACTAGTATGCCACGAAAAAGTGCACTAACACATGCCATACATTCATTTTGAAAACTCATTCTAGAGCATGATTCGAAAAATGAAGTAGATCCAAATCTCATGTGGACCATAATACAGTAAAATGGTACTCAGCCATTAAAAGCTTCTTGTGGGTCACAAGAGTTTTGGGCCAAGCTGATATTTGTTTGGTATCTTCATCCAGATCTTTGTGACCTTGTCAACAGGTTGGATGGAAAATAAATATTCTAGTGGCCCACATGAAGTTTTAATGGTGTGGATTCAATCACTACTATTTAATGTGGTATAGTCCACCTAAGATTTGGATCTGCTTTATTTTTTGGGATAATGCCCTAAACTGAGCTTTCAAAATGCATGGACGTTGTAGATGTAAAGTACATATATCACAGTGGCCCCACAGTTGGGGATCCATCGACCTAAGTGGATCCGGAGATCCACCCAAACCGCGCCCATTCTTCACACCAACCGGCAGTATAGTTTTCCACGCCATCTTCCCTTTGTCGAATCTTCCTTTAATTTACCTTTTTATTATAAGCCTTTGCAACTTTGAGTTGGGCCCTACCATCATGATGTATGTGTTATATCCAAACTGTCCAATCACTTGGTGAGATCATTTTAGGCACTGTCCCAAACATTAGACAGATCCGAAGTTCAAGTGGGCCACACCATAGAAAGTATTGGGAATTTGAATGCTTACCATTGAAATGTTTTAGGGGCCATAGAAGTTTTGGATCAAGCTGATATTTTTTTTTCCACATCATTTAGGTTTGGATGACCTTATCAACAACTTGGATTGCAAATAAATATCACGGTGGGCCCTAGGAAGGTTTAAAAGGTGGGCGTCAACGTCACACTACTTCTTGTGGTGAGGTCCACTTAAGGATTGGATTGGCATATTTTTAGAGCTCATGATCTAAAATGATCTTGTAAAATGGACGGACGTTGTGGATATAACACATACATTTCGGTGGACCCCACATAATTGGTGACGTAAAGGCACCAACGAAGCGGGGGGACATGGCACAGAACCAAATTGGTTCTGCTTCCTGATACGGGAGCGGATTAGGTGTTGCCCGGTAACACCTAAGTGGGTGTTACCCTTACCATGTGGGGCCCCTTTGATGAATTTTTGCATATCCATGCTGTCCATCTGTTTTCTCGTATTATTTTAGGAAATGATCTCAAAACTTAAGCAGATCCATATTTTAGGTAGAACATAGAACTGGAGCTTCAGATCCATACAAATATTTCAATGGTAGGCATCATTGTTCTATTGCTCTATGTGGTGTGGTTCATTTGAACTTTAGATCAACCTAATTTTTGGGCTCATGCCCTACAATGATATCTCAAATGGATAGATGGTGTGAATAAAATACATACATCATGATGGGACTCATAGAACTTGGTGACGCAACACCAAGCTTATGTGCACTGCATGCAATCTGCTTCCATCCACGTCCGGAGTTGCAGGGATGCAGATTTCACGGTGAAGCCTTCCCTATAAGTTCCTATTGCTAGCAGATGATGTGGCCCATCGTGATGTTTGTGAGAAATCCACCTTGTTCATACGTTTTGTGAACTCAAGTGGGCCACATAAGATGAAAAACTGGGAAAAGAAATGCCCACCGATGAAACCTTCTTGGGCTCCACCTGATGTTTATATGTCATCCAAACCGTTTAGAAGGTCATTCCCACTGGGATGAATGGAATACACTAAAAAAATAAACCTGATATAAAACATTTGTGGTCATACAGATGTTTCAATAGTAGTCATTCAATCCACACTATTTCCTCTCGTGTGGGCCACTTGAGTTTTGGACCTGTCTCACTTTTTATCACATGCCCGAAAATGAGCTAGCGAAACAGATGAACGGAGTGAATTTCTCACAAACATCATGGTGGACCCCACCTCCCTTACAGCATGGAAATTCTTGTGAAAGACTTTAGTCAGAAATCTGCTTCCGGGTAGAACCGGTTTAGTCGGTTTCCTTCTTTATACCCGGGAAAGCGTCTACACAGTAAAATTTGCACACCCGGTAGAACTGGTTTAGCCGGTTTCCTTCTTTACCCGTGAATGCATCCTACACCGTAAATTTTGCAAACCTGTCATCCAATGGCGGAAGACAAGACACCCTCTACCTCACGGTCACATTGTATGCGCTCGACCCTATAGGGAGATGATACTATGAGGTTGAGCTGTGTGGGCCCCGCCGTGATATGGATTGGGCATCAACACCGTGCATTTGATGGGTCCCCTTTAGGTGATGGGATATCCCAAAAATCAGCCGTATACATATACGGAACTGATGTGGGCCATTCCATCTAAAACCATGTGAAGATATGCCTAAAACATCTAAAAGCACTTGGTGGGGCCCACCTAAATTTTGGATGTGGCTGAAAGTTGGTCTAACCCGTCATCCAAGTGGGACACACACAATGGATGGGCTGGATTTATGAACCACATCTCAGTGGGCCCAATAATCGATCATGAAGGTTTTAATGGGTGGATAACCTCTCTCAACTATTGTATATGGTGTGGCCCACCTAAGACATGGATTGACCTGATTTTTATGCCCGTGGACCACCATGGAATGGCGCACCGAACTGATGGGGTAGATGTCCTATCCACATCACTGTGTGGGCCCCACTATGATGTGTGATAGGCCACACCATGCATTTGGTGGGTCCCCTATTGATTATGGGATAAATCAACTGTATCCAGAACTCATGTGGGCTAGACCAACTGAAAGAGTGTAAAATCATGCCTACAACATCTAAAAGCACTTGTTGGGGCCAGCTACGTTTTGGATACGATTGAAACTGGGTAAGACCTCTTGTTTAAATGGGACATGCACAATAGATGGTCAGGATTTCTCAACCACAACTCAATCGATCCTATAAATGATCATAAAAAATTCAATGGGTGGATATCTACTCTTAATTGTTGTCTATGGTGTGGCCCACCAAAATCATGGATTGGCTTGATTATTAGGCCCATAGCCCACCATGGAATAGTGCATCTGACTAATGGTGTGGATGCCCATCACAAATCACAGTGGGCCCCCACATAGAACTTCCCATAAGGTCGAGCGCATAGTACATTTTCCCTTATATATATATATATATATATATATATATATATATAGAGAGAGAGAGAGAGAGAGAGAGAGAGAGAGAGAGAGAGAGAGAGAGTGTAAAACCATGCCTACAACATCTAAAAGCACTTGTTGGGGCCCACCTGAGTTTTGGATACAGTTGAAACTTAGTAAGGCCTCTTGTTTAAATGGGACATGCACAATGGATGGTCAGGATTTCTCAACCATAACTCAATCGATCCTATAAACGATCATAAAAGTTTGAATGGGTGGATATCTACTCTTAACTGTTATCTATGGTGTGGCCCACCAAAATCATGGATTGATTTTTAGGCCCATGGCCCACCATGGAATGGTGCATCTGACTAATGGTGTTGATGCCCATTACACATCATAGTGGGGCCCACATAGAACTTCCCATGAGGTCTAGCGCATAGTGCCTTTTCTCACTTATATATATATATATATATATATGTGTGTGTGTGTGTGTGTGTGTGTGTGTGTGTAAAAGAAAAAAAATCAGTGGATGCTGCCATATCTCTGCTACTTGTAGAGCTGGACACGAACAACAAATTACCAAACTATTCGTCCTGTTCGAATAAAAAAAATTGAACAATCAGATCAAAATCATAACGAGTCAAATCAAACAATTTTTTTTGTGTTCAAATTTTTTTTATGTTCGATTCGTTTCGTGTTCAGTTCGATTTGAATTTATTATAAATATAATATATTATATATAATATTATAAATATATATACATATATAAGATAAAAAGTTAAAAACTTGTTTTACCCTATCCCTAGTCGACCGCTCGCTCGTTTTTTACTTTTACCCTAACCCAGCTGAGCAGAGCTTCTCCTTTTCCAACATAGCAGAGCTTCCATTTTCTTCAGCCTGTTAGCTAAGCAGAGCTTCCCCTTTGGCTTTTACATCAACCGAGTAGAGCTTCCCCTCTCAAAACCCTAACCCGAGTCAAGTGCTCTGTTAGTGCACTGATTAGTGCATTGTATTGTCAATTTCGTGATTGTTTAACTCAGTCGAATCTTGTGAGCCCCGACGAAGATTGAAGACTCAAGACTTGAAAACCGAAGTAGCTTTCCGCACTCAAGTTCAAGCCAAAACAAGTTCAGAAGGTAAGTTGCATATAGAGACAGCCCATAGGATTCCAAAACACCCGTATTTATAGCTTTCTAAATATACTTATCTTAGCCATTTAATCTACGGTCTTAAGGTCAAGATGATCAGTCTTGGACCTCCATTGTATAGGTGTCAATCAGTTAAAAAACTAGGAAAACCATCTCTGTGTGCACCTTAAAAGATGATGAAGTTCACCCTATGTCAGGCCATGTACTTAGCTTGACAACCGGTCGGGCGACCGGTCGACTGTAGAAATCCTTCAGTCAGCATTTCTAAAGATCATGTTCTGGCTGTCTAAAGACCGGTCTAAGGACCGGTCGTTGGCCTTCAAGGACCGGTCACACGAACGGTCGTAAATGGACGAAAAACGTCCAGCAACATGTTGTTCAAAATGATATAGGGTAGACCGGTCGTTGGCCTTCAAGCACGACCGGTCGTAAATGGACGAAAATCATCCAACAACCTCGACATGGAAAGTTGTATGGGTAGACCAGTCTGAGGACCAGTCGTTAGACTAGTCGGACACTCAATCAAGACCGGTCCTCAGGGGTTTGTAACAGGTCGAATGTTACCGTTTTATATCCATTGGAGCCCGATTCTTGGAGCCTATAAAGGCATATTTCGAGGGCTTTAATGGCATCTTTTACACATCTATTGAGAGCGTTAAGAGAGGCAATTAAGAGCTTTATATAATCTCTTTTACTCATCATTGTCTTGAGTTCATCTTTCAAACCTGGCCATTAATGGCACTACTTGAGTATTCAAAGCTTGGTTTGAGCAATGAACTCAAGCATAGTATTCATGGCTATCCCTATCATTGAAACTTCAACTTGAAGTCATTTATAGCTATTGAATCAACAGATTGATAGTTCCTTCATTAACCATTGCATTGTACTAGGTAAATGGAACATCAATACCTCCTCCCACCTACTCGGCACTAGTCTAGGATCATCATAAGCATTGGTAGCTGATTGTGGGAGCTTGGAGAGGAGCTAAAGAATTCGTGGAAGCTAAAGCTACTCAACAGTGCTGAATCGGGGCTCATCTCTTGTAAGTGTTTAAACTTATAGAGTCTATTGTTTGATTCTCCCTTCTTGTTGAGATTGAGGTCTAGAGATTGTGACCCAATCTTGAAAGTATCCTTGAGTAGGACACGTGTGTTCTTGCGTAGGACATGAAAGTCCTTGCATAAGCCTCTGACACGGGAGAATACGTGCGTTGTCCCTGTGTAGGATTTGAGGAGTCCTTGTGTAAGAATAGACCTTGTGTAGGTTGTAAAGGTTGAGAAGTGAACCTCATTTAAAACCTCCGATAGTGAATGCCGGTGTACTCAAAGGAGTTGAGTACTTGAATCGAGAGTGGAGTGGACTCATCATCGAACCACTATACATCGTGTGCAATGTGGTGAATGCATTTTGTCTATTATTGTACCTTGTTGATCAATCATATAAGTGCTTAACCGAATGCCCATCTTATATTTGACAAAATGCTCATATGCCATCTTTGAATGATTAATACAAGCATGCATATGAATTGTTTGATTAAATGCTTCTCTTAGTATGTTGTCAATCAAGTTAGATCATGTGTGATCAATGCCTTCATTTACATGTACTTAATTGTTAAATTAATGTATAAATGCAATTGAGTTTTTAAATTCGCAAGAAAATTTAAAAAGTCCTATTCACCTCCCTCTAGGACATAAGCATACCTTCAAGCTTATCTTGTTAGTGCACTTTTCCGTGGCATACTAGTGCACCTTGTTTGTCAATCACTTACGTCTGTGAGTCTAGTGTCGGTTGAGCCCAATGAAGACGAAGACCGAAGACTCAAGACGGACCGGCTGCATCAAGGAAAGAAGACTCAGGTAAAAGTGATGCCTTGGTGCCTTAACCTTGACCAAAACCCATCCCCTCTGTACTCTTGATGACCTTGACCATATTTAGAACCATTTTGTCATCATAGATTGGCCCTAGGTGTCCCAATTGATCACCCTAACCAAGGACTAAATGAACAGGCTGAAACAAGTGGAGATTCAGCAAATGCATAGGGGAACCAGGCTGGTCCGACCGGTCATGACCGGTCGGCCAGCAGCCTTGCTGCTTTATGCAATGGCCAGCCGACCGGTCATGACCGGTCGGCCTTTACAACTCATGGAGGCCAGCAGGTGTGGCTGACCGGTAATGACCGGTCGGCCTGGTAATCTCCTTTGTCCAGCAAGGTGGGCCGACCGGTCATGACCGGTTGGCCAGTTTGTTCTTCAATCTGTCCAGCAGAGGGGTCGGACCGGTCATGACTGGTCGGCCTGTGTATTTGGCCTACGTTATTGGCTGCCTTCAGCAAGGGGATCCGACAGGTCATGACCGGTCGGGACAGGTCGGCTTATAGCCATTTTATGCCCGTTTTCTGACCGTTGGGGCTCTCTTTTCCTACATATAGAGCTCCGTTTTTGGGCATTGAGAGAGGGATTTTTGAGGAAGAAAAGCCACTATTGAAGGAGATCTTTTGAGGCTCATTCCTTGACCTATGCAAGGCATCTTCCTTGTGCTTTAACACAAGATTAGAGCATTCCAAGCTCATGAACAAGATGACCTTCATCCCCTCTTGATCTCTAGAGTTAGGAAGCTTCTTGATTGGCAAATCCTTGTCCTAAACTCGAAGATGAGATCGTTGTAGGTAAGAGACTCTAGACAAACCATTCCCACTAAGTTGTAGAGCTCTTAAACCTATCCTCCTAGCACCTTGGGCATTTCAAGGCATCGCATGCAAGGTGTTTGATCGAATGTGGCTGAGGCATTGGCAACGCAACGGCGACATGATCGTGGGAGCAAGGGAAGCTGATTGAAGCACGGGAGAGCGGAGATCAAGCAACCCAATCCGGCGCTAAACAAGGGGCTCATCCGATAAGTAGGTTGTCTTTTTGAGAGTCCATTTTAGAGTTTGTTTTTCGAACTCGACCTAGGGACGCTAGTCGTTCCTTGGCCCGTCAGCCGGGCCTAAACTAAGTCTCCAAGGGGGAGCCTCCGACACAGGAGTATGAAATTACAGTTTTACCGCTTGTAGAGATACTCGGAGATATGTCTATGGACCTAGAGGGGGGGTGAATAGGACCTTTTTAAAATTCTTTTCGCCTACTTATGCAATTCAACAAGTTTAAGCTAGGTAAGCAAGAACACCTTGGCTACCAAACCTTGGTGGGTCCAATCACAAGACTAGCAAGAGTTAAGCAATAACCAACCCTAGTCTAAGCATGCATAGGAAGGAAATGATTCAACTAATTAAGCTACTAACCTATGCACCTTGTGTAGACTTATGAGATTGGATCAATGAGCTCAAGTCTACACAAGTAGTGAAGGTACATCTTGTGCAAGGATGCCTACAAAGTGCCTAGCATGCATTCATATCAATCATTCATAATTAAGCAATTAAACTAACAATGCAAAGATATCAATGTGCTCAATAACAATCACAAACACAAGGATGTATAGTGGTTCGACTACGTGTCTACTCCACTCCCGGTTCAAGTACTCAACCCCTTTGAGCACACCGGCATTCACTATCGGAGGTTTTAAATGAGGTTCACCTCTCAACCTTTACACGGAGGTTTTATCGGTTCACCTCTCAACCGTATCCGGAGTTTTAGACATAGGCTAACTCTCAACCTTATCGCACGTTTACTCCCGTGTCGGAGGGTCCCCCTTGGAGACTTAGTTTAGGCCCGGCTGACGGGCCAAGGAACGGCTAACGTCCCTAAGGCGAGTTGACAAACAAACTCTAAAATGGACTCTCAAATGAGATAACTTACTTGTCGGATGAGCCCCTTGTTTAGCGCCGGATTGGGTTGCTTGATCTCCGCTCTCCCGTGCTTCAATCAGCTTCCCTTTGCTCCCTCGATCGTGCCGCCGTTGCGTTGCCAATGCCTCAGCCACATTCGATCAAACACCTTGCATGCGATGCCTTGAAATGCCCAAGGTGCTAGGAGGATGGGTGAATCTCATACATGGGATGTGTAGGTTGTTCCAACTAGGAGATTCACCTAGAGAGTCTTCTAGAGGTCTTGGACAAAGGATATACCTATGTGGAATAGTGTCACACCTCTAGATTTGAGAGAGGAATCAAGTCATCTCTTGATAGCATTTGAATGCCCATACTTGTGTTTGAAACACAAGGGATATGACTTGAAAACCTCCTCTTTGAGGCCCCAAAAGATGTACAAGATAAGTGTGGAATGGGCTCTCAAAAACTTCTCTCCTGTTGCCCAAGAATGGAGCACCATATATATAGAAAAGAGGGCTCCAACAGCTCTAAAACGGGCAGAAAACGGTCATAAACGACCTGACCCGACCGGTCATGACCGGTCGGACTCCCCTGCTGAAGGAAGACCAATGTACAAGCCAAATACATGGGCCGACCGGTCATGACCGGTCGGACCCCCTTGCCGGACAGGCTGCAGATCTTCAGGCCGATCGGTCATGACCGGTCGGCCCCACTAGCTGGATGAAGGAAAACTCCAGGCCGAATACACTGGCCAACCGGTCATGACCGGTCGGCCCTCCTTGCTGATCTCCTTCTATTATGAAGGCCGATCGGTCCTGACCGGTCGGCTGGCCTTGTAAATGCAGCAGGAATGCTAGCCGACCGGTCTTGACCGGTCGGACCAGCCTGGGTCCCTTACACATATGCTGAATCACCTCTTTCTTCAGCTGTAGTTTTAGGCCAAGGTGGGGATGTTCAAATGGGACACCTAGGGCCTATCAATGATGCCTAATGGGTTCTAATTATGGTCAAGGACATCACAGATACAAAGGGGATTGGTTTTGGTGGAGGTTAAGGCATAAAGGCATCTCATTTACCTGAATCTTCATTCTTGATGCGGCTGGACGTCTTGAGTCTTCGGTCTTCGTCTTCTTTGGGCTCAACCGACACAAGACTCACTAGCTGTAAGTGATTGACAAACAAGGTGCACTAGTATGCCACAGAGAAGTGCACTAACAATCTCCCCCTTTGTCAATTACTTACAAAAACTTAACCTACCAAAACAAATTACATGTTCAAGATATTACAATGATAAAGCATAAATTACAGGACTCTTGACATGCCTAAACTAAACTGCTCCTCTTCAGTTTGCTCCCCCACAACCTGTCAATCCCTGCATCACAAAACAAAACAAAGCAAACTAGTTTTGGTGGGATTTGATCTTTCTCCCCCTTTTTGTTAGCAATTGACAAACTATTCTCTCCCCCTTAATGATATGCCAATAAGGTTAAGGTAAGAGAAGATAGTGTGTCGCAGTTATAACTATAAGCACATGCTAAAAACAGAGAGTGTGGGGTGCATGAATCATTAAAACATGGAGCATGCTAAGAAACATGATTAACAGGAAGATATAACTGTCTAAGCATAGGTAATCATGCAATATTGGTCAAGAACATACATTTGCAATGAAGCACAAAGGGCTTATAGCCCAATCAACCAACCTCCCCTAATGGTATATCAAGACCAATACTAAGCAAAGATTAGCATACATGAAGCATAAAACTCAAGATGGTTAGCTAATCTAAGCAGGATGATAATCTAGCAAGTAAATGTATCAATAAAAGCAAAGCTAAATCATCAAAATTTGGGCGAATGAGGTGGAATCCTCTGATTTGCCCATTAAAACATAAATGAGGCTGAAATCCTCAGATTTACCAATAAAAGCATAACTAGCTACCCTCTCTTACCCTGATGAGATTAAAAAGCCAAAGGGTAGCAAAGTTGCACAACACCCTCATAGAATGTAGCACGAGGTGAGGGGTTGGGAACACCTTCACCTAGAAGGGATAGCGGTTGGGATCCCCTCTTAGATAATCTGGTAAAGGGGTCGTGATGGAGGCCGAGAGAGCAAGATCATTATGTTGGCTCTCATCATCAGATTCGGACTCCTCCGTATCATCCCAAGTGGCAGCCATGGCCTTTTTACCTTTCGGTTTAGGCCCTTCCGGACATTCCGGGGCAATATGGCCACGACGACCGCGGCCGTAACAACGGACGGATGAAGGTATGGAAGATTTTCCTGTACGTTTATCACCCTTCTTGTCCTTCTTGTCACGGCTATTCCCTCTATCAAATTTGAGGAATCTCTTAAATTTTTTGTTCAATTGTTCTTCCTCATCATCCTCATCATCGCTATCATCCTCCGTCTCACTTTTGATTTTCTTGTGTCTGTGAGAGGACTTGAAGGCGATGTTTTTCCTTCTAGAGGGGGCTTTAAAGCCAAGCTCAAAGGTTTGTAGGGAACCTATGAGTTCTTCAACTTTCATTGTATTAAGATCCCTACACTCTTCAATGGTGGTGACTTTAGAAGAGAACCGTTCCGGAAGCGATCTCAGAATTTTCCTACAAAGCCTATGTTCCGGAACCGGATCCCCTAAGCCCCACATATCGTTTGTGATTTTGTTCAGTTTGGTATAAAATTCAGTAAACGTTTCATCCTCCTCCATAGGAATATTTTCAAATAGAGTGGAGAGGCGCTGGAGTTTAGAATTTTTAACAACATTTGTTCCTTCATGGGTAACTTCAAGAATATCCCATGCTTGTTTACTGGTAGTGCAGTTTTGGATCCGACCAAATTCTTCTCTTGATACTGAACAAAATATGGCATTCAGGCCTTTGGCATTATTAATACGTTGAGCCTTTTCATGAGCAGTCCACAATGCCTTGTCTTTTGGCCTGAGAACATCCGGCTCACCCTCCTTAGAAATAGTAACCATTGGGGGTTCATATCCAAAATCAACCATGTCCCTCACATCCGAATCAATGGATTCCAAGAAGATGCGCATTCGGGCTTTCCAATATGGATAATTTGACCCATCAAAGAAGGGAGGCTTAGTGACGGATGAAGAGTCCTCTCTAGACATATTTTCAAGTTTCTCTTTAGGATCTACCTCTAGGCAATTAAGCCCTTAAAGAGGAACCCGCTTTGATACCAATTGAAATTGCGGTTTTACCGCTTGTAGAGATACTCGGAGATATGTCTATGGACCTAGAGGGGGGGTGAATAGGACCTTTTTAAAATTCTTTTCGCCTACTTATGCAATTCAACAAGTTTAAGCTAGGTAAGCAAGAACACCTTGGCTACCAAACCTTGGTGGGTCCAATCACAAGACTAGCAAGAGTTAAGCAATAACCAACCCTAGTCTAAGCATGCATAGGAAGCAAATGATTCAACTAATTAAGCTACTAACCTATGCACCTTGTGTAGACTTATGAGATTGGATCAATGAGCTCAAGTCTACACAAGTAGTGAAGGTACATCTTGTGCAAGGATGCCTACAAAGTGCCTAGCATGCATTCATATCAATCATTCATAATTAAGCAATTAAACTAACAATGCAAAGATATCAATGTGCTCAATAACAATCACAAACACAAGGATGTATAGTGGTTCGACTACGTGTCTACTCCACTCCCGGTTCAAGTACTCAACCCCTTTGAGCACACCGGCATTCACTATCGGAGGTTTTAAATGAGGTTCACCTCTCAACCTTTACACGGAGGTTTTATCGGTTCACCTCTCAACCGTATCCGGAGTTTTAGACATAGGCTAACTCTCAACCTTATCGCACGTTTACTCCCGTGTCGGAGGGTCCCCCTTGGAGACTTAGTTTAGGCCCGGCTGACGGGCCAAGGAACGGCTAACGTCCCTAAGGCGAGTTGACAAACAAACTCTAAAATGGACTCTCAAATGAGATAACTTACTTGTCGGATGAGCCCCTTGTTTAGCGCCGGATTGGGTTGCTTGATCTCCGCTCTCCCGTGCTTCAATCAGCTTCCCTTTGGTCCCTCGATCGTGCCGCCGTTGCGTTGCCAATGCCTCAGCCACATTCGATCAAACACCTTGCATGCGATGCCTTGAAATGCCCAAGGTGCTAGGAGGATGGGTGAATCTCATACATGGGATGTGTAGGTTGTTCCAACTAGGAGATTCACCTAGAGAGTCTTCTAGAGGTCTTGGACAAAGGATATACCTATGTGGAATAGTGTCACACCTCTAGATTTGAGAGAGGAATCAAGTCATCTCTTGATAGCATTTGAATGCCCATACTTGTGTTTGAAACACAAGGGATATGACTTGAAAACCTCCTCTTTGAGGCCCCAAAAGATGTACAAGATAAGTGTGGAATGGGCTCTCAAAAACTTCTCTCCTGTTGCCCAAGAATGCAGCACCATATATATAGAAAAGAGGGCTCCAACGGCTCTAAAACGGGCAGAAAACGGTCATAAACGACCTGACCCGACCGGTCATGACTGGTCGGACTCCCCTGCTGAAGGAAGACCAATGTACAAGCCAAATACATGGGCCGACCGGTCATGACCGGTCGGACCCCCTTGCCGGACAGGCTGCAGATCTTCAGGCCGACCGGTCATGACCGGTCGGCCCCACTAGCTGGATGAAGGAAAACTCCAGGCCGAATACACTGGCCAACCGGTCATGACCGGTCGGCCCTCCTTGCTGATCTCCTTCTATTATGAAGGCCGATCGGTCCTGACCGGTCGGCTGGCCTTGTAAATGCAGCAGGAATGCTGGCCGACCGGTCTTGACCGGTCGGACCAGCCTGGGTCCCTTACACATATGCTGAATCACCTCTTTCTTCAGCTGTAGTTTTAGGCCAAGGTGGGGATGTTCAAATGGGACACCTAGGGCCTATCAATGATGCCTAATGGGTTCTAATTATGGTCAAGGACATCACAGATACAAAGGGGATTGGTTTTGGTGGAGGTTAAGGCATCAAGGCATCTCATTTACCTGAATCTTCATTCTTGATGCGGCTGGACGTCTTGAGTCTTCGGTCTTCGTCTTCTTTGGGCTCAACCGACACAAGACTCACTAGCTGTAAGTGATTGACAAACAAGGTGCACTAGTATGCCACAGAGAAGTGCACTAACAGAGTAAACGTGCGATTAGGTTGAGAGTTAGCCTATGTCTAAAACTCCGGATACGGTTGAGAGGTGAACCGATTAAATCTCCGTGTAAAGGTTGAGAGGTGAACCTCATTTAAAACCTCCGATAGTGAATGCCGGTGTGCTCAAAGGGGTTGGGTACTTGAACCGGGAGTGGAGTAGACACGTAGTCGAACCACTATACATCCTTGTGTTTGTGATTGTATTGGAGCACATTTCTCTCTTTATGCATTATGTTTAATTAATTAATTATGAATGCTTAGTTAGGAATGCATGCTAGGCACTTTTTAGACATCCCCTCACAAGATGTACCTTCACTACTTGTGTAGACTTAAGCTCATTGATCCACTCTCATAAGTCTACACAAGATGCATAGGTTAGAAGCTTAATTCGTTCAATCATTTACTTACCTATGCATGCTTAGACTAGGATTGTTTAGTGCATATCTTTTGCTAGTCTTGTGATTGGACCCACCTAGGCTTGAAAGCCGAGGTGTTCTTGCTTACATAGTTTATTTTGTTGCATTGTGAAAGTAGGCGAAAAGAATTTCAAAGGTCCTATTCACCCCCCCTCTAGGTCCATAGACATATCTCCAAGTGTCTCTACAAGCGGTAAAACCGCAATTTCATATCTCACTAGCGGTAAAATCGTAATTTCAATTGGTATCAGAACAGGTTCCTCTATAAGAGTTTAACCACCTAGAGGTTGATCCTAGAGTTAGCTTGAAAACATGTCTATGGAAGACTCCACTTCCGTCACCAAGCCACCGTTCTTCAACGGATCCAATTATCCATATTGGAAAGTTTGAATGCGCATCTTTTTAGAATCCATCGATTTTGATGTATGGGACATGGTTAAATTTGGTTATAATGTCCCAATAGATACTATAAGAAAGGAAGGTGAACCGGATGTCCTTAGACCAAGAGAGAAGGCCATGTGGATTAATTTTGATAAAACTCAACGTGTTTTGAATGCTAAAGGCTTAAATGACATTTTCTGTTCAATCTCTAGAGATGAATTTGGTCGCATTCAAAATTATCAAACTAGTAAGGAAGCATGGGACTTTCTAGAAGTAACTCATGAAGGAACTAGCATTGTCAAAAGATCTAAACTCCAATTCGTTATAACACAATTTGAGAATATCAAAATGGAGGAGGATGAAACCTTCATGCAATTTTTCACACGTCTAAATAGCATCACCAATGACATGTGTGGACTAGGAGAGAAGGTTCCGGATAGCAAAATTTGTAGGAAAATCTTAAGATCTCTACTGGAACACTTCTCATCTAAAGTCATTGCTCTAGAAGAGTGTAGGGACCTAGACACTATAAAAGTTGAAGAATTACTAGGATCCCTTCAAACTCATAAGCTTCATTTCAAACCTCCCACAAAATCCAAATATTCAGTCTTGAAAACCTCTCACAAAGAACACACTTCTAAAGAAAATGATGATAAGGAAATTGACATAGAAGAAGTGGCTCTTATGGCTAAGAGATTCTAGAAATTCTTTAAAAGCAAGATCCACCACAAGGAAGGAAATCATTTTGATCATAAGAACCATACAGGTAAATCCTCCAGAAGATCAAAAGAGCCAAAATGCTATCATTGTGGGAAGTACGGTCACATTGCTCCCAATTGCTCAGAAAACGATGAAAAGAAACATAAAGGGAGAAAGGCCATTGTTGCCACTTGCGATGATATGTTCGCTTCCCCAAGTGTAGGGTTGCGATGTAGTAATAAACTCGGTAAGACCGAGGTCGATCCACAGGGACTTATGTAGGGTTTCACAAACACATCCAAAAGCGTCTATTGAAAGCTAATAATCAGATTTTGAATAGAATTGATGTGAATAATAGTTTTAAACTAATTTGAATGTAAACAATTATAAAAAGGCACTAGGGGTTCAAGGATCCACTTGTAGCAATCCTTGATGTTCAATCCGCTGTGGTTTCTCATTCTCTCAACTATAATCGACATTAAGGTCTATCTAGTCGGATGATAGAGCTGTTAAACCAAACAATCTGTAATATGTAAGTGCTATGCATAAGATTCACTCAATGTAGGTTGAGCTGAGCATGCTCAATTGCATAGGTCATTCCCCTTTCCAAAAGGTTTAGTTCACAATCATAACCATCCTCAAGTCCTGTCACAAGACAAGGCTAGATCAGGATTTGAACTTGATTCAAATCATATGCACAGTCCATACATATTTCAGAAACTTAGTAAAATAGAACTTTGGTAGAAAGTCCCTTCGTGAAGATCATAGTACTAGAGCGCACTCCGATTCCTCGGATCATACAGGTCTAGACTGATACAAATCAACTAAGAAATTAAGTAATTCTCCCAAACATCCATGAGTCATCATAAGACTAAGAAAAACTACTCAAAAACTTGTATAAACTTCAAACCATAGTTCATAATCATGAATTCCACACTTAAAACCAGCTAGCTACGAATTGAAACATCTTGGATCCACTACAAGCTTCACCTCTTAGCCCTAGCTAAGAGGTTTAGCTGCTCATGATCCAAGGAAACATGAAACAACTAAAAAGTTCATAAAAACAGCAAAAACAAACTCCAAGGAGTTGTGGAACTCCAAAATTCACTTCCGCCGCCTCCAAGCTTGCTTCAACCCTTCTTAGATACCATAGGAACAATCCCTAGGTGTCCTTTTATAGTCTGGAGGCTCCGCAACTTCAGAAGAATCGAGAATCTGCGTAGGAGTTACGCAGTGCGTAGAGAAAATCGGACTTAAAATAGAAGTTTCTGTTTTCATTCACATGGCCGACCGGTTACGACCGGTCTGGCCTCTTTTGGTAGTAGTCCAGCAACCATGCCCGACCGGTCAAGACCGGTCGGACGTCTTCAGCACTGCCCCAGCAGGTATGGCCGACCGGTCAAGACCGGTCGGGCTTATTCAGCTTGGTTCCTGCAACCATGGCCGACCGGTCAAGACCGGTCGGACCATCTCATTCCTTCTTTTTCTTTCTTTTCTCTCCTTGTTCTTGTTTCTTTCTTTCTTCCCTTGCTTCTTTCTTCCTTCGGCCCACCTTTGGGTCTTCATCCAAGGTCCTAAACAAGCTCTCTTTATCCTCAATTAGGCGGAGTCCACTCTCAAACCTGCAATCACAAAACACGCATTAGATTCGTCTATAAACCATGTAAACCTCGCACAATGAGTGATGAATTGGGGTTAGAATATGCACAATTAAGAGCTCAACACACCCCCCCAACCAGCATTTTGCTAGTCCCGAGCAAAACATGCGTGAAACCAATTCCATTCTTCAAAAACTCAACTCTCCCTTAGAAATTATCCTTCTATGCGTCCCAAGGTGCATAAGTGTAAGATTCAGAAATATTAGGCGACAGAAGTTGAAACCGTAAGCTCTTAAAACATAATAAGCATTCATATGAAATTCCCACTGATTGGTTGATAAATAGAAGAACTTGAACAAATTCAACCTAGTGTGGACAGTGAAAATTCATCTCACGAGTTTCTAGGATTATCTTCTTCATAGATCAACTAAACTTTAGAACTCAAGGTACATGGAGCCACATCAAGCCAATGACAGGAATTTGCCTTACCGTCCTTCCGACGACTTTCACACTACGTCCCATTTCCGGCTTTGATTACGGGTAGACCATCCCCCAGTTGGTAGTAGGTAGCCCTAATCGGAATTTTCCACCAATTTTCCATCATTCCCAATTTCATCCTTCATTTTCCTTTTTCTTTTAATTTAGACAGGATTTTTAGAAATCCATATCCAGCATTGTTTTCCCATGGACAAGGATGGACAAAGTACCCCGGCCTGATTTCTCAATACCTTAATTCAAAGTCTAGCTAATCCATAAATCACATAGTCCCTTCAACCCATGAAAATCGTGTAATGTGGACTAGGTGTAAAAGTGTTCAGATTTTCTATCAATCACAGAAATAGGGGAATTCACATATAAAACCATTATGCTATGAGAGATTCCAGACATACAGCCCCATACACTTCATATCTCCTCCTCTTATGCTCATATCATCTGGAATGCATAGAACCGATGTTTTCCAAAGGAGTTTCGAATTTTTTTTTTTTTTTCTGAAAAATTGAAAAATTTCCACATAATAATTGCTTGAAATGTTGCAAACGCTGGATTCATCCAAGTGATCCTACACCCCCCAACCAAATCGTGCATTGTCCTCAATGTAAAAGATGTGCAATGAGCAAAACATGAGAGCAATTTGAAAAATAAAAGGGAGTGAGGAGTGACAGTACCTGAGAGAGTGAAAATTGGAATTCCTCCTCCTTCTAACAAACCTAAGCAAAAGTAAACCAAAGTAGCAAAATTCTAATCCTAACTACTCTATACCTCCGTCAGACTAGGAGATCAATCATCTTGATACACAAAGATCATTCAGGGGTATGGACATACCTTCTGAAGGAAATTTCTCAAAGAACGGCTTTAATCGCTGCCCATTTGCCTTAAAAATGTTGCCGTTCCTCGGATTCAATAGCTCGACAGTCCCATATGGATAGACAGTTTGCACAATGTAGGGACCGGTCCATCGAGATCTCAATTTTCCCGAAAATAGATGTAAGCGAGAATTATACATGAGGACTTTTTGATTGATCGTGAATGTCTTGCAAGAATATTCTTATCATGGAATAGCTTCGTTTTGTCCTTGTAAATTCTCGCATTCTCATAAGCTTCATTCCGGATTTCTGCAAGTTCATTCAATTGTAGTTTGCGTAACGAGCTTGCCTTGTCAGAATTGAAATTCATCTTCGTAATAGCCCAATATGCCCTATGTTCCAACTCCACAGGCAAGTGACAAGCCTTCCCATAGACAAGTCTATAGGGAGACATTCCAATAGGGGTTTTGAAAGCAGTACGGTAAGCCCAAAGCGCATCGGTAAGCCGAAGCGACCAATCCTTGCGATCGGGGTTCACCGTTTTCTCTAAATTGTGTTTAATCTCCCTATTGGATATCTCAGCTTGTCCACTAGTTTGTGGGTGATAGGGAGTGCTCACTTTGTGTGTTACGCCATATTTCTTCATTAAGGTTTCAAAAGGGCGATTGCAAAAGTGAGACCCTCCATCACTTATGATGACTCGAGGCGTTCCAAACCGGGAAAGAATATTTTCTTTTAAAAATCGAATGACCGTTTTATGGTCATTATTCCGACAAGGGATGGCCTCGACCCATTTGGAAACATAATCAACGGCAAGCAAGATGTATAAGTTTCCAAAAGAAGATGGGAATGGGCTTATGAAATCGATGCTCCAACAATAAAAAATTTCGATTATTAAGATGGGATTCAGTGGCATCATATTTCTACGGGAGATTCCTCCTAATTTCTGACAAGGTTCACATGCTTTGCAAAACTTATGTGTATCCTTGAACATGGTGGGCCAATAAAACCCACATTGCAGAATTTTTGCTGTGGTCTTTTTAGCCGAAAAGTGGCCACCACATGCCTGAGAATGACAGAAGGAGATGATACTTTGTTGTTCCTCATCCGGCACACATCTCCTTGTGATTTGATCAGGACAATACTTAAATAAGTATGGGTCGTCCCATTGGAATTTTCGCACCTCTGTGAAGAATTTATCCTTATCTTGCTTTTTCCAATATGTAGGAATTGTACCTGTAGCAAGATAGTTAGCAATGTCCGCATACCATGGCAATTGGGAAACAACAAAAAGTTGTTCATCAGGGAACATGTCATTGATCGCCGTCGTTTCAGGGGAATCAGTGAGGACAAGTCGAGAAAGATGGTCAGCTACTACATTCTCTACTCCTTTCTTATCACGTATTTCTATGTCGAATTCCTGGAGTAGAAGGATCCATCGTAACAACCGTGGTTTAGCATCCTTCTTAGAAAGAAGATACTTAAGCGCGGCATGGTCAGTGAATATAATGATCTTGGATCCAATCAAGTAGGACCTAAACTTGTCCAAAGCAAAAACTACGGCTAAAAGTTCTTTTTCAATAGTGGTGTAGTTTGCTTGGGCTGAGTTTAGGGTTCTACTTACATAGTAGATGACACATGGCTTTTTCTCTTTTCTTTGACCTAACACGGCCCCAATAGCATAATCACTAGCATCACACATAATCTCAAAAGGAATGCTCCAATCAGGTGGTTGTATTATGGGAGCACATGTCAACATACCTTTAAGGGTGGTAAAGGCCTTTTGACAGTCTTCATTCCACTCGAATGAATTTTCCTTTTGAAGTAGGTTACATAAAGGGTGAGAGAGTGAACTAAAGTCCTTTATGAACCTTCTGTAAAATCCTGCGTGTCCTAAAAAGGACCGTACATCTCGTATGCTTTTGGGTGGTGGAAGGTTAGAGATAAGATCAATTTTTGCTTTGTCCACCTCGATTCCATTTTGTGAGACGATGTGACCAAGTACAATTCCCTTTTGAACCATGAAGTGACACTTCTCCCAATTGAGCACAAGGTTCTTCTCTTCACATCTTTTCAGCACAGACTTCAAGTGCTCAAGGCACTCATCAAAGCTACAACCAAATACGGAAAAATCATCCATGAAGACTTCGAGAATGGTCCCCACCATGTCAGAAAAGATACTCATCATACAACGCTGAAAGGTGGCAAGGGCATTACATAGTCCAAATGGCATCCGTCGGTAGGCGAAAGTGCCAAATGGACATGTGAATGTAGTCTTTTCTTGGTCTTCACGGGCAATTTCTATTTGGTTGTACCCTGAATAGCCATCAAGGAAGCAAAAGTGGGAATGACCCGCCAACCGTTCTAAAATTTGATCAACAAATGGTAGGGGGAAGTGGTCTTTCCTCGTGACAGTGTTTAGCTTCCTGTAGTCAATGCACATTCTCCAACCGGTAGTGACTCTAGTTGGCACGAGTTCATTATTGGCATTAGCTACGATGGTTATTTCGAATTTCTTAGGCACCACTTGAGTTGGGCTCACCCATTGGCTATCGGATATTGGGTAAATGATACCTACATCCAATAGTTTCACCACTTCGGCCTTAACCACATCCTTCATGTTTGGATTTAGTCATCTTTGTGGTTGTCGAGATGTCTTCGCATTCTCCTCAAGGTGTATGCGATGAGTACAAATCAGTGGGTCTATGCCTTTGAGATCCGCAATTGACCATCCAATGGCACTTTTGTGCTCTAATAGAGTGGCTATTAACCTACTCTCTTGTTCCTCATCCAAGTGGGAAGAAATCACCACTGGATATGTCTCATCTTGACCTAAATAAACATATTTCAGCTCACTTGGTAATGGTTTTAGGTCGAGTGTTGGTGCCTTGATGTTGGATGGGAGGGCCTTGTTCTCGTTTACAGGTAAAGGCTCAAATAGGGCCCTCCATCTTTTATTATCAAGCACTGGCATCATCTCTAGCATGGCATCCATCTCTTGTATTGTGTCATCATTTGTCTCATGAGAATGGGCCACACATGCCTCCAAAGGGTCAGAAAATAGTGATAAGGGGACTGTATCCTCCACGAATGATTCGATCATGTTTAATTCGTGGACATCATCATCAACTTCCCGTGGTTGTTTGCATAAATCAAATATGTTAAGCTCAAGGGTCATATTTCCAAAGGACATTTGTACAAGTCCGTTTCTACAATTGATAATGGCATTTGAGGTAGCTAGAAACGGTCGTCCAAGTATGACGGGAATTTGAGCACCGGTGCCAATCACGGGATGTGTGTCCAAGACAATAAAGTCTACTGGGTAGTAGAATTTATCAACTTGGACTAGAACATCCTCTATCATTCCTCTCGGTATACGGATGGATCTATCAGCAAGTTGGAGTGTGGTTTTGGTTGGTTTTAATTCACCTAACCCAAGTTGCTCGTAGACCGAGTATGGAATGAGATTCACACTTGCCCCCAAGTCGAGTAGAGCTTGTTTAATCCGGTAGTCTCCTATGATGCATGAAATGGTTGGACTACCCGGATCCTTGTATTTTTGGGGCACCTCTTGTTTGATGATGGCGCTCAAGTTCTCGGTCAAAAGTACTTTGTTGTGAACATTGTGTTTCCTTTTGACTGTACACAACTCCTTAAGAAATTTGGCATATGATGGTATTTGTTTTATTGCATCTAACAACGGGATGTTGATCTTCACCTGCTTGAAAACTTCTAAAATCTCCAGATTTTTATCTAAAGGTTTAGGTGAAATCAACCTTTGTGGAAATGGGGCAACCGGCTTGTATTGTCTTTCCGGTTCTTTCTCTTGTGGAATATTGTTTGGGCTATCATCCTCTTTCGGAATTTTCGGATCCTTAGGCTTTGGGGCCTTCACCGGATTAGATTTGTCAATTTCTTTCCCACTTCTCAAAGTGGTGATAACTTGGACATGTTCCGTATGGTGGGAGGATGAGCTAGCATCTTGTATCTCGAACTGGGTTCTTGGGTTAGGAAGAGGTTGGGCAGGAAGTGTGCCCTTCTCTCTAACACTAAGATGAGATTCAACTCTAACCAGTGATGTTTTTAATTCATTGATGGCTTGAGTTGAATTTTGGTTGAATTTCAATTGTTCTTGCATGAACCCATCTATTTTTAGAGAATTTGTCTTGTTATACTCAGCTTGGACTGATACGAATGCACCCAACATCTCCTCTAGTGATACTTTTGGAGTGTTGCTTGCATTTGCAGTGGGTCCATTCCTCCAACTGAAGTTGGGATGGTTCTTCCAATTAGGATTAAACGTGTTTGAGTTTGGAGCATCAAATTGCTGTTGATAACTGTTTATGGCATTTGTTTGTTCTTGTAAGATGCCTTGAACTGCTGAAATTGTGGGGCAATCTTGTGTTGCATGTTGATTTCCAGCACAAATTCCACAAACAGTTTCAACATCAGTGGAGTTGATCGTTTCACTTTTCATTAATTCCATGGCTTCGACCTTTCTTGTGAGGCTAGCCAACCGTGCACTTATGCTATCTTCTTCTGCTAAGACATACATTCCCCCCTTTTCCTTTTGTTGGCTAGTCTTGGAATTAGTTGGTTTCGATGTGTCCCAAGCCTGTGCATTCTCAGCCAATTCTTCCAAATAATCCCATGCTTCATCAGCTTCCTTATTCATGAACTCCCCGTTACACATCATCTCTACAAATTGGCGGATGGGTGAAGTCAGTCCTTCGTAGAAAAAGCTTATAACCCGCCAAATTTCATAGCCATGATGTGGGCATGCATTTAATAACTCCTTAAACCTCTCCCAACATTGGAAGAAGGTTTCATCTTCCTTTTGGGCAAAGTTCATGATAAGGCGCTTCAACATGTTCGTTTTGTGAGTAGGGAAGAATTTTTTTATAAATTCTCTGTGCATATCAGTCCATGCACCAATTGATCTTGGCCTCAATGCATAAAGCCAACCCTTGGCTTTATCCTTAAGAGTGAAAGGGAAGAATTTGATTCTTACTACATCTTCAGTAACATTTGCAAAGTGCATGGTGGTGATCACCTCATCAAACTCCTTAAGGTGTTGATAGGCACTTTCACTGTCTAACCCATGGAATTTAGGGAGAAGTTGAATCACTCCCAGTTTCAAATCCACATTCCCTGCATTTTGTGGAAAAACTATGCATGAGAGAGTGCTCGCTCTTGCGAGTTGCAAGAAATCACGTAAAGTCCTAGGTCGGGGAACATTCTCAACCACATTCTCCCCTGTTTCAGTTTGGTTTTGGCCCGGATTAGGTTGATTTGCAGCCATATTTTCAGACAAAATTGGAGAGTTTAGATGTCTCCTAGCACGTGGTTCTCTGTCAATTCCTTCTACTATCCCCCCTTCACGTATGAGTCGGTTATTGGAATCCCGAGGCCAATGTGGCATGCAAAACTAAAAAATACGAAACAAAGAGAAAGAAGAATTCTTCCTCCCTTTCTTTACTTTTCTCTAAGACTGAAGCACAAGGTGTCTTGCAATGGCTAAGCCAGAAGCAAGGATAGAGACCGATTTCTCCTGGTCAATAGGGGTTCAGAGAACTCCCCACCCACTCTTTGAATCTTTTGAGAAAAAGTGCAGAAAACGGAGAAAGAGGAGTAGAGATGAGAAAAGAAATCTCTGAGCACAAGGTGATCCAAGACAGCAGAGCCGACCAATAGGAATCCAGGTGGCAAAAAGGCTGACCTTTCAGAGATCCAAAAGGAGTCTCCACCCACTCTACAAGAGATGAATAAGATAGGAATGAATAGAAGAAGGAGAAGAGTAAGGTTTAGAAAGATAGAACCTGATTCAGCACTTGAAATCCTTGTATCTTCTTCAGCTTCCTAGAAATCCCTGAAAAGAAAAATCAAATAAACAAACTAAGTTAGTCCTAAAATCTTAAAAATCCTAAATAGATACTAATTTCAGAAATTTGTGAAAAACCGTCAAAATCCTCGGCAGCGGCGCCAAAAACTTGTTCGCTTCCCCAAGTGTAGGGTTGCGATGTAGTAATAAACTCGGTAAGACCGAGGTTGATCCACAGGGACTTATGTAGGGTTTCACAAACACATCCAAAAGCGTCTATTGAAAGCTAATAATCAGATTTTGAATAGAATTGATGTGAATAATAGTTTTAAACTAATTTGAATGTAAACAATTATAAAAAGGCACTAGGGGTTCAAGGATCCACTTATAGCAATCCTTGATGTTCAATCCGCTGTGGTTTCTCATTCTCTCAACTATAATCGACATTAAGGTCTATCTAGTCGGATGATAGAGCTGTTAAACCAAACAATCTGTAATATGTAAGTGCTATGCATAAGATTCACTCAATGTAGGCTGAGCTGAGCATGCTCAATTGCATAGGTCATTCCCCTTTCCAAAAAGTTTAGTTCACAATCATAACCATCCTCAAGTCCTATCACAAGACAAGGCTAGATCAGGATTTGAACTTGATTCAAATCATATGCACAGTCCATACATATTTCAGAAACTCAGTAAAATAGAACTTTGGTAGGAAGTCCCTTCGTGAAGATCATAGTACTAGAGCGCACTCCGATTCCTCTGATCATACAGGTCTAGACTGATACAAATCAACTAAGAAATTAAGTAATTCTCCCAAACATCCATGAGTCATCATAAGACTAAGAAAAACTACTCAAAAACTTGTATAAACTTCAAACCATAGTTCATAATCATGAATTCCACACTTAAAACCAGCTAGCTACGAATTGAAACATCTTGGATCCACTACAAGCTTCACCTCTTAGCCCTAGCTAAGAGGTTTAGCTGCTCATGATCCAAGGAAACATGAAACAACTAAAAAGTTCATAAAAACAGCAAAAACAAACTCCAAGGAGTTGTGGAACTCCAAAATTCACTTCCGCCGCCTCCAAGCTTGCTTCAACCCTTCTTAGATATCCTAGGAACAATCCCTAGGTGTCCTTTTATAGTCTGGAGGCTCCGCAACTTCAGAAGAATCGAGAATCTGCGTAGGAGTTACGCAGTGCGTAGAGAAAATCGGACTTAAAATAGAAGTTTCTGTTTTCATTCACATGGCCGACCGGTCACGACCGGTCTGGCCTCTTTTGGTAGTAGTCCAGCAACCATGCCCGACCGGTCAAGACCGGTCGAACGTCTTCAGCACTGCCCCAGCAGGTATGGCCGACCGGTCAAGACCGGTCGGGCTTATTCAGCTTGGTTCCAGCAACCATGGCCAACCGGTCAAGACCGGTCGGGCCATCTCATTCCTTCTTTTTCTTTCTTTTCTCTCCTTGTTCTTGTTTCTTTCTTTCTTCCCTTGCTTCTTTCTTCCTTCGGCCCACCTTTGGGTCTTCATCCAAGGTCCTAAACAAGCTCTCTTTATCCTCAATTAGGCGGAGTCCACTCTCAAACCTGTAATCACAAAACACGCATTAGATTCATCTATAAACCATGCAAAGTTAGAATATGCACAATTAAGAGCTCAACATGATACTAGCTCGGAATCCTATTCCTATAATTCCCATAATGATGGTGAACAAAGAACGGTGAAAGCTCTTATGATCTCCACCACCACAACTCTCCCTGAAAATGAGAAAGAGGGAGACAATGTTAACCATACCTCCTCAAGTGATGATGAGAGTGAGGATGATGAACTTCAAGAGGTGTACAACCAACTGTATATTGAAAATATGAATACCATAAAGAAGTTGGGACAAATGAAGGCCAAAAATGATAAACTAACCAAAAATCTTGATGGATTGAAAATTGAGAATCAAAAGTTGGGTCAAGATTTAGAAGAGCTGAAAAAGAAAAACGATGCCCTTGAACATGAAAAAGAAAAATTCATGAATGGTAAGACTTTAGATAAACATGTGAGTCTAGAAAAAGAACTCAAAGAGGCAAATGCTGAAATTGTTCATCTTAAATGTCAAGTTGTTGACTCTAGAAGACGATTTGCACAAGGAGAAGAGAGCTTAGAAAAGCTTTTGGGCGTAGGGAGATCACCTATGGACAAAAGAGGAGTTGGTTTTAACAGTCATATCTCTAAGACTGCTTCTGTCCCTCCTATGGTGAGAAAGAACTATGGTGCATCGGGAAGTAAAACTAAAGCATCCCCTATTCATCATGCTTGTCGTGATGTGGGTCACCTAAAATATGAATGTTTAGCTTTTAAATGCCCATAACTCTCTCCCTCCTAGCGCTAGATAGGTAAATCTATTCCAAAATAGAGAGAAACGCACCACACTTGGAGTCCCCCTAAGAATCAAAAGAATATGGGGAGAAACTTTCCAACTCCATCAAGGAACGATGCTCAAATGGATGCCTTGCTCAAACAAGTAGCCCTAATCAATGATAAGACAAATAAAATTATTGATGCAATGAGGATGGGCTATGAGCAATAATATAAAAAGAATAGCTCTCCTAAAAAGAGGAGAACTATTAACAAATCCTTACATGACCCCGGCATAATGAAAGTTATTGCCAAATGGGTTGTGAATGAGAAGTGACCCTCCGTATCCCTTGCCAGCTTCCTTGGATTGTGTTTAGTCTATTTATCTTAGAAAATCCATGGGAAGCTGTGCGTTGGATGGCTAACAAGCTTTGTGTTTTGCAGGATTAGACATTTCAAGTGTTAGCCTGAAGGTCATTGGACTTTACAGTAAAATCTGACGACCTAAACCTCATTTTCTTGTGATTAGTTTAGCTCCTGTATATCATTCTTATATCATCTTGATTGTTGAAGCTATAATTTCCTGCCTTGCTAATCTCTGTAATGGTCTACCTTACTCAACAATTAACCTTCGTATGTGATCTTACATTTGTTGGATGATTATTATACAGTAGGTGTCATTCTCAATTAGTTTTAATAACAAGGCCTTGAATATTGAGAAAATGTTTTCTACATCATAATATAGACAAAACTTGAACTAAGAAGTCTTAATATAAGCCTAAATCATATCAGAGGATTAAGCCTCATCATTCATGAGCAAAATAGGAAAATTTGGAAATAAGGTCCACTATCTCAGTTTGTCTTAAAATTCAGTCATCTTAGGCATCAAAATTTCTTAAAATCATATGGGCAAACCTATACTTTTGATGTGAAATGATGATGAACCTTTGGCCAACCTAAATTGCATAATTAAGTCACAAACAAACCGTGCTTAAAGAAACAAAAGTAAAATCAGTCTTACAGATTTTCAAATTGCACAGATTGTGCAAATTACGTCGTACTACCGGTCTGGTGACCGGTCTGAGTACCAGTCGTGGACTGTATAGCGGGAGCGAAATGGGGGTTTTAAAGGGAAACAGACTTGTTCAAAACCATTCCACACTCATTTTCTCTCTTCTTTCATCCCAGAGGTCTCTCTGTAATGACCTGGGATTTTTAGGTGCGTGTAGATATGCACGTGAGTACGTACACTACATTAGTTCAAGCATATACATGTATAAATCCATTAACCCATTGATTTTCAAGAGGAACCATCAATTACCCTGAAGTTCTCACTTATTCATCAAAACCAGCCATTCAATTGATTATTCATCACTAGGTAAAGGTATCTGCTAGAACTAGGAAAAATCGAAACTGCTCGTCAGCAGTCTTTTTCCTTTCCATATTGTTCCTTTTATTCTGGGGGAATTCTGAGTATAGAGACATTCATAGACAATCATAAACAATCACAAAGTATACACGAGAAAGTACCGCGAGGTGAATTTTATTCCAGAGATTCCGAGGTCTTTTACATTCCGGGCTGTGAACTGGTCACGAACCCTTAATTACGTCAACGGATGATCACCCTTGATTAAAAGGCAAAAGTAAATGCATGCATGTATCATAAAAGAATTAAATAAAGCACTAAAGGAGCGTAAATATAAATAAAGCACAGCATAGACCACACAGAGATTTTTACGTGGAAACCCTTACGGGAGAAAACCATGGCACAAAGCGACAAGATTCCACTATTAATTTCAGTTATACAATAGATGGAATATCAAAGGGATAAAGCTCGGATAGATCGAGCAAGTAGTTTAAATCGTTAGGGATTATAGTCTCGGGTTCATGGTCGCCGAGACCAAGTCTAGGATTTATTATAGACTAAGCCATCGTTAAGACCAGTTAGATGTGTTAGTGCACTTTTCTATGGCATACTAGTGCACCTTGTTTGTCAATTACTTAGGTCAGTGGGTCTAGTGTCGGTTGAGCTTAATGAAGACGAAGAACGAAGACTCAAGACGGACCGGCTGCATCAAGGAAGAAGAAACAGGTAAAAGTGATGCCTTGGTGTGCCCTGCCTTGACCAAAAACTAACCCATAACCTCTTAGATGACTTGCACCAACTAGGTATACCCTTAGTCATCATTATTAGTCTTAGAACTCCATGAAAAACATGATAAGATAGACTAATTTAAGAGGTGGAAGCTGCTGCAATAAAAAGGCTCAAACAGCAGTTTCCGATAGGTGTTCCGATAGGACTCCGATCAATCGGACAGTGGCTCCGATAGGACTCCGATCGATCGGACAGAAATTCCGATCAATCGGAAATTGTCCCAGAAAAATTGAAAACTCACTGGACATATTTCCGATCAATCGGACAGTCTTCCGATCCATCGGAAGGGGCCGTCCGATCAATCGGACAGTGTTCCGATCAATCGGAATATCTTCCAGAGACTTCACTGGATAGATTTCCGATCAATCGGACTTGTCTCCGATCAATCGGACAGGTCTCCGATCCATCGGACCTTCTTCCGATCAATCGGAGATGCACGAATCTGCCCGTTTTTTGACCGTTGGAAGAAAATCTATTTAAAAGGGGGATTCGTTTTTTGAGCCAAGAGAGGGAATTTTGAGGAGATAGAAGCCACCATTGCTAGAGATCATTAGAGGCTCTATCCCAAACCTAAAGCAAGTCATTCTCCTTGTGTTTTCATCACAAGTTTGGGCCATTCAATGGCATCTTGAGAATGGACTTGTTCCCTCTTGATTCCTAGGGTTTAGACACCTTGATGATAGTTAAATCCTTTGTCTAAACACTACCTAGGAGTCCATTTAGGTGCATTCCTCTAGGAAACCCATTTCCTTACCATTTGTAGAGGTTTCACCATTCCCTAGCACCTTGGGCATCTCCAATGGAGCATCACATGCAAGGTAGCTGATCTTGGAGCTGAAGCCTTGGCAAAGCGGCGGCGTCAAAGATCGGGGGAGCACAAGGGGAGCTGATTCAAGCACGGGAGAGCGAGAAGAAGCAACCCGAAGCGGCGCTGAACAAGGGGCTCAATCCGACAAGTAGGTTGTCTTGCTAAGAGTCCATCCACTCAATTCCCTGTGGGAGTTGAGTGTAGAGTTTGTTTGACAAACTCGCCCCGGGGTCGTCAGTCGATCCTTGGCCTATTAGTTGGGCCTAAAATCTAGGGACGTCAGCCGTTCCTTGGCACGTTAGTCGGGCCTAAAACAAAGTCTCCAAGGGGGAGCCACCAACACGGGTGCAAACGTGTAGGTTGGGAGGAACCTGTAAACTCCCCGGTTGGGTGGATCCGAGTTAAAACACCTTGGTTGGGAGGAACCAGATTTAAACTCCCCAGTGAATGCCGGTGTGCTCAAAGGGGTTGAGTACTTGAACCGGGAGTGGAGTAGACAAGTAGTCGAACCACTATACATCGTTGTGTTTGTGATTGATTCTTGAGCACATTTCTCTTTAATGCATTGAGTTTAATTTGATAATTATGAATGCTTAGTTAGGAATGTATGCTAGGCACTTGATAGGCACATCCACACTCACAAGATGTTCTTTCACTCCTCATGTTGACTTGAGCATTTCTTGATCCATCCTCTCTAGTCCACATGAGTTGATTAGACTAGGTTGTTAATTGCTTTATCTTTTGCTAGTCTTTTAATTGGACCCACTTAGGCTTGGAAGCCAAAGTGTTAATCGCTTACATATTTTAATTTGCTGATTTGTTAAAGTAGGCGAAAAGATTTTTTTTTTTTTTAAAAAAAAAGGGTCCTATTCACCCCCCTCCTATAGGTTCAGCCATAATTCTAGTTGCTCCTCAAGCTTCCGCACGCGTATGCGTAGGGTGTCGTGTTAGGCTACCCGACGCAATTTCAATTGGTATCAGAGCGGGTTGCTCTTCAAGGACGTAACCGTCTAGAGTAAGATCCGATACCGGAGCACTAGCATCATGTCTAACCGAGATGGGAGTGCCACCAACCGTCCACCTTTCTTTGACGGGTCCAACTATGCTTATTGGAAAGCGAGTATAAGAATTTTTCTCCAATCCATGGACCGTCCGGTGTGGCTTAGCACACAAACTGGATATACCTTGCCCACCGAGCAAGTGGAGGTTGATGGGAAATACATGGTCATTCCCAAAGATGATTCCAAATGGGATGACATAGAGAGAGCTCAATACATGGCAAATGCCAAAGCTCTCAATGCGATTTGCTGTGCGGTTTCCCCGGATGAATTTCAGCGCATTCTCACATGCGCAACTGCAAAAGAAGCGTGGGATATACTTGAGGTTACCCACGAGGGAACTAGCACAGTAAGACGCTCGAAGCTTCAGCTCTTAACCACCAAATTTGAAAATATTAGGATGGAAGAGACTGAAACTTTCATGGAGTTTTATACTAAATTGTCAGATATTTGTAACTCCATGTTTGTCTTGGGGGATCGGGTTCCGGAAGGAAGGATTTGTAGAAAAATACTTAGGTCCCTCCCGGGAAGATTTGACTCCAAGATAGTTGCCTTAGAGGAGTGTAGAGACATAGATAACATGAAAGTAGAAGAACTCATAGGTTCCCTACAAACTCATGAACTACACTTTAAGGCCCCCTCTAGGAAGAAAAACATCGCCCTAAAATCCTCTCACAAACATAAGAAAATTAAGAGTGAGTCGGAGGAAGATAGCGATGATGAGGATGATGAGGAAGAAAAATTAAACAAAAAATTCAAGAGATTCCTCAAATTTGATAGAGGGAATAGCCGTGACAAGAAGGACAAGAAGGGTGATAAACATAAAGGGAAATCATCCAAACCTTCATCCGTCCGATGTTACGGTTGCGGTCAACGTGGCCATATTGCCCCGGACTGTCCGGAAACGCCTAAACCGAAAGGTAAAAAGGCGATGGCTGCCACGTGGGATAATACGGAGGAGTCGGACTCCAAATCCGATGATTCTACTAGTGATGGGAGCCAACATAATGATCTAGCTCTCTCGGCTTCCACCACTACCCCTCTTCCCGCTTATCTAAGAGGGGATCCCAACCGCTATCCCTTCTAGGAGTAGAAGGAGTTCCCAACCCCTCACCTCATGCTACATTTTATGAGGGTGTTGACGAAATTAGTTACCCTTAGGTTTATCAAACTAAACATAGTTAGTGAGGGTAGCTAGAAATGCTTATATAGGTAAATCTGAGGATTTCAGCCTCATTTCTGTGTGTATGGGCAAATCAGAGGATTCAAGCCTCATGAGTCCAAATTTTGATAATTTAGCCTTGCTTTTAATTGATATATTTGCTTGCTAGATTATCACCATGCTTAGATTAGCTAATCATCTTGAGTTTTATGCTTCATTGTATGCTAATCTTTGCTTAGTATTGGTCTTGATATACCAATAGGGGAGGTTGGCTGATTGGGCTATAAGCCCTTGAGCTTTAATGCTTAGTGTATATCATAGATGACCAATTAAGCATGATTAACTATGCTTAGATAGTTACATTTTCTTGTTAATCATGTTCTTTAGCATGCTCCATGATTTTATGTTCATGCACCCTATACTCTCTCTAGTTAGCATGTGCTTGTAGTTATAGCTGCGACATACTATCTTCTCTTACCTTAACCTTAATTGATATATCATTAAGGGGGAGAGAATAGTTTGTCAATTGCTAACAAAAAGGGGGAGAAAGATCAAGTCCCACCAAAACTAGTTTGCTATGTTTTGTGATGCAGGGATTGACAGGTTATGGGGGAGCAAACTGAAGAGGAGCTGCTTAGATTAGGCATGTCAAGAGTCCTGTATTTCATTTTATATCAATGTAATCTCTTGTACATGTATTTGTTTTGGTAGGTTAGGTTTTTTGTAAGTAATTGACAAAGGGGGAGATTGTTAGTGCACTTTTCTATGGCATACTAGTGCACCTTGTTTGTCAATTACTTAGGTCAGTGGGTCTAGTGTCGGTTGAGCTTAATGAAGACGAAGAACGAAGACTCAAGACGGACCGGCTGCATCAAGGAAGAAGAAACAGGTAAAAGTGATGCCTTGGTGTGCCCTGCCTTGACCAAAACCTAACCCATAACCTCTTAGATGACTTGCACCAACTAGGTATACCCTTAGTCATCATTATTAGTCTTAGAACTCCATGAAAAACATGATAAGATAGACTAATTTAAGAGGTGGAAGCTGCTGCAATAAAAAGGCTCAAACAGCAGTTTTCGATAGGTGTTCCGATAGGACTCCGATCAATCGGACAGTGGCTCCGATAGGACTCCGATCGATCGGACAGAAATTCCGATCAATCGGAAATTGTCCCAGAAAAATTGAAAACTCACTGGACATATTTCCGATCAATCGGACAGTCTTCCGATCCATCGGAAGGGGCCGTCCGATCAATCGGACAGTGTTCCGATCAATCGGAATATCTTCCAGAGACTTCACTGGATAGATTTCCGATCAATCGGACTTGTCTCCGATCAATCGGACAGGTCTCCGATCCATCGGACCTTCTTCCGATCAATCGGAGATGCACGAATCTGCCCGTTTTTTGACCGTTAGAAGAAAATCTATTTAAAAGGGGGATTCGTTTTTTGAGCCAAGAGAGGGAATTTTGAGGAGATAGAAGCCACCATTGCTAGAGATCATTAGAGGCTCTATCCCAAACCTAAAGCAAGTCATTCTCCTTGTGTTTTCATCACAAGTTTGGGCCATTCAATGGCATCTTGAGAATGGACTTGTTCCCTCTTGATTCCTAGGGTTTAGACACCTTGATGATAGTTAAATCCTTTGTCTAAACACTACCTAGGAGTCCATTTAGGTGCATTCCTCTAGGAAACCCATTTCCTTACCATTTGTAGAGGTTTCACCATTCCCTAGCACCTTGGGCATCTCCAATGGAGCATCACATGCAAGGTAGCTGATCTTGGAGCTGAAGCCTTGGCAAAGCGGCGGCGTCAAAGATCGGGGGAGCACAAGGGGAGCTGATTCAAGCACGGGAGAGCGAGAAGAAGCAACCCGAAGCGGCGCTGAACAAGGGGCTCAATCCGACAAGTAGGTTGTCTTGCTAAGAGTCCATCCACTCAATTCCCTGTGGGAGTTGAGTGTAGAGTTTGTTTGACAAACTCGCCCCGGGGTCGTCAGTCGATCCTTGGCCTATTAGTTGGGCCTAAAATCTAGGGACGTCAGCCGTTCCTTGGCACGTTAGTCGGGCCTAAAACAAAGTCTCCAAGGGGGAGCCACCAACACGGGTGCAAACGTGTAGGTTGGGAGGAACCTGTAAACTCCCCGGTTGGGTGGATCCGAGTTAAAACACCTTGGTTGGGAGGAACCAGATTTAAACTCCCCAGTGAATGCCGGTGTGCTCAAAGGGGTTGAGTACTTGAACCGGGAGTGGAGTAGACAAGTAGTCGAACCACTATACATCGTTGTGTTTGTGATTGATTCTTGAGCACATTTCTCTTTAATGCATTGAGTTTAATTTGATAATTATGAATGCTTAGTTAGGAATGTATGCTAGGCACTTGATAGGCACATCCACACTCACAAGATGTTCTTTCACTCCTCATGTTGACTTGAGCATTTCTTGATCCATCCTCTCTAGTCCACATGAGTTGATTAGACTAGGTTGTTAATTGCTTTATCTTTTGCTAGTCTTTTAATTGGACCCACTTAGGCTTGGAAGCCAAAGTGTTAATCGCTTACATATTTTAATTTGCTGATTTGTTAAAGTAGGCGAAAAGATTTTTTTTTTTTTTTAAAAAAAAAGGGTCCTATTCACCCCCCTCCTATAGGTTCAGCCATAATTCTAGTTGCTCCTCAAGCTTCCGCACGCGTATGCGTAGGGTGTCGTGTTAGGCTACCCGACGCAATTTCAAGATGTTGGTCCCATACTCCTCGGGCGTTCCTAGTTGAGTAGCAACCAGGATTTTAACCGAATCGTATATCTCAGTGTCATGACGCGTCTCTCTGGACGATATGACTTTCAGGGATACACTTTATGGATTCTGTTTAGTGCAACCAAGGCCAGTGACCGTCTCTGCTAGGACGGGTGACTTACTAGAAGGCACTCCATGGGGTCTTTGTGCAAACAGGGTTTCGACCGAGTCGTATATCTCAGTGTCATGACGCATCTCTATGGACGATATGACTTTCAGAAATACACTCCACGGCGTCCACTTACTGCAACTAGGGCCAGTGACCGTCTCAGCTGGATGGGTGACTTACTGGAGGGCACTCCATGGGGTCTTTGTGCAAACAGGGTTTCGACCGAGTCGTATATCTCAGTGTCATGACGCGTCTCTATGGACGATATGACTTTCAGAAATACACTCCACGGCGTCCAGTTACTGCAACCAGGGCCAGTGACCGTCTCAGCTGGACGGGTGACTTACTGGAGGGCACTCCATGGGGTCTTTGTGCAAACAGGGTTTCGACCGAGTCGTATATCTCAGTGTCATGACGCGTCTCTATGGACGATATGACTTTCAGAAATACACTCCACAGCGTCCACTTACTGCAACCAGGGCCAGTGACCGTCTCAGCTGGACGGGTGACTTACAGGAGGGCACTCCATGGGGTCTTTGTGCAAACAGGGTTTCGACCGAGTCGTATATCTCAGTGTCATGACGCGTCTCTATGGACGATATGACTTTCAGAAATACACTCCACGGCGTCCACTTACTACCACCAGGGCCAGTGACCGTCTCAGCTGGACGGGGGACTTACTGGAGGGCACTCATTCCCTTAGCCACTCAACTGACGGATCCCGCCTTGGACAGGACGCACATCAATTGGTCTTAACGATGAAGTATTTCAGACGTTTAGAATTCTTTCATTGTGGTTTCCGATGATAACCATAATCCCCTTCGATTTAGTTTCGTATCTCGATCCGAGATGAAACAAATTCATATGGATATAAATGAGTACAGTACAAGGTAACTATGCTTTATGCATGCTTGAGAGAGGATTGCATTTATACTAGATGTTCAGTGTATCAGACAAATTATGCATTTGATTCGATCAATCGGCTTCGTATATATCTTTGTGTCATCAATATATTGCCCTTGCGTCTTTGAGATCGCGATTGATTTCGTTTGGCATTAGTTGATTTTCGGGCCATCAGGGCACTTCCCATGGCCTGTTTACGATCTGATCGGAGGATTTGGTGAATACCTGTCACGATCGTCTTTGGATAGAGGTGGATTATGTCCACGAGGGTCGCAGTGTGATCGCATTTCGATTTGTTTAGTGTAAGTCGATGTCTGAGCCAACAGGGCACTTCCCAGGGCTAAAAATGACTAAGTAGTGGACCTGTTTATGGTCTGATCAAGGTTTCTCGGAGATCCCGAGATCAGGTAATCTCATTGTAATGCATGATTATGGTGTATCATGTTATGGCGGAGAGAAGTCTCCCTCTCGGGTTCGGTCAAATTTTGCCCGATTCCTCTCGATTTCGGCCATTTCTGGCTCTTTCGGAGGGATTTCCGAGGTTTGCAATATTGGCTAAGTGTAGGCCTTTTTTATCAAATTGTTGATTTAGCCCACTTAACATCGACCGTTGGCGAATCCGATCCGGGGGATGGATAGAGGGCATTGATGTGTGTCTAGGAGTGCTGACACGATCGGAAGGCGAGCCACGTCGAAGGCGGGCCACATCATAGAAGGCCCCACCTCCCCATCAGCGTCCAGGCGCATGGGAGGTTGGGTTGGTTTGGGCGCATGTGACTCCTCCTCAAGCGCATGTGGGAGAAAAGTGAGGAGAAAGAGGAAATGGAAGGGAGGTGAGCGCATGTGCCTGCCCCTTGGGTGCACTTATGCGCATGTGGCCTCTCCATTGGGTGCACTGAGCGCATGTGGCCTCTCCCTTGGGCGCACTTGAGCGCATGTGGCATGAGGGAGTGAAGAGAAAGATGGCACTATGGGCGCATGTCCTCCAAGGACTTGGGAAATTTCCCATTTGCTTCCAACAAAAGGATGGGCGCATGTTGCTTCTCTTCCTCTTATTGCAACTCCGGTGGGAGAAATCCCTTTCCGGTTGTGGCATCTGGTGAGGTGTGGGCGCATGTGGATAGTCTACTGAGGATTCCGACAAGGATTTTACCTTGCTCTGCCGATCCTTTCCAGATAATGAAGCCTCTCTCCTTCTCAACAAGTGAGTGGGGTATTTATAACACTTAATCGGGTAGCTACTCGGGTACCGGGCGCATGTGGTTTGCAAAATGGAGGGCATGCGCATGGAAATATTCTGGAGAGACGAGTCATGCGCATGTAGGGGGATTATGCACATGGAAATATTCTGGAGAGACGAGTCATGTGCATGTACCCATGCCCCAGGTGCATGTGGCATGTCATGGGCGCATGTGGCCTCTATGTTGGCCGCATGTGGCCCCACTTAGCATATTTTCATGATTTTTGTAATTTTTATTTTATTTAGAATATTGAAAAGGGAGAGAGAGAGCTCTCATGCGCATGTGGTGAGATACTGAATGCATGTTTCCTTAAGACATTCACATGTGGAGAGAGAGTGAACAAATGCATGTGGAGAGAGAGCGAACAAATGCATGTGGAGAGAGAGTGAACAAATGCATGTGGAAATATGCATGCAATGACTTCAAACTTGATACTTAAGGTTTTTCGGGCATTTTGGATCATTTGGCGGTAATCCGCATGTCTGATTCCAGCCCGAAATGGTACCTGTAGGCTTTTGGGCCCTTATAGTCGGATAAGTCAGGGCAAAAAATGCATTTGGAAGTGCGCTAGTAAAGATATGCATCGTGCGACCTCGAAACTTGCAGGTTAAGGGTTTTAGGGCGTTCCGGATCTTTTGGCGGTAATTCACATGTCCGATTCCACCCCGAAATAGCATTCATAGGTTTCAGTCACGATTGCGCATGTTAGGGCGGCACTGGCATTTTTCGAGTATTTCGGATCTCGAAATTAGTCCAATTTGTCGTAGGTGGACCGTTGAATACCGTTTTATAATGGGTACAAATTTGAGCCCCAACAGGTGCCCCCCCGGTGCGCTGCGATGGATGCTTATGTCAGGCCAGTGCGGTGCACCAGTCCACAGGCTCAAGTATAAATACCGGACTCACTGAGTCATTTGTTCACTTCCGAATCAAGAAAACCAAAATTCTAAGAGGTGAGAGAGATCCTCATGAGGTAGTAGGCGCATGTGCTTTCCTTGGGCGCATGTGCTCTCCAACTTGTTAATGGATGCATTGGGCTTTGGTCCAGGCGCATGTAGGAACATTTTTGGCGCATGTCTTTTGCTCCATGCGCATGTAATAGTGCATCTTGGAGTGGGCGCATGTGCTCATACCCAGGCGCATGTTGTAGATGCATTAGGTGCATGTGAGAGGTGATCAGGCGCATGTGAGAGGCCACATGCGCTTAGGGCATCTCCTTGGGCGCATGTGGTTCCACTACTTAATGAAATAATGGAATTTTGTCCCCAGCACTTGCCTTCGGTGAAAAAGTGGCATATCTGGCTTGATTCTCAGCCAAATTCGATGCCGTTTGCGGCTATCTCACTCAACGCTCAAATACGATTGAGATTTAGTGCTCGGGGCCCATAGTATATTGCTTATGCTGGTCTTTGATGGCTCACAACTGCTTCTTTAAGCGGTTCTATGATGTGCACTTCTATGCAGGTGCACACGCATCATTTGGAGTTAGTGCGAATTCGCACGCGCTCAGAGTGTACATGTAGAGCTGCTACTGTATTTGCTGCGCTATGATATGTGCGCGCTTGCTTGTCGGATGTGCGCTCGAATTCCACTGTTTCCATATTGCTGTGGGTCATGACTTTATGCATGTGTTTACTGATGTATTTTGTGTGTGAAATCCGTGATTGAATGATGCAATGCTTACCTTATTGTGTTGCTTGTTGCCTGCGCTGGTCTTCTGTTTGATGCACTTTTGTTTGCGTATTGTAGTGAATCATGGCGACAGCAGCAGGTTCTTCTGGTGAAGCTTCCAAATTGCAAGTTTCCAGCTCTTCATCTATACGACGCGGTAAAAAGAGGGCGACTGGAGATACTGCTAACCCGTCTCCAGTAGAGTGTCATTCGCAATCCTTCGAGACAATCGAATCTGAGGTGGAGGATTTCTCTAATCGAATTAAGCAACTCTCCCATGAAGTACTACTACGTATCTATGTGGACAAAACCATATCTGAGCCTCCGACGCAAGGGACTGAAGGGGAATGGTCCTCCTGGTATTGTCAGTTTACTGATGTTGCCAATGTCGTTGAGGCAGGCCCTTCTAGCATGCGCGGCCGACATTCTGAGGGTGATCAGGAAGGTCAGAAGAAGAAGAGACGAAATCGAGGTAAGAAGCCGGCTAAGGAAGTTGAAAAGGCAGAGCAATCGCCACAGCTCATTGATCCGAAGAATGAGCGGATGAAGATCGGCTGGAATAGAAACAAGATCATTACTACATGCGGTTTCTCCATCGTCAACCCTTATACCAACCGAGTCATCTTGCATGAGAAATCTCTTACGAGGCACAAGCCCTTCCCGAGCATCGAACCATCCGACGTTCAAGGCCCTTTTCAATTCTATGGAGTCGAGAGGTGGGCATCTGCCCCCGAGCAGTTGTTCACTACCATATTGGTCGACGATGGGAGAGAACAGCGGGTAGGTTCCTCGAGAGAAATGGTTTTCCTTACGCCTACTTGTGATCCTCACACTCCTTCTCCAGTCCATTATTTTGAGACAGTGCAGCAACGATTTCGACACATGGACAAGGCGACGATGTGGGTGCCGAAGAGCTTTCGTACGCGGGGTCATTTGAATGAGTGAGTTGGTTATGAGCCGTGGACAAAAGAGATTTTGATCCGGCATAAGACGATTTTAAAGCAAGTCGGCTTGTACCAGGCTATCGATGCGACCTCCGAACATTTCTCTCGAGATCCAACAATTCTTCGAAGCTTCTTGAACTACTGGTCTTCCGTTACCAATTCTTTCCACTTTCCATGTGGAGAGATGAGCATAACTTTATGGGATCTCTGGATGATGGCTGGGTTGTCTGTGATAGGAGAATATTACCAGGAATACGTCCCAACTGATGAAGAGCTGTCTTCATTTCGGCTCAAAAGTCCTCGAGATGCTTATCATTCAAAGGCTTGTCTAGAGCTGTTTGCTGAGTTGTCGCAGTTCGACAATATTACAAAGATTCACTATGACGACTGGTTGATCTACTTTAGCCAGAGGATGAAGTAATATTTCTTCCAATGCCTTCTTTTGTATTATGTGCTCTGCATACTTTAATCTCTTTGTTTCTGACATGGGCACTTCTTTCTTCTTGTAGCATTGATTACGAAGTGTATAAGACCTTACCCGCAGACCAGGCTTTGATGAAGGAACGTTTTGAGCGAAAGTTTAGCAATCCGAACGAGCTTACACCGTCTTGTGAACTGGCGGGTTTCTTAACATACTGGCTGTCGGCGGTTATGTTGCCTAGCTCCAAGAGTGCTGATGGCGTCAGGGTTTCTTGCTTCGTTGTGGCAGGAGCTCTTGCAAGTGGTCGTCAATTTTCTCTAGCACCGCCGATGCTATGCAGTTTATATAGGGCTTTTGGCAATATTGCGAGTAACAAAGATCAACCCTGGCGAGGGATGAATGTGGCTTATTGCCCATGGCATTTCTTCTGCGGGTGGTTAGGCATATATTTCCCGTGGACCTACGGAGTGGATCTCTTCCAGTATTTTCACATCGATCACGCACCTCTTTATCGCTATAGAAAACTTAACATGATAACGCGGTCGTCTGATTGGATAGCTTCCAAAATTGGCAATTGGACGGATATTTGTTTCTACCACTTTCCTGTTTCTGATGCCGGAGAAGATCGAGAAGTCGTTGACAATGAACATTCTGTGGATGTCACTGGTAGGGAATTTCTGGTGTCTATTCGTACTGCCTCACTTCCGCTACGCGAAGGAATAGAGTTCTGGCGAGAACCTTATTACCCTAGTCGGTTTGCTAGGCAATTTGGGTACGATCAGGGTGTTCTGATGACGTTACCAGATGTAACTAAAGTAGAGCGGGCATATGGTACAGGTCCTGTTCATTAGGAGTGGATATGGTATCAACTTTTGATGACGCGAACAGGCGTGAGATTCATGCTTCCCGGCCTCTATCGGAAGACTAGCGGTTCTTATAGCTGGCTGAGACGGTGGGTGCATCAGTATGCTCTGGTCCGAAAAAACAGCTTTGTTGATGATCCACTCTACATTCCTCCTCTAGGGCTGACAGAGGTCTTCGCTGACGGATTGGGTTATTATAGAGAGCAGGCTGAAGCGTATTTATCGTCGAGCATTAAGCATAAGCTCTCCCTGAGTGTGTCAATTGACCATCGTAAGGAGGATACCACGTTGGATAGCTGGCATACTTTCGGAGTACCTTTAGCGAAATGGTCTCAAGAAGCCGGGTTCACACGTCTTCTGGTGATTGGAGGTGATAAGGATGCCGGTCGGTTAATTAGTGATGATGACCCGACGATGATTGGGCCAAAGAAGGCAATATCAGACCATGCTAGCATGAGAGAGCAGGCTGAGCCGATTGGAGAGGATAATCTGCAAGGGTCCACTACGCCGGGAAATAACATGACTGTATCTATAGCCCCTGGTGCTTCCAGTGTTGAGGGTATGGCGGAGTCGCCAGCGGTAACTGAAATAATCGATACTGATAGTGACACTACTAAACTTCTAGATGTGACCTCGACACCACTGACTGAGACTATTAAGCCTTTCCCTGATGCGACGATACATACTGCAACTTCCTTAGAACCTGTATTCAACCCATCTTTCAGTATAGTTCTTTCATAGTTCCTTGGTGTATTCTTTTTCTATACTTGTCATTTCATTGCATACTCGCTCTGTTCCTCTTGTTGCAGATACTGTCAATTTTGAGGCGGCTGCCCACGGAGCATTCGATGTTCCCTGTTTCGATCATTTAGACTGTTTCGGGCAGAGCGTATTGAGGGGTTTACTATCCAATGTTTCAAGGGCGTTGGCTGAACCAAGCGAGTGGCATACACTAGGAGCAGGGGTGAAGGCATTGAAAGCTTGTGCAGGAGTAATCGGGCCTGATGTATCCGAAATAGTCTGTCGTATTTCTTCTTTCGAGGATTCTGTTACGCAGGTTATTATGACTGGACGGATTGAACCTGACCCTACGGCTGAAGAGAAACGGCGAGTGCTGTCTTCTTTACGGCCTGTCATAGAGCAGCGAGAATGTTTGGCGGTTAATGCTAGAACAACCTTAGAAGATAGCGAGACTCAACGTCGCGGGTGTATTAATTATCTTGCTGATGTCAAATCTGAGATCACGCGGCTACAGGCGGAAGAAACGGCCATAAATCTTGAGGTTGCCCGCCTTGATCTTGTCATTAATCAGAACCGTGCCGAGGTCGTACAACTCGAGAGTCAAGAAGAGGCGGCACGCAAGCAAGTGGAAGATTTAGAAATCGAACTTTATGATATTCCGAATCCTGCGCTGACCCTAACGGAGGCAAAGGCCACCATGGAGGCAACGCGGAAGGATGTGATGGAGTTCATAACAGGATGCCTGGAGAAGCTGTAATTCTGTTCTTTTGCTTTCTTTTACGGTCGTTGCCAAACAAAAATAGTATTAGACAGCTGTCCTGAATACTCAACTGTCACTTGTATCCGACGTAATTGGCATCAGAACTCGTTAGCTGCATGCTTCATGATCTAAAATAATGACAATGATTCTTTTGCTAAACCACTACTTGGTGTTATGTGTTTAAGACTAGTATGCATGAAATGACGTATTATGTATGAATTTAATGTAAGCTGAATATACCAAAGCATAAAAATGGAAGAACCCATAGGAATAATACTTCCCTTTTTACTCAACCTGTGTATCCTTGGGTCATCACTTTCGAGAGACATTTGTGTCATAAGTCCAAAACTTTCTTTTAGCTCCATGTTTTCAGGTTTATATGTCATCCTTCATGGCCTGCCCCTAGTCATTTCTTTCTGCAGACTTGATATTTTGATAATATATTAGGGCTTGCCCCCAGTCGTCTTCTTCTTATAAACTCGAGTTTCTCATAATATATTGGGGCTTGCCCCCAGTGCTTCTGGCTCGTCATTTTGTAAGACCACTTCATTCTAATGAGACAGATCTTGTGCTTTAGGAATCCGTGCCAAATACCCGTACGATCATAATCTTTAATCGCATATTCTTGTCACAGAATTCTTCATAAGAGAAAGTTGTTGATATTTTCAAGGTGAGGTGATACGTAATAGAATGCTCTAATCGTCTTCATATAAGGCCGTATATATAAATATGTATACAGGAGATTCCCAGTCGTGACTTATCTTCATATTCAGTAGAAGAATAATGCGATAATGATGGGAGATCCATGACATAATACGAAAGCTAGATATAGATAGCGATGTTCCGATCATCTTCATATAAAACTTTGTGCATAAATATGAGAGATTGATGATAATAGAGTATCCCGGCTGTCTTCATAGAGAACTACATATACATATATATATGAGAATCCATCAATTCTGAAGTATTTTCCTATTAAGCAGAGGAATGCCAGAATACCAGGATACTTAATATGAGAACCTGTGACGAAGATACCATAATATGGGAATGTTGTGATTTGCGTAGACTTTCTATAAGATATTCCCTCCTAATTCGACCTGTCTAATGAGGATATAATAAGTCGGTTGATGGTTCATGGAGTCGATTCTTTAATATTCTCCGACTATGGTACCTGTCATTAAGAAGAGCTCTACGAACATTTTATATTCATATGCACAACAGTATGATGTGAGTGAACATGGAAACAAGTATGAAGCACAGCATACAGATGAAGTAGATGCATGAGTGAACATAAGTATATTCCTATCTACTTTATAAACCGCCAGGACTATTTGTAAACGTTCACGATTATTGAAGTAAAATCCCCCAGAAACTAGGAAGACCATAGTGGTTGCCATTTGTATAGCTTTGATGGTTGATTCTTTTCTGTCTTTCTGTCTTTCTGCATAGTCACACGCACATTAGAACACCCCGCACCTTTGAAAGGAGAGAAGATGCATCCTTACCAATCACGATATGGCTCAATGACCGACAAAATCATATAAGTACAAATAATATGCACGCCATGCGAGATTTTGAAATTCTTTTAGAAAACTTTTGCTTTAAAGATGAAGGGAAGAACGTTCCCATTGAGAGTCGCCAGTTTGGCGCCTGTAAAGGCGCCGAACATTTCTCCTAGTGGAACTTTCTTACATATACATCTGTGTTTGGGAATGATTTATCTTAGGATGTTTCTTTACTCAGAGATAACCAGAGATTCTAGTATTATTCGATTCCCCAGCAGAGTCGCCAGTTTGTTAGAACTAGGAAAAATCGAAACTGCTCGTCAGCAGTCTTTTTCCTTTCCATATTGTTCCTTTTATTCTGGGGGAATTCTGAGTATAGAGACATTCATAGACAATCATAAACAATCACAAAGTATACACGAGAAAGCACCACGAGGTGAATTTTATTCCAGAGATTCCGAGGTCTTTTACATTCCGGGCTGTGAACTGGTCACGAACCCTTAATTACATCAACGGATGATCACCCTTGATTAAAAGGCAAAAGTAAATGCATGCATGTATCATAAATGAATTAAATAAAGTATTAAAGGAGCGTAAATATAAATAAAGCACAGCATAGACCACACAGAGATTTTTACGTGGAAACCCTTACGGGAGAAAACCACGGCACAAAGCGACAAGATTCCACTATGAATTTCAGTTATACAATAGATGGAATATCAAAGGGATAAAGCTCAGATAGATCGAGCAAGTAGTTTAAATCGTCAGGGATTATAGTCTCGGGTTCATGGTCGCTGAGACCAAGTTTAGGATTTATTATAGACTAAGCCATCGTTAAGACCAGTTAGATGTTGGTCCCATACTCCTCGGGCGTTCCTAGTTGAGTAGCAACCAGGATTTTAACCGAATCGTATATCTCAGTGTCATGACGCGTCTCTCTAGACGATATGACTTTCAGGGATACACTTTACGGTTTTCGTTTAGTGCAACCAGGGCCAATGACCGTCTCTACTAGGATGGGTGACTTATTGGAAGGCACTCCATGGGGTCTTTGTGCAAACAGGGTTTCGACCGAGTCGTATATCTCAGTGTCATGACACGTCTCTATGGACGATATGACTTTCAGAAATACACTCCACGGCGTCCACTTACTGCAACCAGGGCCAGTGACCGTCTCAGCTGGATGGGTGACTTACTGGAGGGCACTCCATGGGGTCTTTGTGCAAACAGGGTTTCGACCGAGTCGTATATCTCAGTGTCATGACGCGTCTCTATGGACGATATGACTTTCAGAAATACACTCCACGGCGTCCACTTACTGCAACCAGGGCCAGTGACCGTCTCAGCTGGACGGGTGACTTACTAGAGGGCACTGCATGGGGTCTTTGTGTAAATAGGGTTTCGACCGAGTCGTATATCTCAGTGTCATAACGTGTCTCTATGGACGATATGACTTTCAGAAATACACTCCACGGCGTCCACTTACTGCAACAAGGGCCAGTGACCGTCTCAGCTGGACGGGTGACTTACTGGAGGGCACTCCATGGGGTCTTTGTGCAAACAGGGTTTTGACCGAGTCGTATATCTCAGTGTCATGACGCGTCTCTAAGGACGATATGACTTTCAGAAATACACTCCACGGCGTCCACTTACAGCAACCAGGGCCAGTGACCGTCTCAGCTGGACGGGTGACTTACTGGAGGGCACTCCATGGGGTCTTTGTGCAAACAGGGTTTCGACCGAGTCGTATATCTCAGTGTCATGACGTGTCTCTATGGACGATATGACTTTCAGAAATACACTCCACGGCGTCCACTTACTGCAACCAGGGCCAGTGACCGTCTCAGCTGGACGGGTGACTTACTGGAGGGCACTCCATGGGGTCTTTGTGCAAACAGGGTTTCGACCGAGTCGTATATCTCAGTGTCATGACGCATCTCTATGGACGATATGACTTTCAGAAATACACTCCACGGCGTCGACTTACTGCAACCAGGGCCAGTGACCGTCTCAGCTGGACGGGTGACTTACTGGAGGGCACTCCATGGGGTCTTTGTGCAAACAGGGTTTCGACCGAGTCGTATATCTCAGTGTCATGACGTGTCTCTATGGACGATATGACTTTCAGAAATACACTCCACGGCGTCCACTTACTGCAACCAGGGCCAGTGACCGTCTCAGCTGGACGGGTGACTTACTGGAGGGCACTCCATGGGGTCTTTGTGCAAACAGGGTTTCGACCGAGTCGTATATCTCAGTGTCATGACGCATCTCTATGGACGATATGACTTTCAGAAATACACTCCACGGCGTCGACTTACTGCAACCAGGGCCAGTGACCGTCTCAGCTGGACGGGTTACTTACTGGAGGGCACTCCATGGGGTCTTTGTGCAAACAGGGTTTCGACCGAGTCGTATATCTCAGTGTCATGACGCGTCTCTATGGACGGTATGACTTTCCGAAATACACTCCACGGCGTCCACTTACTGCAACCAGGGCCAGTGACCGTCTCAGCTGGACGGGTGACTTACTGGAGGGCACTTCATGGGGTCTTTGTGCAAACAGGGTTTCGACAGAGTCGTATATCTCAGTGTCATGACGTGTCTCTATGGATGATATGAGTTTCAGAAATACACTCCGCAACGTCCACTTACTGCCACCAGGGCCAGTGACCGTCTCAGCTGGACGGGTGACTTACTGGAGGGCACTCATTCCCTTAGCCACTCAACTGACGGATCCCGCCTTGGACAGGACGCACATCAACTGGTCTTAACGATGAAGTATTTTAGACGTTTAGAATTCTTTCATTGTGGTTTCCGATGATAACCATAATCCCCTTCGATTTAGTTTCGTATCTCGATCCGAGATGAAACAAATTCATATGGATACAATTGAGTACAGTACAAGGTAACTATGCTTTATGCATGCTTGAGAGAGGATTGCATTTATACTAGATGTTCAGTGTATCAGACAAATTATGCATTTGATTCGATCAATCGGCTTCGTATATATCTTTGTGTCATCAATATATTGCCCTTGCGTCTTTGAGATCGCGATTGATTTCGTTTGGCATTAGTTGATTTTCGGGCCATCAGGGCACTTCCCAGGGCCTGTTTACGATCTGATCGGAGGATTTGGTGAATACCTGTCACAATCGTCTTTGGATAGAGGTGGATTATGTCCACGAGGGTCGCAGTGTGATCGCATTTCGATTTGTTTAGTGTAAGTCGATTTCTGAGCCAACAGGGCACTTCCCAGGGCTAAAAATGACTAAGTAGTGGACCTGTTTATGGTCTGATCAAGGTTTCTCGGAGATCCCGAGATCAGGTAATCTCATTGTAATGCATGATTATGGTGTATCATGTTATGGCGGAGAGAAGTCTCCCTCTCGGGTTCGGTCAAATTCCGCCCGATTCCTCTTGATTTCGGCCATTTCTGGCTCTTTCGGAGGGATTTCCGAGGTTTGCAATATTGGCTAAGTGTAGGCCTTTTTTATCAAATTGTTGATTTGGCCCACTTAACATCGACCGTTGGCGAATCCGATCCGGGGGATGGATAGAGGGCATTGATGTGTGTCTAGGAGTGCTGACATGATCGGAAGGCGGGCCACGTCGAAGGCGTGCCACATCACAGAAGGCCCCACCTCCCCATCAGCGTCCAGGCGCATGGGAGGTTGGGTTGGTTTGGGCGCATGCGACTCCTCCTCAAGCGCATGTGGGAGAAAAGTAGGAAGAAAGAGGAAATGGAAGGGAGGTGAGCGCATGTGCCTGCCCCTTGGGTGCACTTATGCACATGTGGCCTCTCCATTGGGTGCACTGAGCGCATGTGGCCTCTCCCTTGGGGGCACTTGAGCGCATGTGGCATGAGGGTGTGAAGAGAAAGATGGCACTATGGGCGCATGTCCTCCAAGGACTTGGGAAATTTCCCATTTGCTTCCAACAAAAGGATGGGCGCATGTTGCTTCTCTTCCTCTTATTGCAACTCCGGTGGGAGAAATCCCTTTCCGTTTGTGGCATCCGGCAAGGTGTGGGCGCATGTGGATAGTCTACTGAGGATTCGGATAAGGATTTTACCTTGCTCTGCCGATCCTTTCCAGATAATGAAGCCTCTCTCCTTCTCAACAAGTGAGTGGGGTATTTATAGCACTTAATCGGGTAGCTACTCGGGTACCGGGCGCATGTGGTTTGCAAAATGGAGGGCATGCGCATGGAAATATTCTGGAGAGACGAGTCATGCGCATGTGGGGGGATTATACGCATGAAAATATTCTGGAGAGACGAGTCATGCGCATGTACCCATGCCCCAGGCGCATGTGGCATGTCATGGGCGCATGTGCCACTGGTATGGGCGCATGTGGCCCCACTTAGCATATTTTCATGATTTTTGTAATTTTTATTTTATTTAGAATATTGAAAAGGGAGAGAGAGAGAGCTCTCATGCGCATGTGGTGAGATAGTGAATGCATGTTTCCGTAAGACTTTCACATGTTGAGAGAGAGTGAACAAATGCATGTGGAGAGAGAGCGAACAAATGCATGTAGAGAGAGAGTGAACAAATGCATGTGGAAATATGCACGCAATGACTTCAAACTTGATACTTAAGGTTTTCCGGGCATTCCGGATCATTTGGCGGTAATCCGCATGTCTGATTCCAGCCCGAAATGGTACCTGTAGTCTTTTGGGCCCTTATAGTCGGATAAGTGAGGGCAAAAAAATGCATTTGGAAGCGCGCTGGTAAAGATATGCATCGTGCGACCTCAAAACTTGCAGGTTAAGGGTTTTAGGGCGTTCTGGATCTTTTGGCGGTAATTCGCATGTCCGATTCCACCCTGAAATAGCATTCGTAGGTTTCAGTCACGATTGCGCATGTTAGGGCGGCACTGGCATTTTTCGAGTATTTCGGATCTCGAAATCAGTCCAATTTGTCGTAGGTGGACCGTTGAATACCATTTTATAATGGGTACAAATTTGAGCCCCAACAGTATCTGATCGTCCACCTCGATTTTAAACAAACCGATCATAGTAAACTAAACCCCTTGATCTCCGTAGGTGCTCATACACAATTCAATTTAACATTCTGATCCATTCATCTTATTTATCATACATTGATATGCTTAATAGACCGTCAAAACTGTGATCTGATGAAATTTCATGAGTGGACAAATCATTAAAATCTGACGGTGTATATGTCTGTTCACTTCCCCAAGTGTAGGGTTGCGAAGTAGTAATAATTCAGAAAGACCAAGTATCGTTCCCACAGAGATTTATGAATGAATATCCTCAGAATTTGTCTAAAACAACTAGTAATTAAGATCCTATTAAGAACTAAAACTGGAAAATAGCGATTTGGGTTTAAACAGTGAATGGTTAAGGTAATTTCAATCTAAAAAGGCACAGAGCGCCAAGGATCCACTTTTCATAAGTTTCAATGCATCAACACAACTAGGTCTCTCATAACTCAATCGGAATCGAATTCATATCTCTATCCGATCGGAATATAGAGCGGTTAAATCAACAATCATCTAAAACAAGTGCTTATTCATTGATTCCCACAACCATGCTCAGGCCTTGGGCACACTCAATTGTATAGGCCAAGCCTCTTTCCAATCTAGTTGAGATTCATAATCATAGCTTTCACCAAATCCTGTCACTAGACTTGATTACAACTCATGATTAGAACTCTAATTAAATCAAAATCAATCAATAAACAACTATTCCAGATTATACAACAAAAGATAAGAACTTTAGTTGAATTAGTTCCCACATGAAAATCAGGCCATTGTACACAAGGCAATCAAAGCATCTACCATGCCCAGAGTCGATGGTAGATCAATGAACTACACAAGCATAACTAATGCTCAAAAGCTAAGATACTAAGTTAGGATCACTAAGAATCACATGAGCCCGGAGTCATCAAGAGATCAAAGTAGAAACCAAAATAGTACTTGATTTAAACTCATATTGAACTAAAATTCATCAATTAAAACATGAAAGGAAACCTAGGTTGCATCAATCCATCAAAAACGAATCAAAAGCTTCACCTCTTAGCCCTAGCTAAGAGGTTTTAGTTCATCTCTATCATCCTTGAACTAGAAGCCTCTAAAAACATAAAAAAAATAACTAAAACAGGAAGAAAACTAGAAATTCGAAGTAGAATCTGTCTCCCAAGCAATCCCCACATCCTAACATGCTTTGGTATGAAGGGAAGACGTCCTTTTATAGCTTGGAGGTGTCCTTTACGCAAGAAAGTTCCAGATTTCGCGTAAACTTACGCACTTGCGCAGAGAAATCCGGAGCCCGTTTTAGAAATTTTTCGTTTTACACATAGCCGACCGGTCTAGACCGGTCGGGCTTGTTATTTGTCTTGGTCCAGCAGCTATAGCCGACCGGTCTTGACCGGTCGGGCTTGTATAACTCTTCCTCCAGCAGGTCTTCAATTTAAGTAGACGGGTGGCCGACCGGTCTTGACCGGTCGGGCTTCCTTGGCCGACTGGTCTAGCCCTTTTTTTCTTCTTTATTTCATTCTTTCTTTCTTCTTTTCTCTTCTTTTCTTTTCTTTCCTTGCTTTCTTCTCTCTTTATGCTTGATTCAATGGTCTTCCATACTCATAAAGAGCTCTATTTAGTCTTCAATTTGTGAAATCTCCCTCTTGTTCCTACAATCACAAATCATGTATTAGAATAGTCCTTTAAACATGTAAACCGTGCATAATGAGTGATGAATTGGGGTTAGAATATGTAAAATTAAGAGCTCAACAATGTCTCACCAATAGGTCATCCAAAGACCATATTATGAATATCAATTTAAGAAACTGACCATGCAATAACTCATACTTATGCTTAAGAACATAAACATCTAATTAGAAAAAAATTAGCCTTTCATATAACCATCCATTAAATTCGTATCTGCTAATTGGGCCACCCAAATAACAAACTGAACCGATCATTTTGAAGATCATAGGATAAATACCAAGGGTACTGGTTAAACTTCCTATTAGATGTGTACAAATGTCACTTTGGATCATGGAGTGTGACGGACCACTAGAAAGGCATCTCGTTCATCTGTAGGAGATCAAGGCCCAAACTTAACCTGTAGAAAGAGTGTGAAAAATTACAGGCCTCGATGAAGTTTCACCGAAAACTGATGATAAACGGGATCGCTACAGGTGGTTGAAGTCGAAAGCAAAGGAAAGGACAAACTTGGAATTATGTATAAATATATATTAAACAAACGTACTTATTACAGTAAGGTTTTCATGGTAAGTATTAATCACACTAACTCTCATCATGTGACCCACATGATTATTGGATCTAGCTCATTTTTTAGCTCATGTCTAAGATGATCAGGCTACACCAGATGAGCGGAGCAGATTTTCCTTACAATCATCATAGGGGACCCCACGAAAGGCTCAAATTAGAACCAGATCCACTGGTTATGGACGAAGCAGGGAATCAGCATGCGAACCTAGGTTTTGAAGTGAGTTCTTTTCAAACTCCCAGCTGTTAATGTGGTCCACCTGGTCGTCAGATCTACCTCATTTTTAAGATCACGACCTAACAAGACCTTACAAGAAAGATGAATGGAGTGGATCTTCTCACAAAATATCACGGTGGACCCCACCTTACTCAACAGCCAAACCACGTCCGGTTGTGTTACAATGTGGAATCGTCAGGCACGTCCCCTAAGCAAATGAAAATTCTCATTTTTCTCTCATCCCACCTGAATTGGGATTCTCTGCAAATTCGAGGGAGGATCTCCCTCCGATCTGAATCGTCCATCCTGCACTAGGAGGATTTTCGACTTCTGTTAAGAGTCCATGTAGGCCGATTGAACGGCTAACGCCCAGTTTTCACGGGAGGTTGCGACAAGACGCTGAACGTGTTCTTAAGCAAGCCGTCTCCTAATGACGTTTGGACAACCTAAAGAAACCTGTATAAATTTGGCTCTTCCTGGGGACAGCAACACACGAAAGAAGAGAGAGAGAGAGAGAGAGAGAGAGAGAGAGAGAGAGAGAGAGACGTATGGGTTTCAATAGCTAGTTCCAACAATTTTGCTGGACTAGAAAAGAAAGAGAAAGAGAAGAAGAAAAAGAAAGAAGTAAAGAAAGAGAAGAAGAAGAAAAACAGTGAGTTAATCCTCGTATTGTTTTTCATTATGTAATTCTAGTTATTTTCTTATTTGTTTTAAATTTCTAACTTATAAGAAGGTTTCATTTGGTTTTGTATTGATTTAATTCATGAGTTATATAGTTGTTATTCAGAATTTTCTATTTGGTTACAAATTATGTTGTTGAGATTTCATGTGAATTTGTAATTGAGCGCCCAAGTGTGCGCGATGGATTATGTCCCCCCATTGGTTGTGGCCGGTAGGGTGAGCACCCAGGTGTGTGTAAGAGACAGCTATGCAGATCGTTTGGGTGTTCCGTTGATTTTGCTTAGTTGGGTGAGTATCGTGCAACAGACTGCTATGCAGACCATTGGAATGGTTGTGGCCGGTTAGGTGAGCACATGCAAGAGACCGCTACACAGATCATTGGAGTTGGTTGTGGCCGGTTGGGTGAGTGCTATGCAAGAGACCGCTATGCAGACCACGGGGTTGGTTGTGGCCGGTTGGGTGAGCATGGTACAAAAGACCGCTATGCAAACCAAAGGATAATAGAGAGATTGGATGGAATTAGCCCTGGATGTTCTAATGAGGACTATACTAGAATTGATTGAGATATATTTGCATATAATGCATCATATGCGTGCTTTCAGAGATTTTGGTTGGGTGAAATTATCTTTGGATTATTAGTGAATTGTATTTTAATTATTATGCGGCTTTATGTATTGAATTGCATGTGTTAAACTGTACGAGATTACTCACTGGCTTTTATAGATGACGCAATGTTATGCGATTAACCGTAGTGACAGGTGATAGTTTAGAAGACTTCGAGGAAGAGATTCCAGATGAGGAAATACTCTAGAAGATTTTGAGAATGGATTTATTTTAATTTTAGTTTGAAAGTATTGATGTAATAAGGCCCGTTAGATGGCCATTAGTTTAGCTAGTTTGGGATAATGTAGTGGACTCATGAAATTATGATTTAATATTGTAAGTTTGATTTAGTTTAATTCTATATTTTTGGTACCATGTGAATGGAAAAGAGAAAAGTATCAGTTGAGAATGTCATGAGTTCATTCGTTATTTACATAACACCCTTGATTTCGAGATTTGAGTTATGTACTCGAGTGTCGAATTTTAGGGGCGTTACAGTTGGTATCAGAGAATAGGAATGAGATAAACTGTGCCTTGGGAAAAATTTCACCAAAGTTTTAGGATCTAAGGTAGCTTAATGAATGTAGAAACTCTAAACATAGGCTCCCGAAAACTTTTAGGTTAGCCGTTGAATTTAGACACATGTACCTAGGTACCGTGGGAAGGGAATTCCCACTTTAGTAAACCTTTTACTAAATCAAAAGTCATTAAAATTAAAAATTTTAACCTCTATGATCTTTCTCAGGGTTATTAGGATATTTTCAGGAAATTACAGCAAGTGGATTGACCGGAAAACAATATTTTGAATTTTCCTTAAATTTTCACATATGAGATTTAAATTATGGACCAGATTTATACCTATGATCACACATGGAAAAATACAAGTCTAAAAATTTTGTAAAATTTTTTTGGAGGTCAGTAACATACCCAGTGATATCTCTGCAAAATTTCAGGACAAACAGAATTGTAGAAAAATTCTAAATATTCTAGTAGTAGATTGTGAAATTTGAAATTTACTGCTGGACAACAACATATCGCTGCCTTTATCAGGGAGAACCTAAGAATTAATAGATATTTTAAGCTAAAAAAATTTTGGTGATACAACTTGAAGTCAGTAACATCTGTTCCAAATTTCAAATCGATTGGATATATGGTTTGGTAGAAATAAATTGTAGAGTAACTGCCGTCTAGCCACTCGATTTTCTTACAAAAAAACCTTCATCAAATAAACATATGGAGTGACATAACCTATCTAGATTTAAAGGATGAATAACTTAGTTGTTATTACTGGAATATTGAATTCATGCATGGATAATGGGGCAATCTAATATTTTAAGGAGTACTAAATTAAGTTTTCTACTAAATGTAGATTATGCCGCCTAAAAGGAAGAGTCAAGCCACTCCATTTACATTAGATGTAACGAATAACGAACAGTCAATCGAAGGAATATACAACATTTTGGGTGACATAGCATCTCTCCTTCGCCAGCAAGTACAGACTTCAAATAATATTATAAATCAATGCCCAATGCTTGCTCCACAAGGTGGTGGAGGAGGAGATATATTAGAACGATTTAAAAGACTCCGACCGCCCTCATTTAAAGGACAGGCTGACCATCTGGAGGCTAACAATTGGAAAAGTCAAATGGAAAAACTTTTTGATGGAATGAGATGTACAGATGAAGACAAAGTGGTCTTAGCCATATATATGTTGGAAAGAGAAGCTGATCACTGGTGGAAGGCAACTAAAAGAGCAGCCACTGCAAACACAGTTTAGACATGGGAAAAGTTTTGTGAGAAGTTTGATCAAAAATATTTTCCCGAGAGTGTCAAGGATAGGAAGGTGGCTGAATTTATGAATTTAGAACAAGGGGACCTTACTGTCAGTCAATATGAAGCTAAGTTCACTGAACTATCACGCTTTGCACCCCATTTTATCCCCGATGATAAGCAGAAAGCTAAAAAGTTCGTGCAACGGTTAAAAACTCCCCTTCGCACTAATGTGGTTCCTTTTGAACTTCGAACCTACGTGTTGGGGTCCCAAAAGTGAGGATCCCCGAAATGATGATTCCGAATGCCAAAACCATCACGCGGTCAGATTTAGGGCCAGTGCATCGAAAATCGCGACACGAATCACGACACACGCATCAGATTTGCCTCAAGCATGAAATTGGGCCGGTAGTGGACCCCACCGGACACCGTGACCAAAACGGTCCAAAATTGGGAGGGTACCTCAATTATGAAGAAATAGGAGCAGTGCATCGGCATTCATCACGAGGCGGACCCCGCAAACCTCCCAATTTACAAAACCCAAATCTGTGGGACACGAATACGTCCAGCACATCCAAAAAATCCATTTAAGGGCGCACTGCGTCCAGCGCATCCAAAAAATCCATTTAAGGGCGCACTGCGTCCAGCGCATCCAAAAATTCATTTATGGACGCACTGGCCCCAGCGCATCATAAAAATAACCCAGCGCATCCAAAAAATGAATTTATGGACGCACTGGCCCCAGCGCATCCAAAAATTCACCCAGCGCATCCAAAAATCAGTTAATTTCAGGATGCGCTGGCAGCTGGCGCGTCCTGTAAACCAACTTCTGGACTCCGATCATTCCGCGACGCGCCGAGCGCATTTATCGACGCGCCGACTCATTTTCTCGACGCGCTACACGTGTCGACCGCTTATTGGACGACGATACCTATAAATACCCCGCCCACCACCTCATTTGCATCATTCAGCAAGAGAGAGAGAGGACCTCGTCGCCGGAAAACCTTTGCCGACCTCCGGAATCCTTCTCCGACCGCCGGAACCCCTCGCCGGAAATCGCATCTCCGATCATACCAGGTCTGGAGGAATGACTTATGTCACCTTTTTCGATGCGCCGGCCCCAGCGCGTCGCAAAATAACCCAGCGCATCATAAAAATAACCCAGCGCATCAGGAAATTACAATTTTGGGACGCACTGGCCCCAGCGCGTCGCAAAACAGGCCAGCGGATCGAAAAATTAGATTTTAAGGACGCACTGGCTCCAGCGCGTCATAAAATTACCCGGCGCATCATGAAAATCATTTATGGACGCACTGGCCCCAGCGCGTCAATAAAATCAGGCCAGCGGATCGCAAAAATCAGCACTTTGCGCATTCATTCCAGCACCTTTAAATCCTCATTTTATAACATTTTTAAGCCCCGTTTGAGCCTATTTTGGGTATTTCGAGCGTTCCGGACGCGATGGAGTAGTCAAACGACCCATCCGAGCTACCCAATGAGCAGAACGCAAGCCTTCGGAGTCCGATCCGACCCAACGAGCTGAATGGAACAATTCTCCCGAAAAGAGGCCGCCGGCGCCCAGAATCATACTGATGCATCATCATTACGTGTACTATCATAATATGACCCGAATCCAGGTCTGGACTAAGCAAAGGGGACTATGGTTAACACGATAAACCACACCAGGAGAGTTCTAAACTATCACACACAATCTGTTAAAAACTGATATTCCAAGAACAGTCGATGCCCTACCCACCCAAACGGCATCCGATGGTTGAGGTGCGCAGGTACACACAACTGTAGAATGGACTTCCCGAGGTCACCTGTCCCTACATTGACAGGTGCGGGCCCAGAGTCGTCCATCTCAGCCATAAACCCTGACAGTCTCAGCCCGGATCTCCGGTCAAAACATGGGACATAGACATCCGACTCGTACAAAGGTGGATCAGTCTATAACAAATACAGGTCTCCGCGACCATACAAACACAGGTCTCCGCGACCATACAAATACAGGTCTCCGCGACCACCAAAACACAGGTCTCCGTGACCAATGAACTCTGACACCATAGTCCCCGCTGACTAGTCTTTTACCTTTTAATCAAGGGTCATTGATCATTCGATGTAATTAAGGGTTCGTGCCAGATCACGGCCTGGAATGTACAAGATCTCAGAATCTCTGGAATAAAATTCGCCTTGCGATATTTCTTCTCTTGTGTACTTTTGTGAATGCTTGTAATTGTCTGCGAATGTTTCTATATTCAGAACCCCAGATCAGCAAACACCACATTCCGGAGAACGTTCATTCTCTAGTTCTAACAAACTGGCGACTCTGCTGGGGATCGAACTGTACCAGAATCCCTGGTTATATCTGAATATAGGAATACTCTAAGATCAATTACTTACAAGCACGAATATACACATAAGAAAGCTACCGCGAGGCGTAATGTTTCGGCGCCCTTCGGGCGTCAAACTGGCGACTCTCAACGGGAACGTTCTTCCCTTCATCTTTAAGGCAATGGATGCTTAAAAGGTTTTCGAACCCACAATTTCCACAACTACACGAATTTTTGTCTCCTTCTTGCTTGTTTTGTCGATTTATGCACCGCGATCAATGGGCTCATACTCCCAACCGCGCTTATGAACTGTTCTAACGATTTTTATGACATACCAGAATTAGCGAGATACTAGGGTAGACAGAAGAAATGGCATACTCAATGACTAGTTCATGCACCTTCCTTACCACTGGAGGCTTCAGCTTCCCTCGCTTCATCTCAACCACGACGACTGCTCCTAGTTCAGGATGGCAGATGGCCAAAACACGCCAACAGAAGAAAGAGCAGAAGAAAGCAGCCAGCTTGGCAGCATACAAGAAAGCGAATGTTGCAAGACCTTGCCCGGCGACCAAGGGACAGTGGCAACCAAAACAAGGGCAGAAGACTTCCACCAACGGTCAGGCCACATCAACCACGTCCTCGGTACCCGCAATGACGATCGAACAATTTTCGCCGTTGTCCAAGGTCACCCGTGCCGCACAAAAATCAACCAAAACCACGATCGCGAGAAGCTCCAAGCCCACAATAGTTATCGAGCCAGGACAGGGGCAGAATCAGAAGGCCCGACCAGTGCTGGTCGCAATGGTCCAGGTAGCAGAAGCGGAAGAGGGATCATATGAAGCAGACAAACTGCCTACGGTCCAAGATCAGATCGACAGATTAGTTCAGGCTAATCGGGAAACAAATGAACGAATGAGAGAGATTCAGGAAGCCTTGACCACTTTAATAGCTCAGAATGCTACTCGAAGTCTTGCACCACCTACGCGCCCATTAGCTGAAGAATCTCAAGGGGCAGCAGGAGAGCCAGCTAGTGCTGAGCCACTCACCCAGGCCAGGAGAGTTCCAGCGGAACGAATAATGGTTCCAACTACGCAAATGACGAGAGAAGAACTGTCGCAAACTATTGCGAGTCTCATGCGACAAGAGAAGGAAAAGGAAAGAGGAACTGGGTATAAATATCAGGTCCCATACCCTCTGGAAATAGAAGAAATACCATTTTCGGTCAACTTCAGATGTCCGGATTTTGAAAAGTTTGACGGAAGGGGGTCACCCGAAGAACATATCACTCGCTTTCTCACAGCATTGGGAAATTGGTCGACCGTACCACAGTACTGTATGCGGTTATTCGGGTCAACGCTGACGGGGAAAGCTTTTCAGTGGTACATGCCACTACCAGCAGGATCAGTGAAGACGTGGGAGCAGATGCGAGATAGTTTTATCTCAAAATTCTTCTCCATAGAAAGAGAAACATCAGTAACAGATCTGGCCCTGATCAGGCAAAGGCAGGGCGAACCCGTGGAGAGATTTATGGACCGATGGGGAACAATAGCGGCTCAGTGTCAAGAGTTACCCAGCGAAAAGGAACAGATAAAAATGTGCATGCGAGCCCTGGACCCAATGATATCCTACGGGTTATCAGGGAACAGTTTTCACTCTTTCCGAGAATTAGCCACCAAAGCACACCTGGTAGAAGAAGCCGCAGCACGGGTAAACCTCAGACCCGAAAGGCAGAAAAGAGAAGGAGTGAGGATTGCCGAGACGCACAGCGTAAACAAGGGAAAAAATATGATAGATCGGAAATGGCCCGCCGCGGATTCAAAGACAGACACGAAACCAACATCTACCAAGATAAAGGCAAGAGGCCCTACGCTTCCCAAAGAATAACAATAGCCGAGAGAGAAAGAGCCAACGGCCCGTACACCTTCGACATGGCCGACCTGATCCCCATCATGGAACAATTGGTAGAAGAAAAGGTAATTCGCCTGCCAGAACCGATTCGGCCCCACGAGGTTGGGAAGGTAGATGATCCCCGGTATTGTAAATACCACCGGTGCCTGAGCCACAAGACGGAAGACTGTTTTAGCCTGAAAGGAAGGATACAGGGGTTGATAAACCAAGGGGTAATCAGTATGAAGGCACCAGAAACAACAACGAAGGAAACAGCGGGGGTAGTTTCAGCCTCCCCCTCGGACAAGAATACCCAATTGCATGTCCCGTCCCCTGAACCTGAAGAACCCTGGACTTTGGTTAGCAGCCGGAAGAGGCTCGAGAATCGAAGAAGATTCCTCAACCGCAGGAGGAAAGGGACAAGAAAGAAGGATAGCCAAGGGAAGAGCCGACTTATAGAGACCCAGGTACATTGCGCGATGGTGTCGTTTATAGAACAGCCATCAACAGAAGAGACATTGCAGGCAGATAAAGGAGAGGCCAATGCCGTCATCCTCCTATCCGGAAGGCAGATGCAGAGCGCATTCGGCCAGAACCAGTCGATCCGATGCAAGAAGACGAAAACCCGGATACATCCGTAACAAGGCCCCAGGGGCAGAAGTTGAAACAGAAAGTTGTCGAAGCCACGACCAGTCGTCCGGAGCCAAGACAAGGGGCAGCACTAGTAGTGTATGATGTCGTATCACACCTACGAAGGGTCCCGGCCCGCCTGAGCATATACGACGCCTTGTGTCTCTCAAAGGCGTACAGAGAAATGTTGATCAACGCGCTGCTAGACAGCGAAGCCAGAGAAGTGATGATGACAGAAATTGAAGCAGAAATGAGCAATCCAGACAAGTTTTGGGAAGGAAATGCGCCAATTCAGCAAGCAATGCAGATAGATCATCCCTCTGTAATCACATTCTCCGAAGAAGATCGCACAATTGAAGCAACAGACCACAACCGACCGTTGATGGTCACAGGAACAATTAGAGACACGGAGATTAAGCGATGCATGCTTGACGATGGGTCCGCAGTGAATATTATGTCATTGAAGACACTCCAAAGATTAGGTTACAGGCCATCAGCCCTGTGTCCCAGCACCATGGTCATTCAGGGGTTCAATCAGGACAGCCAGCGCACTCTAGGGTCGATCACTGTGATGCTAGAAATTGAAAGATTGAAGACGAAAGTAACATGCCAAGTAATCGACGCAGTAACAACGTATAATCTTCTGCTGGGAAGACCGTGGCTCCATCAGAATCGCGTCATCCCCTCAACCTATCATCAGTGCTTTAAATACAACAGAGAGGGAGTTCAGTACAGAGTGGCAGCAGACCCAAAGCCATATACGATCGCAGAATCATTCTTAGCCGACGCTCGGTATTATGACCTGGTCGACGGAGGGGGAGACACGAAGAAGCCCGACGCAATGCGGAAAGGGCAAGGGGCAAAACCGAAAGTCAGCAAGTTCGAACAGAGAGGCAAACCTCAATTCATTACTCAGAAAGAAGCAAGTCAGCCAGCTGAAGGACCTCAAAGGGCTCCCAAAAAGTTCTACATAGTCCCGAAATGCTTGCGACAGCCCGGGCAGTCCGTCCTAGAAATGATCTCGAATCAGCACATGAGTGTGCTCAAATCTAGCTTCAATATGCCAGTGCCAAAAATAGGAAGAGTTAAGCCTTTTCCGAAGGCTCCCAACCAGTTTGTGGTACCGCCAAATGCCAGTACGAAGAAAGAAATCAAATTTTATTCAGCATCAGGTGAACCTGCACGGTCCAAGGACGAGGCTAAGAAACCATTTCGTTTACCTCAGCCCATAGAAGAAGAGAGATACAGTGAAGCCAGCCGTAACATCATGAAGAGTATGGGCTTCTGCTATTCAGAATCAGCCTCGAATGGTAGAATGTTAGCGCCGTTCGAGGAAAACAACAAAGTTCATCAAGGAAGAGAAGGGCTAGGGGCAAAGACGAAGATCAGACATGTTAATATGGTGACAATCAACACTACGGAAGAGGTACAGCCACAAGAGGTAGCCGACGTTATCCAAACTAGTACCGCACCTGCACAGATAGAGGACGGGGGACAGCCCACGATAGATGAGCTTGAAGAAATAAATCTGGGAACCCTAGAAGACCCTAGAAATACGTATCTGAGTAAAAATATCCCAGAAGAGGAGAAAGAGAAATACATCCGACTGTTGAAAGAAAATAGGGATGTATTCGCTTGGACATACTCAGAAATGCCAGGGCTCAGTCCAACAATCGCGATGCATAAGTTGGGCATCTTGAAAGGGAAGAAGGCGGTCAAGCAGCCTCAACGACGATTCCACCCTAACATAGTGCCCAAAATCGAAGAAGAGGTCGAAAAGCTAATCCAGGCCGGGTTCATCCGAGAGGTTAAGTACCCACAATGGATCTCAAACATTGTGCCGGTCAAGAAAAAGAATGGTCAAATCCGAATCTGCGTAGACTTTCGGAACCTCAACGAAGCATGCCCTAAGGATGATTTCCCACTACCTATCCCAGAGCTACTGATCGACAGCACGACAGGATACGCAGTGATGTCCTTTATGGACGGTTACTCGGGGTATAATCAGATTCGTATGGCCCCGGAAGATGAGGAATCAACAGCCTTTCGTACAACGTTGGGCATATACTGTTACCGTGTGATGCCGTTCGGGTTAAAAAACGCAGGGGCAACGTATCAACGTGCGATGCAAGTGATCTTCCAGGACATGATGCACAAACATGTCGAATGCTATGTAGACGATCTGGTAGTAAGATCAGCTGGGCATGAACAGCATAGGGAGCATCTACGACAAGTATTCCGAAGACTGAGAAAGAAAAGCCTTCACATGAACCCATTGAAGTGCGCGTTCGGGGTTTCCTCGGGCAAGTTTTTGGGGTTTGTTATCAGACATCGAGGAATAGAAATTGACCCAACAAAGATTAAGGCAATTAGGGAGATGCCGCCACCGAAGAATCTCAAAGAGCTGAAAAGTTTCCAAGGCCGAGTCGCGTACCTAAGGAGGTTCATCTCGAACTTGTCTGGTCGTTGTCAACCATTCTCGCGCCTCAACAAGAAGGGAGTACAGTTTAAGTGGGACGATGCTTGCCAGAAAGCGTTCGACTCTCTAAAAGACTTGCTCGACAAATCTCCAGTTCTCGCGGCACCAATTAAAGGGGAACCACTAATCCTTTACATTGCCGTCGGCGAAAATTCACTTGGAGCCCTCTTAGCCCAGAAGAACGAAGAAGGGAAGGAAAGCGCGCTCTACTACCTGAGCCGCACGCTGGTGGGAGCCGAATTTAACTACTCAGTGATCGAGAAGATCTGTTTGGCGCTGATCTTTGCCGTTAAAAAGCTCAGGCATTACTGTCTCTCTCACCAGATAACATTAATATCCAAGGCGGATCCCCTTAAATTTCTCATGAACAGACCTATGTTGTCCGGACGATTGGCCAAGTGGGCCCTTCTCTTGTCAGAATTCGACTTAACATACATACCGGCTCGAGCAGTCAAAGGGCAAGCCATCGCAGACTTCCTTGCCGCACATCCAGTACCAAGCGGCGAAGAAATAGAGTACGACCTCCCAGACGAGCAGGTCATGGCGATTAATGAAGCACGCCATTGGGAGATGTATTTCGACGGCGCGGCCAGAGCGGTAGGATCAGGGGCAGGAATTATATTCATCAGTCCGCAAGGGGACCTGCTACCCTATTCATTCACATTAGTCCCGGCATGCACCAACAACGAAGCTGAGTACCAGGCTCTTATTATTGGGTTACAGTTGGCCCTAGAAATGCAAATCAAGGAAATACGTATCTACGATGACTCTAGGCTTGTCATCGGACAATTGACGACAGAGTACGAAGTCCGTAAACCCGAATTATCACCCTATTGCCACCAAGCGCAGTCCCTGTTTGAGCAGTTTCGGAACAGCAGTATCTCACATATACCAAGGCAGGAGAATATACGAGCTGATGCACTCGCCAGCTTAGCCGCTGCTTTAGCTAACCCTGGAGGCAGCCCACTTCAGGTCACGATTGAAGAAAGAAGAATCCTGCCAACGACTGCGCTACGCAACGGAGGATTGAGCACCAATCCCATTTGCTGCTTCGAAATCACAGAGGAAGATGATTAGAGAAAATCATTCATTGACTATCTGAAGTACGGATTTCTACCGGAAGAGCCCAAGATGCGCACACAAATCAGAAGGCGTGCCAGTTCATTCGTGCTCCAAAATGACGTACTTTACAAGCGATCCTACGAGGGGATATTGCTGCGGTGCCTAAACCAGGATGAAGCACGTAGCACATTGAGAGAAGCTCATGGAGGAGAATGCGGTGCTCACCAGGGAGGGAAGAATTTACACCACCGTGTACGACACATGGGCTACTACTGGCCGACAATGACGAAGGACGCGATAGAGTACGTAAAGAAATGTCACCAGTGTCAAATCCATGCCGACATCATACGTTCGCCACCGGAAGAGTTGCATCAGTCAGTGATGTCCTGGCCTTTCGCAGCCTGGGGCATGGACGTGATCGGACCAATTAGTCCGCCATCCTCCCAGGGACATTAGTACGTCCTCGCAGCAATCGACTATTTCTCCAAATGGGCCGAAGCAGTGGCCTTGAGAAATGTGAAAGCCAAGCATGTCGAGGGTTTCATTCGTCACGCCATATTATACCGGCATGGTATTCCCGAGAGAATCACCACGGACAACGGGACACCCTTCAAGAATGCTGCCATCGATAAACTGTGCGCAAAATTCAAAATCAAGCATTGCTACTCATCACCCTATTATCCTCCTGCGAATGGGCTAGCCGAAGCATTCAATAAGACCATTGTGAAGATTCTGAAAAAGACAGTGGCAGAGAATAAGAGGGACTGGGACAGACGGTTGCCCGAAGCACTGTGGGCTTATCGAACTACGCACCGCACGGCCACCCGGGCTACGCCCTACTCACTGGTATATGGTACAGAAGCTGTGATCCCGATGGAAATACAAGTCGAGTTGCTACGAGTCGCTCTCCGACACTCCCTGACAACCGAGCCTAATGCCAAGAGCCGGATGGTCGAACTTGATAATCTGGACGAAAAGAGGCTCGCCGCCCAGCAAAGGCTCGAGATATATCAAAAGCAAATTTCCGCCGCGTATGATAAGCGCGTCAGGGGCAGATCGTTCAAAAAGGGCGATCTTGTGTTAATGATGAAGCGTCCAGCACCGCTCCAAGGATCGAAGAGCAAGTTCGACCCAAAGTGGGATCCCGTCTGCATTATCGACGAAGTGTATTCCAACGGAGCCTATTGGGTAATAGATTGCAAAGGACAGGGTGTCAGTTCGCTAGTGAATGGCCGATTCCTGAAAAGATATTACACCTGACATAAACTTATCATTACAAAATTGTAAATGCCCCACTAGAGGGAGTGTAATAGAGTAGATGCCAGAAGAAAAGATACCATACAATAATTAGACCCAAAATACTAATCATCCGCTTTATGCTTGCACAGGTATTGAAAGGGTCACCAAGGCTCGAGGCACGTCAAGCAGGACACCACGCCTTTTCGATATTATTAAAATCAAGATAAGCCCTAAGCCAAGGCTCGGCTACATCCTCGTACACATGCGTAGGTTCAAATCCTAAACAGGGGGATGTTCCTTTCCAAACAGCACAATCTATTTTTGCATTGAAACTCAAGAGGAACGACAAGCAGGTTAAGAAGCACAATATGAACTCATCATCATAATAGCATACATAATGATACAACACTCATTACAACGTGTTTTAAAACTACAAAAGAATCATTATCATTACAGCCTAACCATCTAAAGTTCTCAAGCACTGCTCTAATAGGTTAACTGCGGACCCCGCGATTGCCTTCTGTCTTGCCTCAGCCTCAGCCAGGACTTGAACAGGGTCGGGAGTATCTTGAAGAGACCGCTGCAGCTCCGTAATTCGTGCCCTCACAGCGTCACATTCCATCTTGCGTTGGTCAATTGAAGACTGCAGGATTGCTTTCTGACCACCAAGTTTCGAAAGTTTGAAATGGACGACAGAATGTTCGGCACGTAAACGGGCCATCTCATCCTCAATTTCTGCAAGACGCCTGGTGACCTCTTGGTGCTCAGTATCCACAGCCTGCCAATCCTTCTGCACTACGGCCACATCTGCCTCGTGCAACTCTAGTTCCGGAAGAAGGGACCGCAACTGACCGCGTTTTTCTTCAATAGAGGGGTCAGTCCTAAAGTGCCTTGCATCGTTCACTTGAGCCACACCGTCTTTGAATTGTGACACATGGCTGACTATCGAGGAGATGTCGACTCCAAGCCACGTAGCAGTGAGTTCCAGCGCCTGCAGCGCCTCATCCAAGATAGACCCTTCGTCTCCTTTCCTAAGCGAATCGACGATGTCGGACAGTAAACTCTTCAGAAGGTTCGCCTTGGTCCTTGATAAGCCTCGGAGAGACGAGAGGAATGCCTTGGGCAGGACTACAGGAGCCGGGACGCTGGCAGGGGCAGTGGCTGGTAAAAGAAACGGTAAACGTTAGCACACTGGAGAGAGGAGAAGCGAACGAACGATGAAGGAAAGTATTATACCAGTAGGGATTTCATCACCCGGTGCACTGGTTGAGGCAACAGGTCTCGACGAGCTGGGGGCATATCCAACCACGACTTCCGCTGCCGGCTCAGGCATTTCAGGGGAAGAAAGAATGACAACCTCAGAGGCAGAGATAGCCCGGGCTGGTTCAGCGGCCAGGGGCACTTCGGCGATAGGCTCTGGGACGCTAGTGACCTCTGCAAGCATGATTCCTCGGGGGGGGAGTGAGGCCTCTTCTATTGAAACAACAGGTCTCGCCTCAGGAGCGGGACCAGGGTTCACTGCTGCTTCGATATTGACAGGAACGGTAAGGAAGGGGTCTTCAGCTCGCGGCTCACCATCGACGTCCATAGGGACGGGTTCTATGTCTACCTCAGGAACAGATCGCTCATACACTGGCTCGCTACCCTCACCTCCCTCCACAGGATGATCTCCGCTGAGACCTGCCTGCGAACTCATCTCACCTTCCTCCCTTGGACCGCTTGCATCATCGGTCGGGACGCTGCCGGCAGCCCCGGGGGGTTGACTCCGCGCCTTCTCAGCTCGATACAACTTCAGCAGGTCCTTTATTTTCTTACCGCCGTCAGAAACAGAGACGCGATGAGCAGTCTTTATGCGGGGCCCAGAACGTTCGGGAGATAGTTCGAAATCACCATCCTCGGGCGCAGAACGTCTGGACAGGCTCGTCCGACTTGCCGGACTTTGGCCGCGACCTCCCTAACCCCCGGAGGGCGGGGTGCCCGCTGCCACAACACCTCCCTCGCCACCGCCTTCTCCACCACCACCATCATCACCACCATCATCCCCTTCGTCGCCATCACCCGCCTCTTCCTCATCACCGGCATTCCCCGCTGCAGCAGCTTCACCACCATCATCATCGCCATCTCTACCATAGGACCGACAAGTGGGGAATCCGGGTTCCCTTGCAGCGTAACCCTCTGGCCATGAGCAACCCACCCCTCGAGTGTATGCTCGGGCTTCTCATGATCTATTATGACGTTCAATGAGGTCATGAACTTCTACACGCCAGGGGTAGCCAGTTGGCGAAGCGGCTCTGCTACGTACCCTAAGCCGTCGGCAAGAGTGGGATTAACAATCGGAGGAGAGACGAAGACGGGATCTGTCACGTGTCGGTTATTGCGAACTAAGGAATATTGGTGGGCCCACCACCGCATCCATCCATACGTAGCGCCGGGGACATACTCCGTCCCGGGAACGATGAAAGAACAACCTGACTTGGTAAGCAGAAGCTGTCGCCATATCCACTTCCAATGGATCGGCCCTGTACCGTATGCCCGCTGCTCCCTTGTCACCGGTTCGATCAATTCCGGTACCCCCTGATCATAACCGAACTGCCTGGCGAATCGGTTCGGGTAGTATGGTTCTCTCCAAAATTCAGCGCCCTCTCTTAAAGGCAACGAACTCGGGCGAATGGACACCAAGAACGAGCGGTGATAAGAGCTGAGACTCTCGTCGTCGTCAAGCAGGTCTGGATCCTCGCTGTTAGTTCCCGAGAAGAGGAAGAAGTCGACGTCGTCATGGCGGGCTGTCTTCATCTCGATAGTCGCCGAATTTTCACTGATCATCTTCCGTTTTTGAAAAGCGTGTAGCGGAACAGATCCCCTCTGAATGAAGTCCTTGAGCTCCATGCCGTACACCCACGGGAAGTAGACCCCAAGCCATCTCGAGAAGAAGTGCTACCCACAATAAGCAGAATTCAATCCGAAGGAGGCCGAACCTTTGTTGCTAATGACGCCGCCGAAAGCCCGATACATGGAACACAATACTACTGGGGCCAATGCGTAGCGATGACCGTCGGCCAAACTCCCCGCCACGGCGAAACAGGGGACTCGCACACTGTCCGCCTGCTTAGAGCTCGGGAGGGCCACACAACACAGCCAATAGGCCAAGAACCCGGCAAGTTCACAGGTAGGGGATAGCTTATTCGGCCGCGGAAATTTCTTCTTCATCTTGGCCTCCAAGACTAGTTTATCCTTGCGGCCTTCATCGCACAATCCGTAATCCAAGCTGAGACAGGAAGAAAACCATCAGCAGAAGAAAGAAAGAATGAAACAGTACGCGAACAGTGCAAAACAAGAAAAGAAACTCACTTCAGGCCGTGGCTAAAGTACACTAGCCAGTCTTCGAAAGGCACTTTATCTCTGGAGGTTAGAAATTGCGGCAACTCCACGAACAATTCATAGCAGGCTGCAGAATAAAAGCCTTCATCAACACCCTTCTTCTTCTTGGACAGCTCCTCATCACTAGGAGTCCATTCATCATAGATTCTGCCGCGAATAGGGAGACCTGCTATCCGATACAGATCCCAGAGGGAGATGCTCATTTATCCGCAAGGCAGATGAAAGGAGTTGGTGACAGAACTCCAATGGTTCAAGAACCCCTTGTAAATGCAAGGTTCTCGATGGAAATAGCTCGATGTCGCTTGAATGGCCCGAAGGAGACCTACTTGCTTCAAGGTCTCTTCGTGCCGCTCAACTATCCGATTGGCCCAAGCTTCATAACCGGGATGAGGGCTCAAATGTCCTCGGGTCCTGAAACCCCCGGTAGGCCAAATTTCTACATCAGACAGAGGACGAAACCTTTGGCGCAGGGTCTCGTAATAATGGGTCGGAAAGGGCAGATGAGGGTCATGGTTCGGTTCCAGAAATATCATGTCCTTCTCCTCGAGGACAGACTGCTGCGTGCCGTTCTTGGATATGGTACAGTTGACGAACGTCTCTGGAATGGACGTCCAGGAGTCGACGCTATAGAAAGAATTTGCGCAACGTGTATCGGAGGGCTCGATGCTTGGTAGAGAGCGATATCTCTGGAAGCTTTTAGGAAAACGGATGAACTGCTTCGTATAAGGGTTGCGGATTACGAGGGATGATACTGGCAGCTTCACAGAAGACCAGACAACCCTCATTTTGTCGGACTTCGACTTAGTCTGGTTCTCTATGTAGATCTGCCTGGCGCTCTTCCCAGTCGTCTTTGGACGACCGCGCTTGGCAGACTGAGCAGGCTCAATTGGGCTCGCTTCGCCCTCTTCGGACCCGACAACCTCATCAGTCCGAAAGCCTTGTAAGGGAGCGTACCACGCATCCCATTCCTCCTGGGTACCCTCATCAGGAGGGGGCGGTAAGGCCTTGTCGCAAAGTATCTTTCGCTGGACATTCTTCGGAAGGGTCAGAATACGTTCGTAGAAATTGAATGTCTCAGGCGGGAGAAACCACTGTGGGTTCTCAGCTGACGGTCTGGAAGTCTGCTTGATGGCAGCCCGCTTACGCTTGGATGGAGTTTGAGACGGACCCGAAGGACCGGCTTGCGAAGGGTCGCTGGCCATTATAATCTGCAATGGCGTAGAAAGGGGGCTTAAGTACAGAGCATGTGAAAATATCCTCATAAAGACAATTAAGCATTCACGAATTCCAAAAGCATAAGAAGCAACAAGCGAACGAAGAACAGGCACCGATCCAGGCCAATGCGCAACATCACCAACCGGTGAAAATGAAACGAAATGACAACACCCGCAAGCAACATCATCACAAACACACAAGCTTTCAAAAGACAGAAATAAGGCGGAAAAGTATAATTAGCATTCATTAAACCACGAGGGCCATACCAAGGCACAAACCATTCAAAGTCAATTGTTTTAAAGGATAAAAAAAAAAAAAAGAGAAAGAAAAGCCGACAGTCAATATCAAACGACCCAAAATTGTGGGGACCCCCTCCCCCAAGCCAGAAAACGAAGATTTCAGTCTTGCACCAGAGGAAGAACTCGAGCCCTCAGCTCATCGACCCTCGCTTGAATCTGGGCCTCCTTGTAGACCAAGTCCACCAAGATGGAGATGCATTGTTGCACAAGGTCGAAGTTCAAGTGCTCAGCATCGGCGTAGTTCCTTATCGCAGACAAGTCAATCGCCAAGTCATCGTGCTCCCGGAGAGCCGCCCTAACCACCCTCCAAATGCCGGCACGACGATCCGGGTATTCGGCCTCCGCCAAGGGAATAAGCCAAGCCAGGAACCTCCTACTCTCCCTCTTCTCGTCCTTTAGGAAGTGGAGACATTTCGAGAGGGACAGAAAGGAAGCAGCCAGAGAAGGCTCCGCCACCTCCAGAACCGTCAATTCCTCCAGGAGGGAAGAATCGCCGATGTAGCCAGATATAGCCTCCTTGCGCTCATCGGAGATGCCCGCCATCGCCGAGATATTCTGCATAGCCCGGAGGATCGGGCGGGATTCAGCGCCAAGGCGAGTCGAGGCTTCAGCCACCTCATCGCATTGATTAGCAAGAGATGACCAAGCCTCGGGTTGGTCCAGATCGTTTAAGAGCCGCCCCATGCAGTCACGAGCCGCGCGAAGGGAAGCACGGGTTATGACCATTGTCTGCTAAAGAACAAGACAGATGAACCCGTAAGGCAGTCCGACAGAAGAAAAATGCACAAAACCGCTCGCGCAAAGCCAGAAAAGCCGAGAAACAACATGCAAAGGTATGCTCGAAACAACACTTTAAAATCATCGTTAGAATTGCTCATTAAACTAAAGCAGCCAGGGAGTCTCCTAAGTGTGTGAGACCCTACGCCTCAATAAGACGACTGGCACGCATGCGCGAACACGAAACAGAGGCATGGGGGTTCACACCCTTTAAAGACACGACGGACCGCCGGTGCGAAACCCGCAGAAACCGCAGACTCCACCGAGGCCCACGGGTTAGGTGCGCGAGGGTTCACATACCCTGTTGATACTCAAAGCAGATCTGGTTTAATAAGAGGGTGCATGAGACCCCACGCACCCGGAACAAATCCCAAATATCGCGAGCAACGGTCAAGTGAACCCGCAAGTGAGTCTGTTAAGCCACGATAAGCGTACCAAGATGGGACACCAGAATTGGAACAACTTCTCCAATTCAGAGATCAGCGCCTATTGGCCTTAACACACCTTGCGATCGGGCCAATTGATCAAGTCCGGAGGTGCGTGTGGGAGCCGGTTTACGTAACAGATTTAGTAAATTTCACTAAGTCCCAAAGTCGCACGCACAGAGCCCAGCGCGTCGAGAAAATCAGGCAAATTCACAAATCCGAAGGACATGACGCGCCGGGCTCAGCGCGTCCAAGAAATGGTAAATTCACCCTAGCGCGTCCATTAAGTAAATTTTCCAGGCACAAGTACGCGCTGGACCCAGCGCATCGAGAAATTACAGAGTTCAACGCGCTGCGCACAGCGCATCATGAAATTAGTTAATAAAGGCACGGGATGACGCGCTAACCTCAGCGCGTCGATAAAATGGACGCGCTGAGTACTTATTGTGTGCGCTGTACTACGGCGCGTTCAGAAAATCAAAAATCCCAAGTTGAATAGCCGCGCTATGCGCAGCGCGTCGATAAAATACGCAAGTTCGAAAAAATCGACGCGCTACCTAATATTTCGATGCGCTGGCGCTAATAAATCGATGCGCTGGAGAAAAAATCGATGCGCTGGCCGAGGGCTCTGGTCGTAAAAAATGAACAGTGAAACGACGAAATGACCAGGGATCCCCTATTTATAGTGGGACTCGGAAAATCCGATGCGTCGCAATGGATCGCCGCTCGTCCATCCAACGCATCGGAGGGGCATCTGTTGGGGTCCCAAAAGTGAGGATCCCTGAAATGATGATTCCGAATGCCAAAACCATCTCGCGGTCAGATTTAGGGCCAGTGCATCGAAAATCGCGGCACGAATCACGACACACGCATCAGATTTGCCTCAAGCATGAAATTGGGCCGGTAGTGGACCCCACCGGACACCGTGACCAAAACTGTCCAAAATTGGGAGGGTACCTCAATTATGAAGAAATAGGAGCAGTGCATCGGCATTCATCACGAGGCGGACCCCGCAAACCTCCCAATTTGCAAAACCCAAATCTGTGGGACACGAATACGTCTAGCGCATCCAAAAAATCCATTTAAGGGCGCACTGCGTCCAGCGCATCCAAAAAATCCATTTAAGGGCGCACTGCGTCCAGCGCATCCAAAAATGAATTTATGGACGCACTGGCCCCAGCGCATCATAAAAATAACCCAGCGCATCCAAAAAATGAATTTATGGACGCACTGGCCCCAGCGCATCCAAAAATTCACCCAGCGCATCCAAAAATCAGTTAATTTCAGGATGCGCTGGCAGCTGGCGCGTCCTGTAAACCAACTTCTGGACTCCGATCATTCCGCGACGCGCCGAGCGCATTTATCGACGCGCCGACTCATTTTCTTGACGCGCTACACGTGTCGACCGCTTATTGGACAACGATACCTATAAATACCCCGCCCACCACCTCATTTGCATCATTCAGCAAGAGAGAGAGAGGACCTCGTCGCCGGAAAACCTTTGCCGACCGCCGGAATCCTTCTCCGACCGCCGGAACCCCTCGCCGGAAATCGCATCTCCGATCATACCAGGTCTGGAGGAATGACTTATGTCACCTTTTTCGATGCGCTGGCCCCAGCGCGTCGCAAAATAACCCAGCGCATCATAAAAATAACCCAGCGCATCAGGAAATTACAATGTTGGGACGCACTGGCCCCAGCGCGTCGCAAAACAGGCCAGCGGATCAAAAAATTAGATTTTAAGGACGCACTGGCTCCAGCGCGTCATAAAATTACCCGGCGCATCATGAAAATCATTTATGGACGCACTGGCCCCAGCGCGTCAATAAAATCAGGCCAGCGGATCGCAAAAATCAGCACTTTGCGCATTCATTCCAGCACCTTTAAATCCTCATTTTATAACATTTTTAAGCCCCGTTTGAGCCTATTTTGGGTATTTCGAGCGTTCCGGACGCGATGGAGTACTCAAACGACACATCCGGGCTACCCAATGAGCAGAACGCAAGCCTTCGGAGTCCGATCCGACCCAACGAGCTGAATGGAACAATTCTCCCGAAAAGAGGCCGCCGGCGCCCAGAATCATACTGATGCATCATCATTACGTGTACTATCATAATATGACCCGAATCCAGGTCTGGACTAAGCAAAGGGGACTATAGTTAACACGATAAACCACACCAGGAGAGTTCTAAACTATCACACACAATCTGTTAAAAACTGATATTCCAAGAACAGTCGATGCCCTACCCACCCAAACGGCATCCGCTGGTTGAGCTGCGCAGGTACACACAACTGTAGAATGGACTTCCCGAGGTCACCTGTCCCTACATTGACAGGCGCGGGCCCAGAGTCGTCCATCTCAGCCATAAAACCTGACAGTCTCAGCCCGGATCTCCGGTCAAAACATGGGACATAGACATCCGACTCGTACAAAGGTAGATCAGTCTATAACAAATACAGGTCTCCGCGACCATACAAACACAGGTCTCCGCGACCATACAAATACAGGTCTCCGCGACCACCAAAACACAGGTCTCCGTGACCAATGAACTCTGACACCATAGTCCCCGCTGACTAGTCTTTTACCTTTTAATCAAGGGTCATTGATCATTCGATGTAATTAAGGGTTCATGCCAGATCACGGCCTGGAATGTACAAGATCTCAGAATCTCTAGAATAAAATTCGCCTTGCGATATTTCTTCTCTTGTGTACTTTTGTGAATGCTTGTAATTTTCTGTGAATGTTTCTATATTCAGAACCCCAGATCAGCAAACACCACATTCCGGAGAACGTTCATTCTCTAGTTCTAACACTACGCTAAAGTGGTAAATAAATCCTTGTTCATTGAACAAGATTTGGAAGATTTATGGATAAATCGAGAACAAATGAAGGTGGCTAGTAACAAACGTAAAATTTCATTTGAGACAACACAGAACCTAGAAAGGGAACCAAGAAGGATGTCATCAACACCTCCCACCTTACCTCAACAATTTCAAAGATGACCTGTAAGGTGTTATAATTGTGGTACAGATGGACATGTTTCATGCTTTTGTTCTCAACCTCACCGTCAACCTCAGGATCAAAGGCCATCACAAGTCTGCTCGAGGCCACCTCAACCAGAATCAAGTCAAGGCAGGCGATTTCCACGACAGGCGTCCCAAGGACAGGCTTTTGCCCTAGCACCACCTGAGGAAGAGGAAATGAGAAACATGGATGCAGATGATGACGTAAATCATAACGTCGAAGGTACATGAATTATTTGGATTTCAACCAAACTTTTATTTAAACGATAGTACTATACATTTGACTTACTGTAATGTTAGACAATCTTTAAATTTTATGATGAAATTCATTTAAGGAGGGTAGAATGTAATGACCTGGGATTTTTAGGTGCGTGTAAATATGCACGTGAGTACGTACACTACATTAGTTCAAGCATATACATGTATAAATCCATTAACCCATTGATTTCCAAGACGAAACATCAATTACCCTGAAGTTCTCACTTATTCATCAAAACCAGCCGTTCAATTGATTATTCATCACTAGGTAAAGGTATCTGACCGTCCACCTCGATTTTAAACAAGCCGATCATAGTAAACTAAACCCCTTGATCTCCATAGCTGCTCATACACAAATCAATTTAACATTCTGATCCGTTCATCTTATTTATCATACATTGATATGCTTAACCGACCGTCAAAACTGTGATCTGCTGAAATTACATAAGTGGACAAATCATTAAAATCTAACGGTGTATATGTCTCACCAATAGGTCATCCAAAGACCATATTATGAATATCAGTTTAAGAAACTGACCGTGCAATAACTCATACTTATGCTTAAGAACATAAACATCTAATTAGAAAAAAATTAGCCTTTCATATAACCATCCATCTAATTCGTATCCGCTAATTGGGCCACACAAATAACAAACTGAACCGACCATTTCGAAGATCATAGGATAAATACCAAGGGTACTGGTTAAACTTCCTATTGGATGTGTGCAAATGTCACTTTGGATCATGGAGTGTGATGGACCACTAAAAAGGCATCTCGTTCATCTGTAGGAGATCAAGGCCCAAACTTAACCTGTAGAAAGAGTGTGAAAAATTACAGGCCTCGGTGAAGTTTCACCGAAAATTGATGATAAACGGGATCGCTACAGGTGGTTGAAGTCAAAAGCAAAGGAAAGGACAAACTTGGAATTATGTATAAATATATATTAAACAAACGTACTTATTACAGTAAGGTTTTCACGGTGAGTATTAATCACACTAACTCTCATCATGTGACCCACATAATTATCGGATCTAGCTCATTTTTTAGCTCATGTCTAAGATGATCGGGCTACACCAGATCAGCGGAGTAGATTTTCCTTAAAATCATCATAGGGGACCTCATAAAAGGCTCAAATTAGAACCAAATCCACTGGTTATGGACGAGGCAGCGAATCAGCGTGCGAACCTAGGTTTTAAAGTGAGATCTTTTCAAACTCCCAGTTGTTAATGTGGTCCACCTGGTCGTCAGATCTACCTCATTTTTAAGATCACGGCCTAACAAGACCTTACAAGAAAGATGAATGGAGTGGATCTTCTCACAAAATATCACGGTGGACCCCACCTTACTCAACAGCCAAGCCACGTCTGGTTGTGCTACAATGCGGAACTATCAGGCACATCACCTAAGCAAATGAAAATTCTCATTTTTCTCTCATCCCACCTGAATTGGGATTCTCTGCAAATCCGAGGGAGGATCTCCCTCCGATCTGAATCGTCCATCCTGCATTAGGAGGATTTTTGACTTCTGCTAAGAGTCCATGTAGGCCGATTGCAATGGCTGATGCCCAGTTTTCACGGGAGGTTGCGACAAGACGCTGAACGTGTTCTTACGCAAGCCGTCTCCTAATGACGTTTGGACAACCAAAAGAAACCTGTATAAATTCGGCTCTTCCTGGGGACAGCAACACACGAAAGAAGAGAGAGATCGAGAGAGAGGGAGAGAGAGAGAGAGAGAGAGAGAGAGAGAGAGAGAGAGAGACGTATGGGTTTCAATAGCTAGCTCCAACAATTTTGCTGGACTAGAAAAGAAAGAGAAAGAGAAAGAGAAGAAGAAAAAGAAAGAAGAAGTAAAGAAAGAGAAGAAGAAGAAAAACAGTGAGTTAATCCTCGTATTGTTTTTCATTATGTAATTCTAGTTATTTTCTTATTTGTTTTAAATTTCTAGCTTATAAGAAGGTTTGATTTGGTTTTGTATTGATTTAATTCATGAGTTATATAGTTGTTATTCAGAATTTTCTATTTGGTTACAAATTATGTTGTTGAGATTTCATGTGAATTTGTAATTGAGCGCCCAGGTGTGCGCGATGGATTGTGTCCCCCCATCGGTTGTGGCCGGTAGGGTGAGCACCCAGGTGTGTGCAAGAGATCGCTATGCAGATCGTTTGGGTGTTCCGTTGATTTTGCTTAGTTGGGTGAGTATCGTGCAACAGACTGCTATGCAGACCATTGGAATGGTTGTGGCCGGTTAGGTGAACACATGCAAGAGACCGCTACACAGATCATTGGAGTTGGCTGTCGCCGGTTGGGTGAGTGCTATGCAAGAGACCGCTATGCAGACCACAGGGTTGGTTGTGGCTGGTTGGGTGAGCATGGTACAAAAGACCGCTATGCAAACCAAAGGATAATAGAGAGATTGGATGGAATTAGCCCTGGATGTTCTAATGAGGACTATACTAGAATTGATTGAGATATATTTGCATATAATGCATCATATGCGTGCTTTCAGAGATTTTAGTTGGGTGAAATTATCTTTGGATTATTAGTGAATTGTATTTTAATTGTTATGCGGCTTTATATATTGAATTGCATGTGTTAAACTATACGAGATTACTCACCGGCTTTTATAGCTGACGCAATATTATGCGATTAACCATAGTGACAGGTGATGATTTAGAAGACTTCGAGGAAGCGATTCCAGATGAGGAAATACTCTAGAAGATTTTGAGAATGTATTTATTTTAATTTTAGTTTGAAAGTATTAATGTAATAAGGCCCGTTAGATGGCCATTAGTTTAGATAGTTTGGGATAATGTAGTGGACTCATGAAATTATGATTTAATATTGTAATTTTGATTTATTTTAATTCTATATTTTTGGTACCATGTGAATGGAAAAGAGAAAAGTATCAGTTGAGAATGTGATGAGTTCATTCGTTATTTACATAAAACCCTTGATTTCGAGATTTGAGTTATGTACTCGAGTGTCGAATTTTGGGGGCGTTACACTCTCCATCACTCATAATGCTTCCCTAGGTCTCCAATCGAAGATTAAAGCTCTCTAGAGTAGTGCATTGTCTTCCAAATAGAAGTTTTCATCATCTTCTTCATTAGTAAGGGTTTTGAATTTGTTCTTCCTTGTTGCATCTTCCTCTTTTGAATCCTTAGGCAGACTTGTAAGGATTATAGGGCTCTATTATGTCTTCTCGTGGGAGGATAGATGTGTCTCATCCTCGGCGTGAATGCCATTTAAAGATCCAATATGATGAGGGGCCCCCACAACTTACATCTAAGAAAACAGTTTCCAAAGGTAAAGGGGTTGCTTCATTATCCAAATCCCCTTCCAAACCCCATCCTACAGGGTCAGATACATTTCATCTTGCCAGTTGGCACAACTTCAAAAATCGTGATGTCCTATGTGAGAAATCCGTAAAAATTGAGGATTTGGCACCTTATCGGGTGGTCCAACTTTTGCAAGCAATTGGTTGGGAGCCTATGCTCCATATGGATGGACCTGTGCAGAAAGAAGTAGTTAGAAAATTCTATGTCTGTTGTCGCATTATTCCTGATGACTCATCTTCCTTCGAAGTTCATTTTGCTGATGGGATTTGAACATTCAGTATTGCTACCATAGCTGAGCCTATTGGTGTTTTAATTGTTGATGAGGATAAGCTCTCAGATGATGAGGAGACAGATCATGCCTCTCAAGACACTATTTCCCGAGCAGTATGCAATGGAGATCGGTCGACAGACCGGTCGGACACTCAATCAAGATCGGTCCTCAGGGGTTTGTAACAGGTCGAATGTTACCGTTTTATATCCATTGGAGCCTATAAAGGCATATTTTGAGGGCTTTCATGGCATCTTTTGCATACCCATTGAGAGCATTAAGAGAGGCAATTAAGAGCTTTACCTAATCTCTTTTGCTCATCATTGTCTTGAGTTCATCTTTCAAACCTAGCCATTAATGGCACTGCATTGAGTATTTAAAGCTCGGTTTGAATAATGAACTCAAGCATAGCATTCATGGCTGTCCCTATCATTGAAACTTCAACTTGAAGTCATTTATAACCATTGAATCAGCAGGTTGATAGTTCCTTTATTAACCATTGCATTGTAATAGGCAAATGGAACATTAATACATCCTCCCACCTACCCAGCACTAGTCTAGGATCATCATATGCATTGGTAGCTGATCGTGGGAGCTTGGAGAGGAGCTAAAGCATTCGTAGAAGCTGAAGCTACTCAACGATGCTGAATCGGGGCTCATCTCTTGTAAGTGTTTAAGATTTTAAAGTCCATTGTTTGATTCCCCCTTCTTGTTGAGATTGGGGTCTAGAGATTGTGACCCAATCTCAAAAGTGTCCTTGAGTAGGATGCGTGTGTCCTTGCGTAGGACGTGGAAATCCTTGCGTAGGCCTCCGATATGGAAGAATACGTGCGTTGTCCTTGTATAGGATTTGAGAAGTCCTTGTGTAAGAATAGACCTTGTGTAGGTTGTAGATGTTGAGAGGTGAACCTCATTTAAAACCTCCGATAGTGAATACCAGTGTACTCAAAGGAGTTGAGTACTTGAACCGGGAGTGGAGTAGACTCATTGTCGAACCACTATACATCATGTGCAATGTGGTGAATGCATTTTGTCTATTATTGTCCCTTATTGATCAATCATATAAGTGCTTAACTGAATGCCCATCTTATGTTTGACAAAATGCTCATATGCCATCTTTGAATGATTAATACAAGCATGCATATAAATTGTTTGATTAAATGCTTCTATTAATATAGTTGTCAATCGAGTTAGATCATGTGTGATCAATTACCTTCATTTACATGTACTTAATTGTTAAATTAATGTATAAATGCAATTGAGTTTTTAAATTTGCAAGAAAATTTAAAAAGTCCTATTCACCCCCCCTCTAGGACATATGCATACCTTTAAGCTTATCTCACTAGCAGTAAAACCGTAATTTCATGCTCAAGCTTCCCCTTTCCTCTTCCCCTCTTAAAAAGTCATCGTCCAACTACGTGTGGCAGCCTGTCCATCAATATTCAATGAATCAACGTCATGTCCACTATCTGTCCGTTAGCGAGTCGTGTCCTATCCGATTGTTCGTCTGTCAACAAGCTGTCCGACTGATTTCTAACCGTTTTCCAACCAAGTTGCCAAATACGGTATTGTTGTTGAACCTCCAATTTATACATTTCATAGCCCATTATATCACATTATATGCATGGTTTGCATGTTTAAAAGGCCCATCTAACGCATGTTTTGTGATTGTAGGGATGAGAGTGAACTTCACCTAATCGGAGACCAAAAGAACGTATTTAGATGCACGGGATGAAGATTGAAAGAGGAGCAAAGAAAGAAGAAAGCCCAAGAATGGAAGAAAGAAGCTATGAAAGATAAGAGTTGAAAAATAAAGAAAAACACAGAAGAAATCATGTTAAAAGACCTGGCAGGGCTAGAAAAACCAAAGTGCAGAGCTACAGGGCCATAAAAGTAAAATGCAAAAAGTTGCAGTTTCTGAACATTGATCTGTCGATTGATCGCTCAGCCTAAGCGATTGATCGATAGACTTGAGCGATTGATCGCTCACAGCAGAAATTTAACAAAATTGTTGCCGGAGTGAAGTGAAGAATTGCGATTGATCGCCCAACCTGAGCGATTGATCGCCCAGCTTGAGTGATTGATCACCCATCCCATAGATCAATCGCCAGAATGCAGATTTTTAAGAAATTTGGAAAAAACTCTTTGGACACTTTTTGCACCCTCCGATTGATCGCTGGACACTGATCGATTGATCGCCAGAAGTGACCGATTGATCTCTCAGCCAGTCGATTAATCGCCAGATCCGAAAGATGCAGTTTATATAGTTATTTGAACTAGCGATTGATCGTCCGGTCTGAGCGATCAATCGACAATGCGCCCAGTTTAGAAATTTCCAAGTCTGGCTCCGATTTTCTCTGCCCAGTGCGTAACCTTACGCAAGTTCTGGAAGATTCTTACGCAACAGAGCTTCCCCACTATAAAAGGACACCTAGGGGCTCTTCCTAGGGTATGATAGAAGCTGAGGGACATCGTGGGAGAGGAAGGAAGCCGTCGTGGAGCGTCTACAACCCTCCAAACTCCGATTTTTCTATGTTTTCTAGTTCTTTCATGAGTTTTAGTTGTAGTATGACAATGCTCGGCTAGAATCTCTCAGCTAAGGCTGAGAGGTGAAGCTTGTAGCCGATTTCATGTTTAATTCAGTTCAGTTTAAGTAATTCTACTTCAAGTTTGGATTTTTATCTATTCTACTTCCTAAAGTTGATAGTTTTAGATGTTTTATGAGAGTTCATGTGCTCCGGACATGGATTCCTTGCAATTCTCTGAGATTGTCATGTTGTGCTTATTTAGATTCGAATTATAGCAATCCTTGAGCAGGCCATAGTCCATAGGCATGACTGTTACTTCGATGGCTATGATTTCAAATTCCACATTGTTGAATGGGACTAGAACTTGTAAGTTCAACTTGAGTAGGATTGAATGTACTTCAAAGCTTTATTTTCCAACTAGATGAGAGATAGGACTTCAAATCTAGTTGTGCGCTATGCTTGGATTGATTAGATTGACATGGGATTGCTACAAGTGGATCCTTGAATGCCTTAGTACCTTAAATTACTGTTTTTCATTAAGTTACTGTTTTAGCATAATTATTCCAATTGAATCTCTTATCTATTGCAAACTGAGTTGCTGGAATAGTTTAGAACTTGTTCTCCAATTTCCTGTAGATCGACCTTGGTCTTACTGAGTTTTATTACTACATCGCAGCCTTACACTTGAGGCGAGTGAACAAGTTTTTGGCGCCGCTGCCGGGGAATTTAGATAACGGTTTCCAAATTGTTTTAGTAGCTGTAGAAGTAGAAGTAGATACAGTTTTTCTAATTCCTTAGAACTAATCAAAATTGTTTGTTTTGTAGGATTTCTTCTCTAGTTCAAGCACATTGGAAAATATCCTTCTAACTTAGCTTTTTGCAGATTTTTCAATTTTTTTAGATCAATTTCAGATTTTAGGACTAGTTTAGTTTTTAGTTGAGTGGTTTATGTCCCGTTGGGAACGTGACCACTCCAATCGTCTCCAATCCGAAGGTGGCCTAGTTGGACCATTGTCAGTCCATAGACGAGTCTGAAATTACCAAGAACATTATGAAAGTTTGGGGAGTATGGATCAAACACCTTTAAGGAATCCTCCCCCCGCCCCCTACTCTAACTACAAACGCAAATCAAGAGGGAGTAGGAGAGAATGTGGTACATAACGTTTCTCCAATGAGATCACTACGGGACTACCTACAACCAGCCTGTGCAACTACACCCTCTTGTGTGGTTCTACCACCAACAGGGGGAAACATTAACATAAAGCCGGGTGTAATTCAACTTATACCAAAGTTCCATGGGCTAGACTTTGACAGCCCATATCTGCACTTAAAAGAATTGAAGAAGTGGTGGCTACCTTGCAATACACCAATGTTTCGGAAGATACAATTAAGCTTAAATTCTTTCCCGCCAACCTCACAAGCAAGATCGAGGCCATGAAACTTAGTAAGAGTGGAATTCCAAAGTCCAATGAAGCTATTGAGACCATATGTGGGATTTGTTTCACCAATTTACACATTGCGCAAGATTGTCCTACAATTCCTGCGTTTCAAGAGGTGTTACATGAACATGCAAATGCCACATATGGGTATCAACGACCTTTCAATGGACCGGTGGGTAATACGTACAATACTAGTTGGAAGAGCCACCCAAATTTTAGTTGGAAGAATGCTCCCACGGGCAATCTTACCAACTCTCAAGGAGGGCCACCCATGCAAAATATGGCCCCACCTCAATTCTCAATGGAGGATACCTTGAAAGCGTTTATCTAAGGGCAAACGCAAATTAACCAAACGAATCAGCAAATGTTCCAAGAGCTTAAAGTATCGGTTGATGAGATTAAGGGACGCTTGAATGCTAGGGAAGGGACCTTTCCGGCCCAACCTCAGCCCAATCCAAAGCAAGTACATGAAGTGAGCATTCCTAATCCCTCCAACCAACATATGGAGCAAGCCAAATCCGTCACCACTCTTAGAAGTGTTAAACAAATTGACAAATCTATTTCGGTGAAGGCCGACAAGCCTAATGATCCGGTAAATTCTGAGGATGAGGATGGATCTAACTTAGCCCCACAAGAAATGAAACGCGTTTACAAGCACGTAGCACCATTCCCTTCGAGATTGGTTGCTCTAAAATCTCTCCCAAACTCTCATGACATTCTAGAGATTTTTAGACAAGTCAAGATCAACATTACCTTACTTGATGCCATCAAATAAGTCCCCTCTTATGCCAAGTTTCTAAAGGACCTATGCACAACTTAGCGCAAATATAATGTGCAGCAAAAGGCCTTCCTAAATGAGCAAGTGAGTGTAATTCTCACTCAAAAGACCCCCCCAAAATTCAAAGATCCCGGTAGTCCCACAATTTCATGTATCATTCCAGACTACCGGATTTAGCGTGCATTACTAGACTTGGGGCAAGCGTGAATTTGATCCCATACTTGGTATACGAGCAATTGGGTCTAGGTGAATTAAAATCCACCAAAACCACATTGCAACGTGCTGATAGATCCATCCGTGTACCGAGAGGGATAGTTAAGGATGTGCTAGTCCAAGTTGATAAATTCTACTACCCGATAGATTTCATCGTCTTGGACACACAACCGGTCATGGATGCTAGCACCCAAATACCGGTGATTCTAGGCCGCCCATTCCTTGCTACATAAAATGCAATAATAAATTGCCAAAATGGAGTGATGCAAATGTCCTTTGGGAACATGACGTTGGAGGTGAATGTGTTCCACTTGGGCAAAAGGCATAGGGATGATGATGATGTCCACGAGGTTGATATGATTGATTCAATCGTGGAAGAGGAGTTCGCTTTAAGGTAGAATTTTGATCCTCTAGATGTCGTTAGCTTTAATCCTTTTGAGGATTGGGACGACAATGATGGCCCCCATGAGGTAAACATGATAGAATCTATGAAAGATGGGGGGTTTTTCCAACATGATCTACCTGAAAGCTTGGGGACATGTTTGACACATTCTAAGGATGAATTTAATTCTAATTTTAATAAGACCTTGGAAGTGTCAATTTCTGAAAATTTATTTGACAAGTCACCAATTTCTGATTTACACAAATTTGTTGTGCAAGATTTGGAAGAATTGGTGCTTGACTTGCCTACAGAGAGGCTAATTTCTGAAAGTGTAGAGGTTGAGGACCCACTCCAACCTACACAAAATTCTGAGAAGGAGGAAGACGTAAAGGGTCCAAATCTGAAAACTTCCTCTCCTGAGGTTTCCTACATACTCGAGGAGTGTTTAGTGTATTTTGAAGATCGGGATGATCCCATGATTCAGGACATAGTAAATGCTTTGAGAGAGAGACCTCATGCACCTAAAAAGCTTCCTTCCACAGAGTGCCAAATTGAAGAATCAACTGTGGAAGCACAAGCGACAAATGATTATGTGGAGACCATCCCAATGTTTGAGGATGAAGCGATTGAAGTCTCCACATCTCTTTGGTTTGTTTAAACCGAAGAACACTTCTGGGATGACGAATATTTGACATACTTGAATGATTTTTGCCCAGACAAGAAGGAAAGGAGATCCATATTCAATGATTTCCAACCAATGCAATTCTCCTTTCCTAGTACATGTGACAATTTTCTTGAGGAACCCACTGAAATTTTTTAGCTGGATTTCAATGGGTTAGAATGATCGATGTCACCAATGTACTTTCCAAAGCAGGATGGTGGATAGTTCTTCTGAATAATTTGTTACACCACTTGATGATCTTGCTCAACTTTGTCCTTTTGGATGTTATACTGATAATCGATCACCTAGTCTGATGGAGATCCTCTTTTTAAAAGGACGGGTTAGGTATCTTTATTGCTTTCCGTAGATTAGGTTTAGTCATTTTAGTTTTGCTTTCTTAGTAGCTTTAGTTGTTGGGTTGTAGATTTCCATGATCGACTCTCTCAGGTATTATTGTTCTCACTCTCTTATATTTCACCATTGCTCTCATGTTCATGCTCACTACATATCTTTTTACATTGAGGACAATGCAAGATTTGGTTGAGGGGTGAGATGAGATTCCTCATCTAGCAGTTTGCAACATTTCGAGCCTCATATGCACAAATTTTTTCAAATTTTCTAAAATTTCAAAACTCCTTTAGAAAACCTTATTTCCATACATTCTAGATGATACGAGTATAAGAAGAGGATATACGAAGTGTGTGATGTTGCAAGTCTCGAACTTCTCTTAATATAATGGTTTTATATGAGAATTCCCTTATTTATGTGATTGATAGAAAATTTGAACACTCTTACACCTAGTTCACATTACACGATTTTCATGGTTGAAGGGAGTATGTGATTTGTGGATTGGCTAAACTTAGATTTGAGGTGTTGAGGAATCAAGCCGGGGTATTTTGTCCATCCTTGTCCATGGGAAAATAACGAAAGATATGGATTTTTAAAAATCCTATCTAATTTAAAATAAAAAGGAAAAGGAAGGATGAAATTGGGAATGATGGAAAAATGGTGGAAAATTCCGAAGAGGGCTACCTATTACCAACCGGGGGATGGTCTACCCGTAACCAAAGCTGGAAATGGGATGTAGTGTGAAAGCCATTGGAAGGACGGTAAGGCAAATTCCTGTGATTGGCTTGTTGTTGCTCTGTACACCTTGAGATCCGTAGTTTAGTTGATCTATGGAGAAGATAATCCCAGAAACTCATGAGATGAACTTTCACTATGCACACTAGGTTGAATTTGTTCGAGTTCTTCTATTTATCAATCGATCAGCGGGAATTTCATATGGAAGCTTGTTATGTTTTGAGAGTTTGAGGTTTCAACTTCTATCACCAAATTTTTTCCAAATTTTATACTTGTATGTCTTGGAGTGGATAGAAACATGGTTTCTGAAGGAGAGTTGGTTTTGGAGGTTTGAACTTATTCACGCATGTTTTGCTTAGGACTAGCAAAAAGCTGGTTGGGGGGTGTGTTGAACCTCTAATTTATATATTGCATAGCCCATTATATCACATTATATGCATGGTTTGCATGTTTAAAAGGCCCATCTAATGCATGTTTTGTGATTGTAGGGATGAGAGCGAACTTCACCCAATCGGAGACCAAAAGAACATATTTAGATACATGGGATGAAGATTGAAAGAGGAGCAAAGAAAGAAGAAAGCCCAAGAATGGAAGATAGGAGTTCAAAAATAAAGAAAAACATAGAAGAAATTATGTTAAAAGACCTGGCAGGGCTAGAAAAACCAAAGTGCAGAGCTACAGGGCCATAAAAGTAAAATACAGAAAGTTGATTGATCCAGCGATTGATCCGTCGATTGATCGCTCAGCCTGAGCGATTGATCGACAGACTTGACCGATTGATCGTTCACAGCAGAAATTTGACAAAATTGTTGCTGGAGTGATGTGAAGAATTGCGATTGATCGCCCAGCCTGAGCGATTGATCGCCCATCCCATAGATCAATCGCCAGAATGCAGATTTTTAAGAAATTTGGAAAAAAAAACTCTCTGGACACTTTTTGCACCCTCCGATTGATCACTAGACACTGATCGATTGATTGCCAGAAGTGACCGATTGATCTCTCAGCCAGTCAATTAATCGCCAGATCCGAAAGATGCAGTTTATACAGTTATTTCAACTAGTGATTGATCGCCCGGTCTGAGCGATCAATCGACAATGCGCCAAGTTTAGAAATTTCCAAGTCTGGCTCCGATTTTCTCTGCGCAATGTGTAACCTTACGCAAGTTCTGGAAGATTCTTATGCAACAGAGCTTCCCCACTATAAAAGGACACCTAGGGGCTCTTCCTAGTGTATGATAGAAGCTAAGGGGCGTCGTGGGAGAGGAAGGAAGCCGTCGTGGAGCGCCTACAACCCTCCAAACTCCGATTTTTCTATGTTTTCTAGTTCTTTTATGAGTTTTAGTTGTAGTAGACAATGCTAGGCTAGAATCTCTCACTAAGGCTGAGAGTGAAGCTTGTAGCCGATTTCATGTTTAATTCAGTTCAGTTTAAGTAATTCTACTTCAAGTTTGGATTTTTATCTATTCTACTTCCTAAAGTTGATAGTTTTAGATGTTTTATGAGAGTTCATGTGCTCCGGACATGGATTCCTTGCAATTCTCTGAGATCGTCATGTTGTGCTTGTTTAGATTCGAATTATAGTAATCCTTGAGCAGGCCATAGTCCATAGGCATGGCTGTTACTCTGAAGGCTATGATTTTGAATTCTACATTGTTGAATGGGACTAGAACTTGGAAGTTTAACTTGAGTAGGATTGAATGTGCTTCAAAGCTTTATTTTCCAACTAGATGAGAGATAGGACTTCAAATCTAGTTGTGCTCTATGCTTAGATTGATTGGATTGACATGGGATTGCTACAAGTGGATCCTTGAATGCCTTAGTATCTTAAATTACTATTTTTCATTAAGTTATTGTTTTAGCATAATTATTCCAATTGAATCTCTTATCTATTGCAAATTAAGTTGCTGGAATAGTTTGGAACTTGTTCTCCAATTCCCTATGGATCGACCTCGGTCTTACCGAGTTTTATTACTACATCGCAGCCTTACACTTGAGGCGAGTGAACAATTGTAGACACCCCACCTTTGCCTACAAAGCTAGTCAAATGGATGGATGGATGGAGGTCCATCACCTAATCCATAGTCCAAACCTTAGGACTAAACCCATCAGCTCGCCCAATCCACCCGTTCATCCAAACCCAAATCCATGTCTCAAACCCTAGGTCTAAATTCAGTTAAGTCACCCCAAATCATCAACCCAAAAACCACCTGTAAAAAAAGCCAGTCCAAAATTCCCTAGTAGGTCAACTCGATGAGTCAACTCACTGAGTCAACCCACCCAGTCAGTCCAGCCCTTGCATCTAGTCAACTCACCTAATTAAAACTCCGAAACCAAACCTAAAATGAAGCCTAACTCGAACCCTCAGGTTCGGAGCAGGATTAGAAAAAAAAAGTAATCTGAACCTGGGGCTTTTTCACTTCAGGTTCGGAGTGTCAGCTGTCTAAAGGAGAGAGAGAGAGAGAGAGAGAGAGAGAGAGAGAGAGAGAGAGAGAGAGAGAGAGAGAGTTCATACAGGCGGCCAAATTACAGAAGCTACTACTTCTCGCAACTATAAATACCCCTTCCCCCCTCCTATTTTGATCATCATAAAAAAATCCAATTCTCTCCAGTCCATCCGAGTTCATCTACACCCCCTTTAGCCCATTCCTTCACCAAGGAGAGCCCGAGTGAGTGAAGAGCCTGACCTTGGTCTAGCTCCACCTGACCCTAGTCTAAATCTCTCAAGCCATCCAAGTCCAAATCCTAATTACTCGAGTAAACCTTTGCAATACCTCCGTCCATCCAGTCATTCATATACCAGCTATTGAGCTATTAAATGTGTATATTCTAACCCCATTTGATCACTAATTATGCACAATTCATACGTTTAAAGACCTTCCTAATGCATGGTTTTGTGATTGTAGGAATAAGAGATATGCTTCACCATTTGAATGTTAAATGACACTCCAAAGGGTCATTGAAGAGTCAAGGAAAGGAAGAAGGAGAGGAAGAAATCAAGTGAAGGAAGTCTGAATAGAAAGCAAAAGAAATTGAAGATACAAGAAGTTCTGATGGATCCCTGATAGGTCCCCGATCAATCGGAGTGTGTTTTGATGGATCTCTGATCAATCGGACCACCCATAAGACATATCAGAAAAATTGGATTTATGATTAACTCTCTGGACATATTTCCGATCAATCGACACATCTATGATCAATCGAAAGGAGGTGTCCAACCAATCAGAGGAATGTCCATTCAATCGTAATAAGCGGTGGACAATAGCAACTCTCTGGACTCTTTTATGATCAATATCCATCGAAGTTCATTGTCTGATCAATCGGATGTATTTTCGATCAATTAGATCTGTCTACATAAGCTACGTAAGGAGTTACGCAATTCTAGAAGTTTCTAAGCGAGAGGCGGATGTGCTATAAAAGGAGAGCTCTAAATCCTTCCTAACCTATCCTAGAAGAGATCTATTGCAGTGGGAGGCGGAGAAGGATGATTATGGAGTTCTACAACTCCCTCTTTCTAATTTTCTTTCTAGTTTTTATGTTTTATTAGCTTTCATGTTTTCTTTTAGCATGATAGGCTAAACCTCTTAGCTAGGGCTAAGAGGTGAAGCTTGTAGTTTATCGAAGATGCTTTGATTCATTTTAGGGTTTCATGGATTGAATTTTAATGTTGAACAATGGCTTGTTTAAGTTCAAATGAAGTTTAAGTTAGTTTTTCTTAATCTTATGATGACTCATGGATGTTTGGAAGAACTATACTTAATTCTCAGTTGTTTTGCGAAGATCTAGACCTGTACGCTCCGAGGAATCAGATTCAAGACGCTCTAAAACTTGGATCTTCATGTGGGAACTTCAAACCAAAGTTCTATGTTTTTCAGAAATTCTGAAATATGTGTTGATTGTTTCTATGATTTGAATGAAGTTCAAACCATGATATTAGTTAAGCCTAGTGATAGGGTTTGATTATTATTATGGTTGTGATCTTAACCTATTGGAACTAGGATTGACCTATGCAATTGAGTGTACTCAAGTCCTAACTTGAATTGAGGGAATCATGTTGATAACATATGACAGATTGTTTAATAATATAACCACTCTATAATCTAGCTAGATAGGATTTGATTTCGATTCTAGTTGTGTAATTGAAAAACCCAACGAATTATGTATCAAGGATAGTTATAAGTGGATCCTCGGCACCCTAGTACTTCTTTTATATTGTTACATTCAGTTTTAGTTATAGATTACCTATCTACATTCAATTTTCAATTTTGTTTAGTTTTGATTAGAGGCCATTGAAAGTAATTTTATGAAGTCCTGAGTTAGTTCCTGTGGATTGACCTCGGTCTTATCGAGATTTATTACTACTTCGTAATCTTACACTTGGGGAAGCGAACAAGTTTTTGGCGCTGCTACCAGAGACTTTGACGGTGTTTACAGGATTATGAAAATAGTTTTTATTTGAGATTTTTAGAAGTCTTTCATTAGTACTAACTTAGTTTATTTTATTTTGTTTTTATTTTTTTGCAGGAATTTCTAGGGGTTGAAGTGGTTAATTCAAATCAAGTTTTATCTTTTTAAACTTTATCTTTTCTTCTTTTCTTTTCTATTCTTTTTCTGAATTTGTTTGCCACATTGGGTTCGGGATTCGAACAATCGATTAATCAGTGAAGGAGGGATTTTTGAGGGAATTGATAAAGAACCACGTGCTAAGAAGCATTTAGATTACTAAATTTTTTCTGAAAGTACGGCTAAAAATCAACTCGATCTAAGAGCCAATCAAAATCTGGGCCAAAACCAAACTGAAACGTGAGAGAACGAAGTTGAGAATGTTCATCGACCTAAAACTCTACGTGACTACTTGCAACCTGCAAGAGCGAGCACTCCCTCATGCATAATCTTTCTACATAATGTAGGGCATATTGATCTTAAACCGGGAGTAATCCAACTCCTTCCTAAATTTCATGGATTAGACAATGAAAGTGTTTATCAACATCTTAAGGAATTTGATGAGGTTATAGCCACGTTGCACTTTGCAAACGTAATAGATGATGTTATACGACTTAAGTTATTTTCTTTTTCCCTTAAAGAGAAAGCTAAGGCTTGGCTTCATGCATTAAGGCCAAGATCAATTGGTATATGGATCGAAATGACTAGGGAATTCATTAAAAAGTTTTTCCCTACTCATAAAACAATCATGCTAAGGCGCTTAATCATGAATTTCACTAAAAAAGAGGACGAAACCTTCTTCCAATGTTGGGAGAGGTTCAAGGATTTATTGAATACATGTCCACATCATGGCTATAAAAGTTGGCGGGTAATAAGCTTTTTCTATAAAGGTCTGACTTCACCCATGCACCAATTCGTAGAGATGATGTGTAATGGGAAATTCATGAATAAGGAAGCCGAGGAAGCATGAGACTATTTTGATGTCTTTGCCGAGATTGCACAATCTTGGGATACATCTAAACTCCCAAGACAAACCAACAAAGAGAAAATGGACGAATTTATGTTCTTTTAGAAGAAGACAACATAAGTGCATGTATAGCTAGCCTCACAAAAAAAGTTAAGGCCATGGAATTGAAGAAAGGAGAGACGATTAACTCAAAAGAAGTTAATAGTGTTTGTGATATTAGTGCTGGAAATCAACATGAAACACATAATTATCCTACAATTCCGGCGTTTTAGGAAGTTTTGCAAGAACAATCCAATGCCATAAACAATTATCAATGACCATTTAGTGCTCCAAACTCAAATACATATATTCAGGTTGGAAGAACCATCCCAACTTTAGCTGGAGGAATGGATCAACTGAGAAATCAAATAACAATTCGAAAGCTACACTTGAGGAGATGTTGGGTGCATTCATATCGGCCCAAGCTGAATATAAGACCAATTCTCTGAAAATTGATGGGTTCATGCAAAAACAACTAAGATTCAATTCAAACACATCTCAAGCCATCAATGACTTGAAAACCTCAATAGCTAGAGTTGAATCTCATCTTAGTGTTAGGGAGAAAGGCACACTTCCTGCCCAACCTCTTCCTAACCCAAGATCCAAATTCGAGATATAAGATATCAGCTCATCCTCCCAACATATGGAGCATGTTCAAGCTATCACCACCTTGAGGAGTGGCAAGACAATTGATAAATCTAATCTGGTGAAGGCTTCAAAGCCTAATGATCCAAAAAAATGCCAACAAGGATGGTAACTCTAACAACACTCCACATGCGAAAGAACCGAAAAGGCAATACAAGCCGGTTGCTCATTTTTTCCAAAGGTTGATTTCACCCAAAACTTTAGACAAAAATCTGAAAATTCTAAAGGTTTTTAAGCAAGTGAAGATCAACATTCTGTTGTTGGATGCCATAAAATAAATACTATCATATACTAAATTTTTTAAGGAACTTTATAGAGTCAAAAGGAAACACATTGTACATAATAAAGTACTTTTGACTGAGAACAGTTAGTGCACTTTTCTATGGCATACTAGTGCACCTTGTTTGTCAATTACTTAGGTCAGTGAGTCTAGCGTCGGTTGAGCTTAATAAAGACGAAGACCAAAGACTCAAGAAGAACCAGCTACATCAAGGATGAAGAAACAGGTAAAAGAGATGCCTTGGTGTGTCTTGCCTTGAACTTACCCAAAACCATAACCTCTTATAAGACTTGGACCAACTAGGTATACCCTTAGTCATCATCATTAGTCTTAGAACTCCATGAAAAACATGATAAGTTAGACTAATTAAAGAGGTGGAAGCTGTTGTAAACAATTCAGCTCAAACAACAGTTTCAGATTGATCTCCGATCAATTGGACATTGGCTTCGATAGGACTCTGATCCATCGGACAGAAGTTCCGATCAATCAAAAATTATTTCAGCAAAATTGAAAATCCACTGGACATATTTTTGATCGATTGGACAGTCTTCTGATCCATCGAAAGGGGTCATTTCGATCAATCGGACCATGTTTCTGATCAATCGAAATATCTTCAAGAGAATCCACTGGACTAATTTTCAATCAATCGGACATGCCTTCGATCAATCGGACAGGTCTCCGATCAATCGAATATTTTTTTGATCAATCAGAGGTACGCAAATCTGCTCTTTTTTTACCATTGGAAGAAAATCTATAAAATGTGGGGGATTCATTTTTGAGCTGGGAGATGGGATTTTGAGGAGATAGAAACCACCATTGTTGAAGATCATTAAGAGCTATATTCCTAACCTAGACAAGTGATCTTCCTTGTGATTCATCACAAGTATGGAGCATTCAAAGCTCAAGAAGAAGATGCATTTGTCCCTCTTTTGATCTTTAGAGATTGGATTAATCTTGATAGTTATATTCCTATCAAATACTTTATGATGAGATCTTTGTAGGTGAAACTCTCTAGGAAATCCATTCCCATAAGTTGTAGAGATCTCAAACCTACTCTCCTATCACCTTGAGCATCTCAAAGGCATCATTTACAAGGTGATTGATCAAGTGGAGCTGAGGCATTGGCAACGCAGCGACAACACGATCGGGGGAGCAAGAAAAGCTGATTGAAGCACGGGAGAGAGGAGATCAAGCAACCCGAACCGGCTCTGAATAAGGGGCTCATCCGACAAGTAAGGTTGTCTTTGTTGAGAGAACATCCACTCAATTCCCTATGGGAGCTGAGTGTAGAGTTTGTTTGTCAAACTCGAACTAGGGACGTTGGTCATTCCTTGTCCTGTTCATCGGCCTAAAGAATAAGGGTTGTTTGGCACTCCATATCTTGTTCGCTGGGCCTAAACAAAGTCTCCAAGGGGGAGCCTCCGACACGGGAGTGTACATGCGTTGGGTTGAGAGTTAGCCTATGTCCAAAACTCCGTTCGGATTGAGAGTTAGACCTTTGTCCAAAACTCCATTTATGGTTGAGAGGTGAACCGAAAAAACCTCCGTGTAAAGGTTAAGAGGTGAAACTCATTTAAAAACCTCCTAAGTGAATGCCAGTGTGCTCAAAGGAGTTGAGTACTTGAACCGGGAGTGAAGTAAACCCAAAGTTGAAGCACTATACATGCTTGTGTTTGTGATTGATTAAGCACATTGTTATCTTAGCAATTAAATGTTTAATTGTTAATTATGTATGCTTGATAAACATGTATGCTAGACACTAGATAGGCACATCCACACACAAGATGTACTTTCACTAGTTGTGTAGACTAGAGCTCATTGATCCATTCTCATAAGTCTACATAGGTTATATAGACTAAGAGCTTGATTAGTTAAATCATTTGATTATCTATGCATGCCTAGACTAGGTTGTTTATTATTTAAACCATACGCTAGTCTTGTGATTGGACCCACTTAGGCTTGGAAGCCGAAGTGTTCTTGTTTACTTAGTTTAATGTGTTAAATTGTGTAAGTAGGCGAAATTTTTTTCAAAAGGTCCTAATCACCCCCCCCCCCTATAGGACTTAGTCATAATTCTATTTGCTCTTTAAGCTTCTACACATACGAAGGTGTTGTTCGCTCGCCTCAAGTACAAGGCTGCGATGTAGTAATAAATCTCGGTAAGACCGAGGTTGATCCACAGGGAATTAGAAAACAACTTCTAAGCTATTCCATCAACTAGGATTGTAATAATTAAGAGATTCAATTGAGAGGATTATGTTAAAACAGTGACTTAAGAAAAACAGTAATTAAGGAACTAAGGCTTTCAAGGATCCACTTGTAACAATCCCATGTCAATCCAATCAATCCAAGCATAAACACAACTAGATTTGAAGTTCTATCTTGCATCTAGTTGGAAGATAAAGCATTAAACACATTCAATCCCACTTAAGTTGAACTTCCAAGTTCTAGTCCCATTCAACCACATATAATATTCGAAATCATAGCCTTCGGAGTAATAGCCATGCCTATGGACTATGGCATGCTCAAGGGTTATCATAATTCGAATCTAATCAAGCAAAACATGATAATATTAGAGAATTGCAAGGAATCCATTTCCAGAGCACATGAACTCTCATAAAACTTCTAAAAATATCAACTTTATATGAACTAGAACATTCAAAATTTAAACTTGAAGTGAAACTACTTGAATCAAACTGAACTAAACATGAAATTGGCTACAAGCTTCACCTCTCAGCCTTAGCTAAGAGATTCTAGCCGAGCATTGTCATACTACAACTAGAACTCAATGAAAAAGACATAAAAAAGCATAAAAACCCGTAGTTGGGAGGGTTGCAAACACTCCACGACGGCTTCCTTCACTTCCCACTAAGTTCCTTAGCTTCTATGATGCCTATGATGCCCTAAGAAGAGACCCTAGGTGTCCTTTTATAGTGGCGAGGCTCTACTACATTGGAATCTTCCAAAATTGTGTAGCAATACGCACTTGCGCAGAAAATCTCAGAATTTTAAAATAGAAACTCTGTTTACGCAAGGCCGACCGGTCTTGACCGGTCGGACTTGTTGGAATTGAGTTCAGGGAGTACAGGGAGGTCCCTAACCTGATGGCAGACCAATCAAGACCGGTTGGACCATACTGGTCTTTGCTCCAGCGTCCAGAGAGTTGGGGTGCAGGGTGGCCGACCGGTCATGACCGGTTAGACCTTCATTCTTTTCTTTCTACTTCTTCTCTCTTTTTTCTCTTTTCTCCCTCTTTCTTCTTCCTTCTTTTTGTCTACCTTAGGCCTTTATTCAAGGGGTCCTAAATACACTCTTTTTTGTCATAAATTGGGCGAAGTTACTCTCATTCCTACAATCACAAAACATGCATTAGATGGGCCTTTTAAACATGCAAACCATGCAAATAATGTGATGTAATGGGCTATATCATGTATAAATTTGAGGTTTAACACACCCCAACCAGCTTTTTGCTAGTCCCGAGCAAAACATGCGTGAAACAATCTCAAAGCTCTAGAAACCAACTCTCCTTCAGAAACTATGTTTCTATCCATTCCAAGACATACAAGTGTAAAATTCAGAAAAATGAGGTGATAGAAGTTGAAACTTTAAACTCTCAAAACATAATAAGTGTCCATGTGAAATTCCCGTTGATTGATTGATAAATAGAATAACTCGAATAAATTCAACCTAGTGTGCATAGTGAAAGTTCATCTCATGACTTTCTGGGATTATCTTCTCCATAGATCAACTAAACTATGGATCTCAAGGTGCACAGAGCAACAACAAACCTATGACAGGAATTTGCCTTACCGTCCTTCCGACAGCTTTCACACTACGTCCCATTTCCGGCTTTGGTTACAGGTAGACCATCCCCCGGTTGGTAAATAGGTATCCCTTTTTAAAATTTTCTACCATTTTCTCCATCATTCCCAATTTTCATCTTTCCTTTCCCTTTTTCTTTTACATTAGATAGGATTTTTAGAAATTCATATCTTTCATTATTTTCCCATGGACAAGGATGGACAAAGTACCCCGGCTTGGTTCCTCAACACCTTAAATAAAAATCTACCCAATCCACAAATCACATAATCCCTTCAAACCATGAAAATCGTGTAATGTGAACTAGGTGTAAGAGTGTTCAAATTTTCTATCAATCACAAAAATAGGGGAATTCACATATAAAACCATTATATTAAGAGAAGTTCAAGACTTGCAACATCACTCACTTTGTATCTCCTTTTATTATACTCGTATCATCTCAAATTCATAGAAATAAGGTTTTCTAAAAGAGTTTTGAATGTTTAGAAAATATGAAAAAATTTGCACAATACGATGCTCGAAGTGTTGCAAACTGCTAGATAAGGAATCTCATCTCACCCCCCAACCAAATTTTACATTGTCCTTAATGTAAAAAGATATGCAATGAGTATGAACATGAAAGCAATGGTAAAATACAAGAGAGTGAGAACAATATTACCTGGGAGATTCGATCATGGAAGTCTGCAACTCCAACAACTAAATCTACTAAAGCAGTATAACTAAAACAGAAAGCAAACAAAACCTAATCTACCTAACCCGTCCTTGTAAAAAGAGGATCTCCATCAGACTAGGAGATTGATTATCATTAGAACATCTATAAGGACAAAGTTGAGCAAGATCATCAAGTGGTGTAATAGATTTTTTAGTAGAATTATCCACCATCCTACTTTGGGAAGTACATTGGTAACATTAATCATTCGAACCCATTGAAAATCCTGCTGAAAGGTTTCAGCAGGTTCCTCAATAAAATTGTCACATGTACTAGGAAAGGAGAATTGCATTAGTTGGAAATTATTGAAGATGGATCTCCTTTCCTTCCTTTCTGGGCAAAAATCATTCAAGTATGGGTCATCCCAAAAGTTATTTTCTTTGGTTTGAGCAACCCAAAGATGTGGACATTTGTATTTTTTCTTTACAAGTCGATATGATCTCCACAAAATCAGATTCATCGGTGCTTCCACAATTGATTTTTCAGTTTGGCGTTCTGTGGAAGGAAGCTTTTTGGGCACCGGAGGGGTCTCCTTCAAGACATGCACTATGTCCTTAATCATGGGATCATTCCAATCTTCAAAACACTCTAAACACTCCTCTAAAGTGTAGGAGACCTCATCGGAGGAAGTTTTCAGATTTGGACCTCCTTAGATTCTATCATGTTTATCTCATGAGGACTGTTATCATCGTCCCAATCCTCAAAGGGATGGAAGCTAACAACATCTAGAGGATCAAAATTCTAATTTAAAGCGAACTCCTCTTCCATGATTGATTCAATCATATCAACCTCGTGGACATCATCATCATCCCTATGCCTTTTGCCCAAGTGGAACACATTCACCTCCAACGTCATGTTTCCAAAGGACAATTGCATTACCCCATTTCGACAGTTTATAATTGCGTTTGATGTAGCAAGGAAGGGGTGGCCTATAATCACCGGTATTTGTGTGCTAGCATCCATAACTGGTTGTGTGTCCAAGACGATGAAATCTACCAGGTAGTAGAATTTGTCAACTTGGACTAGTACATCCTCAACTATCCCTCTCGGTACACGGATGGATCTATCAGTGAGTTGCAATGTAGTTTTGGTGGGTTTTAATTCACCAAGGCCTAGTTGCTCATATACCGAGTATATGTGCTTCATTAGAACTAGAATCTAATTTTCTGATTTAAGTGGGATTGTTGTGTTTGAATGCTTAATCTTCCAACTAGATGAGAGGTAGAACTTTGAATCTAGCTGTATTTATGCTTGGATGAATGAATTCACATGGAACTACTACAAGTGGATCCTTAAGGCCTTAGTTCCATTAGTTAATAGATTTTTACAAAAGTTACTGTTTTGCCTTATGTTATAAAATCAAACTTCAATTTGCGAAATTCGAAGTTGCTAAAATGGTTTGAATTGGTTTACCCTAATTCCCTGTGGATCGACCTCTGTCTTACCAAGTTATTACTACATCGCAAGCCTTGCACTTGAGGTGAGCGAACATGTTTTTGGCGCCGTTGCCAAGGAATCTGGGTTAAACGGTTTTAAATTATTTTAGTAGATATAGAAGTAGAAGTAGTTAGGTTTTACTGCTTTCTTAGGATAAGTTTTTCTGAATTATAGAATGTTGGGGTCCCAAATAGTGGGGACTCTTAAAATGAGAAAAATAACCACATACCTTTGAAGAAATCACACAGAACGCCTTCCAGTGCACGCAAAATGAAAATATGCAGGATTTCCTTAACCAAATTCTCTAGTGGGCCCCGCCGATCACCGTGTTTGGAACCGTCCGGAAGTGGGCCCGCAACCTCATTACCATTTATGATGAACAGTGCAAGTGATTGCGCGACGAAACGGGCCCCCCAAACCCTCCAAAAGTCAAAACCCAATTAGTGGAGCCCATATTTACGTGTCCACGCACCCTCAAATTCAGACCACCCCACGTGCCCGAAAAATCAGCAAAAACAGGGATCCATCCAAGGGCGTTTCGACTTCCACGCACCCTGAAAATAGTCCCACGCACCCTTAAAAAATGGCACATTGTTATTCTCATTACGGAGGCGTTTAGACACCCCATGTACCTTGAAAATGGGTCCACGCACCCGTAAAATCCATAAATTGTCAGAAATCAAAAGACAGGTGCGTGAAGCCCCACGCACCCGTCTATTAAGCCCCACGCACCCAAAAATCGAGTATTTTTAGAGCATGCTTTCGGACGTCCGCACATCAATAAACAGGTGCGTGGGGGACGTTTGATAGGTGCGTGGCACGTGGCACTCCCCTATTGGACGACTTCACCTATAAATACCCCCTCATCCCGTTCATTTTGTTAGTGCACTTTTCTGTGGCATACTAGTGCACCTTGTTTGTCAATTACTTAGGTCAGTGGGTCTAGTGTCGGTTGAGCTTAATGAAGACGAAGAACGAAGACTCAAGACGGACCGGCTGCATCAAGGAAGAAGAAACATGTAAAAGTGATGCCTTGGTGTGCCTTGCCTTGACCAAAACCTAACCCATAACCTCTTAGATGACTTGCACCAACTAGGTATACCTTTAGTCATCATCATTAGTCTTAGAACTCCATGAAAAACATGATAAGTTAGACTAATTTAAGAGGTGGAAGCTGCTGTAATCAAATAGGCTCAAACAACAGTTTCCGATAAGACTCCGATCAATCAGACACTGGCTCCGATAGGACTCCGATCAATCGGAGAGAAGTTCTGATCAATCCGAAATTGTTCCAGAAAAGTTTGAAAATCCACTGGACATATTTTCGATCAATCGGACATGCCTCTGATCCATCGGAAGGGGTCGTCCGATCAATCGGACTGTGTTCTGATCAATCGAAAAATCCTCCAAAGACTTCACTGGATAGATTTCCGATCAATCGAACATGTCTCCGATTAATCGGACTGGGCTCCGATCAATCGGACCATTTTTCTGATCAATCGGAGATACGAGAATCTGCCCATTTTTTGACCGTTGGAAGAAAATCTATTTAAAAGGGGGATTCATTTTTTGAGCCAATAGAGGGGATTTTGAGGAGATAGAAGCCACCATTGCTAGAGATCATTAGAGGCTTTATCCCAAACCCATAGCAAGCCATTCTCCTTGTGTTTTCATCACAAGCTTGGGCCATTCAATGGCATCTTGAGAATAGGACTTGTTCCCTCTTGATTCCTAGGGTTTAGACACCTTGATGATAGTTAAATCCTTTGTCTAAACACTACCTAGGAGTCCATATATGTGCATTCCTCTAGGAAACCCATTTCCTACCATTTGTAGAGGATTCACCATTCCCTAGCACCTTGGGCATCTCCAATGGAGCATCACATGCAAGGTAGCTGATCGTTGGAGCTGAAGCCTTGGCAAAGCGGCGGCGTCAAAGATCGAGGGAGCACAAGGGAAGTTGATTCAAGCACGGGAGAGTGAGAAGAAGCAACCCAAGACGGCGCAACAAGGGGCTCAATCCAACAAGTAAGGTTGTCTTGTTAAGAGTCCATCCACTCAATTCCCTGTGAGAGTTGAGTGTAGAGTTTGTTTGACAAACTCGCTCCGGGGTCGTTAGCCGATCCTTGGCCTATCAGTTGGGCCTAAAATCTAGGGACGTCAGCCGTTTCTTGGCACGTTAGTCGGGCCTAAAACAAAGTCTCCAAGGGGGAGCCACCAACACGGGTGCAAACCTGTAGGTTGGGAGGAACCTGTAAACTCTCCGGTTGGGTGGATCCGAGTTAAAACACTTTGGTTGGGAGGAACCAGATTTAAACTCCCCAGTGAATGCCTGTGTGCTCAAAGGGGTTGAGTAATTGAACCGGGAGTGGAGTAGACAAGTAGTCGAACCACTATACATCCTTGTGTTTGTGATTGTTCTTGAGCACATTTCTCCTTATGCATTGCGTTTAACTTGTTAATTATAAATGCTTAGTTAGGAATGTATGCTAGGCACTTAATAGGCACATCCACACTCATAAGATGTACTTTCACTGCCTCAAGTAGACTTGAACTTCTTGATCCATCCTCACTCAAGTCTATTTGAGTAGCATAGATTAGGTTCTTCATTAGCTTAATCATTTAATTAATCTATGCTTGTTTAGACTAGGTTGTTTATAGCTTTTATCATGTGCTAGTCTTTTGATTGGACCCACTTAGGCTTGGAAGCCGAAGTATTAATCGCTTACATAGTTCAATTTGTTAAATTTGTTAAGTAGGTGAAAAGATTTTTGAAAAGGTCCTAATCACCCCCTCCTATAGGTTTAGCCATAATTCTAGTTACTCCTCAAGCTTCCGCACGCGTATGCGTAGGGTGTCGTGTTAGGCTACCCGACGTAATTTCACATTTGGGATGATTTCAAAAAGAGAGAGAGAGCTGCCGCTGCCGGAAACCCAAAATTCTTGCCGAAATCCTCGCCGAAATACCTTTCTGACCATCGGAATCCCCTTTTCGATCACAGATACATCACAACAGGTCTGAATCCCACAAGTTTGGCCACGGACCCGAAAAGTGACCCACGCGTCTGTAAATTCGTCTCCACGCATCTTTAAAAACGTTAAATCGAACAAAGTACATCAGCCTCTCACGCACCTGAAAAGTGTCCCACGCGTCCATTAATTCGGTCCCACGCGTCCGTAAATTCCGCAAAACCAGACTTGTAAAATTGGACCCACGCATCCTGAATATAGACCCACGCACCCCTAAATTCATCATAAAATCGGCACTTAATTGATAGGTGCATGGAGCCCCACGCACCCGTAAATCAAGTCCCACGTACCCAAAAAATCAGCTAATTGCAGAACATGTTTGCAGGTGCACCGGGCTCAATTGTAAGTGTTTTCAAAGTCTGTTTGAGTTTATCTCGGGTATTTCGAGCATTTCAGACGCAATGGAATGGTCGAACGAACGTTTCAGGAACTCCAAATGAGTAGAATCAAGCGTCTTCGAGGCTTGACCCGATTCGACGTGATGGACGAAGTGACTTCCCGGAAAGGAGCCACCAGCATCCAGAGCTATGCAAATATGCCATCATTTATGTTTACTGTAAAGGCATGATTCGATTTGTGTCAAAAGCTAGACAAGCAGGGCCATGGTTACCACGATAAACCATGCCAAAGAGTTTCGATTCTCTGCAAACCAATTACTCTCAACTGCCACATCACAACAGTCGATGCCCTACCCATCTAAACGGTATCCACCGGTTGGGCTGCGCAGGTACACACAACTGTAGAATGGACTTCCCGAGGTCACCTGTCCCTACATTGACAAGTGCGGGCCCAGAGTCGTCTATCTCAGTCATAAACCCTGACAGTCTCAGCCCGGATCTCCGGCCAAAATATGGGACATAGACATCTAACTAACACAAAGGTGGTTCAGTACACAACGAAATGAATACAGGTCTCTATGACCACAAACTCTAAGACCATAGTCTCTGCTGACTAGTCTTTTACCTTCTAATCAAGGGTCATCGATCATTCGATGTAATTAAGGGCTCGTGCCAGATCACGGCCTGAAATGTGCAAGATCTCAGAATCTCTGGAATAAAATTCGTCTTGCAATATCTCCTCTTGTGTACTTTCGTGAATGCTTGTGATTGTCTATGAATGTTTCCATTACTCAGAACCCCAGAGCAGCAAAACACCACATTTCAAAAAATGTCATTATGATCCATTTTCTAGCTCCAACATAGAACTAACAAGGTTTTTTTTTTGTTTTGTAGGAAGTTCTTCTAGTTCAAGCAAATCGGGTACTATCCTTCCAACTTGAACTCTTTCAGTTTTCAGTTTTTATTTTTAGATTTTATTTTTAGGACTTAGGATTAGTTTAGATTTTGGATTGTGTGGTTTATGTCCCATTGGGAACGTGACCACAACAATCGTCTCCAAACCAAAGGTGGTTTAGTTGGACCACTCTCTGTTCATAGACGAGTCCGAAAATCTGTAGAACATTGTGAAAGTTCGGGAAGTATGGATCAAACTCCATTAGGGAACCTCCCTACCCTACTCCAACTACAAACGCAAATCATGAAGGAGTAGGAGAGAATGAGGTGCATAATGCTCCTCCAATGAGAGCTTTACGGGACTATCTATAACCGGCTCGTACAACTACACCCTCTTCCGTGGTCTTACCAACCACCGGGGGGAACATTGATATAAAGCCGGAGGTAATTCAACTTTACCACCGGGGGGAACATTGATATAAAGCCGGGGGTAATTCAACTTTTGCCAAAGTTCCATGGGTTAGATTCTGATAGCCCATATCTACACTTGAAGGAGTTTAATGAAGTTGTTGCTACTTGCAATACAATAATGCTTCAGAGGATGTCATCAAACTTAGATTGTTTCCTTTCTCATTAAAAGAAAGAGCCAAGAGTTGGCTCCATTCTCTTAGACCACATTCGATAGGGTCATAGACTGAGATGACACGGGAATTCTTAAAAAAGTTCTTCCTAACTTATAAAACTAACCCCCTTTGAAGATCTATAATGAACTTTATGGGAAAAGAGGGTGAGTCAGTCTTTTAAAGTTGGGAACGGTTTAAGGAACTTTTATTCACTTGCCCATATCATGGATACGAAAGTTGGTGTATTATCAACTTCTTTTATGATCGATTAAATTCCAACATGTGCTAATTTATGGAGAATGGTGAATTCATGAGCAAAAATCCTGATGAGGCATAGAGTTACCTTGACATGTTGGTCGAGAATGCCCAATTATGGGACACCTCGGACAAATATAGTAACCTCAAGCCTCCTCAACAAAAAGAGAAAGGAGGGATTTACATCTTTAAGGAGGAAGATAATGTGAATGCAAGGCTAGCCAACCTCACAAGGAAAGTCGAGGCCATGGAACTTAGCAAGAGTGAAGTTACAAAGCCCACTGAAGCTATTGAGAACATATGTAAAATTTGTGTCATTGATATACATGCTACACAAGATTGTCCTACAATTCCTGCGTTTCAAGAGTTGTTACAAGAGCAAGCAAACACCATATATGGTTATCAACGACCTTTCAATAGACCGGTAGGTAACACGTATAACTCTACTTGGAAGAACCACCCAAATTTCAGTTAGAAGAATGCTCCGATGGGCAATCCTACCAACTCTCAAGGAGGGTCACCCATGCAAAACATGGCCCCACCTCAATTCTCAATGAAGGATACTCTAAAGGCGTTTATGCAAGGGCAAACGTAAATAAATCAAATGAACCAACAGATGTTTCAAGAGCTTAAAGTCTCGGTTGATGAGATTAAGGGACGCTTAAATGCTAGGGAAGGGACCTTTCCAGCCCAACCTCAGCCCAATCCAAAGCAAGCACATGAAATAAGTATCCCTAATCTCCCCAACCAACATGTGGAGCAAGCAAAATCCATCACCACTCTTAGAAGTGGTAAGAAAATTGACAAATTTATTCCGGTGAAGGCCGACAAGCCTAATGATCTGGTAATTTTTTAGAATGAAGATGGATCCAACTTAGCCCCACAGGAAATGGAACATGTTTTTAAGCTTGTAGCATCATTCCCTTCGAGATCGGTTGCTCTAAAATCTCTCCCAAACTCTCATGACATTCTAGAGGTTTTCAAACAAGTCAAGATAAAAATTCCTTTACTTGATGCAATAAAATAAATTCCCTCCCATGCCAAGTTTCTAAAGGACCTATACACAACTAAATGCAAATATAATGTGCAACAAAAGGCCTTTTTTAATGAGAAAGTGAGTGAAATTGCGTCGGGTAGTCTAACACGACACCCTATGCATACACGTGCGAAAGCTTAAAGAGCAACTAAAATTATGGCTAAACCTATAGGAGGGGGTGATTAAGACCTTTTCAAAAATCTTTTCGCCTACTTAACAAATTTAACAAATTGAACTATGTAAGCGATTAACACTTCGGCTTCCAAGCCTAAGTGGGTCCAATCAAAAGACTAGCATATGATAAAAGCTATAAACAACCTAGTCTAAACAAGCATAGATTAATAAATGATTAAGCTGATGAAGAACCTAATCTATGCTACTCAAATAGACTTGAATGAGGATGGATCAATAAGTTCAAGTCTACTTGAGGTAGTGAAAGTACATCTTATGAGTGTGGATGTGCCTATCAAGTGCTAAGCATACATTCCTAACTAAGCATACATAATTAACAATTAAACACAATGCATAAAGAGAAATGTGCTCAAGATCAATCACAAACACAAGGATGTATAGTGGTTCGACTACTTGTCTACTCCACTCCCGGTTCAAGTACTCAACCCCTTTGAGAACACCGGCATTCACTGGGGAGTTTAAATCTGGTTCCTCCCAACCAAGGTGTTTTAACTCGGATCCACCCAACCGGGGAGTTTACAGGTTCCTCCCAACCTACACGTTTGCACCCGTGTTGGTGGCTCCCCCTTGGAGACTTTGTTTAGGCCCGACTAACGTGCCAAGGAATGGCTGACGTCCTTAGATTTTAGGCCCAACTAATAGGCCAAGGATCGGCTAACGACCCTAGGTCGAGTTTGTCAAACAAACTCTACACTCAACCCCCACAGGGAATTGAGTGGATGGACTCCTAATAAGACAACCTTACTTGTCGAATTGAGCCCCTTTGTAGCGCCGCTTTGGGTTGCTTCTTCTAGCTCTCCCGTGCTTGAATCAGCTCCCCTTGTGCTCCCTCGATCGTGTTGCCGTTGCGTCGCAATGCCTCAGCTACACTCGATCAAACACCTTGCATGTGATGCCTTTGATATGCCCAAGGTGATAGGAGGATGGTTGAATCTCCTACATGAGATATGTAGCTTGTTCTAACTAGGAGATCCACCTAGAGGGTCTTCTAGAGGTCTTGAACAAGAGATATGCCTATATGATATAGTGTTTCACCTCTAGAATTGAGAGAGGAATCAAGTCATCTCTAGTTTGCATTTGAATGCCCTCACTTGTGTTTAAACACAAGGGATATGACTTGAATCTCCTCCTCTTTGAGGCCCCATATGATGTACAAAAGTTATGGCAAATAGGCTCTCAAAACCCTCTCTCAATGCCCAAGAACCGAGCTCAATATTTATAAAGTTCGAGCTCCAATGGTAAAAAAAGGGCAGATTCTCGCATCTCCGATTGATCGGAAGAAGGTCCGATTGATCGGAGACCTGTCCGATTGATCGGAGACAAGTCCGATTGATCGAAAATCTATCTAGTGAAGTCTCTGGAAGATATTCCGATTGATCGAAACACCGTCCGATTGATCGAACGAACCCCTTCCGATGGATTGGAAGACTGTCCAATTGATCGAAAATATGTCCAGTGGATTTTCAAGGTTGCTGGAAAAATTTTTGATTGATCGGAGCTTCTGTCCGATTGATCGGAGTCCTATCGGAGCCAACATCCGATTGATCAGAGATCAATTGGAAACTGTTGTTTTGAGCTGTTTTGTTTACAGCAGCTTCCACCTCTTAAATTAGTCTAACTTATCATGTTTTTCATGGAGTTCTAAGACTAATAATGATGACTAAGGGTATACCTAGTCGGTCCAAGTCATCTAAGAGGTTATGGGTTAGGTTTTGGTCAAGGTTAAGGCACACCAAAGCATCACTTTTACCTGTTTCTTCTTCCTTAATGCAGCAGGGCCACTTGAGTCTTTGGTCTTCATCTTCATTAAGCTCAACCGACACTAGACTCACTGACCTAAGTAATTGACAAACAAGGTGCACTAGTATGCCACAGAAAAGTGCATTAACAGTGAGTGCCATTCTCACCCAAAAGATCCCCCCAAAATTCAAGGAACCCGGTAGTCCCACAATTTCATGTATCATTAGTGACTACCGGATTGAATGGGCATTGCTAGATTTGGGGGCAAGTGTAAATCTGATCCCATACTTGGTATACGAGCAATTAGGCCTTGATAAATGCAAATATAATGTGCAACAAAAGGCCTTTTTGAATGAGCAAGTGAGAGCCATTCTCACCCAAAAGATCCCCCCAAAATTCAAGGAACCCAGTAGTCTCACAATCTCATATATCATTGGTGACTACAGGATTGAACGGGCATTGCTAGATTTGGGGGCAAGTGCAAATTTGATCCCATACTCGGTATACGAGCAATTAGGCCTTGGTGAATTAAAACCCACCAAAACCACGTTGCAACTAGCTGATAGATCCATCCATATACAGAGACGGATGGTTGATGATGTATTGGTCCAAGTCGACAAATTTTATTATCCAGTGGATTTTATTGTCTTGGACACGCAACCAGTTATGGATTCTTGCACTCAAATACTGTTAATTTTAGGCCGCCCATTCTTGGCTACAACAAACGCAATTATTAATTGCCGGAATGGGGTGATGCAATTGTCCTTTGGGAAAATGACATTGGAGGTGAACGTGTTCCATATGTGCGTTGGGGCTCAAATTTGCACCCATTATAAAGCAACATCCATAGTCCATTGACAACGATCTGAATCAGTTTTGAGATCGATAAAGCCCTGAAAATGCCAGCACAACCTTAATCACTTGGTAGCGACCAAAATGGGTAAATACCATTTCAGAACATAACTGGACATGCGCTTCACCGCCAATTGATCCAGAATGTCCTAAAACCCTTAACCTGCGAGTTTCGAAGTCATCCAGTGCATATATTTACCTGCGCACCTCGAAATGCGTTTAGTCTCGGCCCGGAGCTGACTAAAAAGGGTCCGTAAGCCTACAGCTGCCATTTCATAGCAGAACTGGACATGCGCTTCACGGCCAAATGATATGAAATGTCCTAAAACCCTTAACTTGCGAGTTTCAAAGTCATCCGGTGCATATATTTACCTGCGCACCTCGAAATATGTTTCGTCTCGGCCCGAAGCTGACCAAAAAGGGTCTGTAAGCCTACGTCTACCATTTCAGAGCAGAACTGGACATGCGCTTTACTTCCAAATGATTCGAAATGTCCTAAAACCCCTAACCTACAAGTTTCAAAGTCATCCAGTGTATATTTTTACCTACGCACCTTGAAATGCGTTTCGTCTCTGCCCGGAGATGACCAAAAAGGGTCAGTAAGCCTACAGCTACCATTTCATAGCGAAAATGGACATGTGCTTCACCGCCAAATGATCTGGAGCACCCCAAAACCCTTAAATAGCAAGTTTGAAGTCATTACGGTGCGTATTTTCATGCACGCGCTCCCCGCAACAACGCTCCTATATGACAAGCCGACCCGGAGGCTCCAAATTAGGAAGGAAGTACCAAAATTGGCAACATCTGGACTTCCACACCCCACCCTGTTCATTCAGGAGGTCAATCCTAGCCTAGAAGTGGCTTGGAGACAATGAGTGCATGTCTAAAAAAGGTAGCTGTCCTTTGGAGGTCTCCCGTCGGAGCTGAAATCCTGAAATTTTCTAAGTGCTGGAATCTTGAAAATCTGGCTAAGTAGTGGGAAAGCGCCAGCAAAGGACATGCGCCTGGCCTCCCACCACATGCGCCTACACCCTATTGATGAAAGGGAGTGAATTGAATGCTTTGCCGGAAACGTCGGGAAAAGCTCTGGAAAAAGACATGCGCCCGAATCCTCCACATGCACCTGGTGCATTTTTTTCACATGCGCTTGACTTGTTTTCTGGCACATGCGCCGAGAAATACCCGTCGGGCCAGACCCGAACCTGATTACCCCTTATAAATAGCGATGTCACTTCATTCCATCAGCACGAGATCATCCCCTGCCGACCTCAGAGCGATGTAAGCACCACATGCGCTCGCTTTGTTTCCCCTCGCCGGATGCCTTGGCCGGAGTGGATTCCCTCGCCGAAATCCCTCACTGGAATCCCAAGTTTAGAGAAAAATCGTAAAATTTTTCTAAGTGTTGGGCACATGCGCCGGCTTTTTCCCCCACATGCGCCGCTTTTCCCACCGGAAAACATGAAAATCCACTAAGTCCAGGAGGGACATGCGGCCACTCCTTGGGGCCAGGCACATGTGCACCACCACATGCACCAGGATTGCTTCCGGATTCTTTCTTTTTCATGAAAATAAGCCCCACATGCGCCCTGGAGATGGGACATGCGCCCGGCTCCCTTCCACATGCGCTTGACAGCTCTACCACCACCACATGCGCCTGCATCAGCACCCCATGCGCCTGCATACCCCCCATCCATGCGCCTGGATGCTGGTTGGAGGGGTGGGCCTTCGATCGTGCGGCCCGCCTTCGTCCGGGATCGGATTTTGATGAAACCACTTCTCCCGGATGCGTCTCAATGAGATTTACCATCCACCAGATCAGATTCTCCAACGGTCAATGATAAGTGGCCCAAATCAGTGTTTTGGTCCAAAATGACCAACACTTAGCCAATTTGGTAGCTCCGAAAATCCTTCCGAAAGAGCCGTAAATGGCTGAAAATGACAAGAATTGGGCGGAATTGGACCGAGCCCGAGATGGAAACTTTTCTTCTACTTAACATGATACACTATAATCATGCACCACGATGAGGTTATTCGATCTCAGGACCCTCGAATACCCTAATCAAGCGGTCGGCAGGCCCGCTACTTAGTCATTTCCAGCCCTGGGAAGTGCCCTGTTGGCCCGAAAATCGACTTCTGCTAAGCAAATCGAAACTCGATCGCATCGTAATCTTCGTGGACGTAATCCACCCCTGTTCAAAGATGGTTATTGATAATACTCACCAATTTCCCTAATCAAACCGCAAGCAGGTCCACTACTTAGTCATTTTCAGCCCTTGGAAGTGCCCTGTTGGCTTGAAAATTGACTGATGTCAGATGAAATCAACCGCGATCTCAAAGACACCGAGGTAAAGCTAAAGTACTCAGGCTATTCAACAGCCGAGTTAAACATTTACGGGGCACCAATCCCCATTATTCATAAGAAATTGGCATATGTGCGTACCCATCGGACCCTATACTTAGCCATTTGCAGGCAAAGGAAACAGCCGATCCAGCCTATTGAATTGATACCCTCAAAAGATCTTGGCTCGATGAAGCCTACTTGATCCCAAACAGATCATTGAAAATACTCAGAAGAAAGAATATTCTCGAAGGCGAGTCGCCCGACTCCAGAAGAAATACATTTACTTTACTGTACAAAGATCTATTCATCCCGGATAAAGGTCCGAGGCTAAACCTAAGGGGTTATGGTTACCACGAGAAACCACAAACAAAAGAGTTTAAACTAAGCTTGAAACATCCTGCTATGGATTGCCACTATAGAAAAGACAGTCGATGCCCTACCCATCAACAACGGGTCCGTCGGTTGAGCTGATGAGGCAGTTGCGGATTGCTTTCCTAAGGTCACCCGTTCATAGTAACAGGTGCGGGCTTTAGGTTATGCTAACTAACATTTTAATGTTCGTGTATTCCAGCTGTCACCTGTTCACAGTAACAGGCGCGGGCCCAGAGTTGCACCACTCGAATCCTGACAGTCTCTCAACCCGAACAATCCGAAAGAAAGAACAATCCGAAAGAAAATGGGACATAGACATCCGACGTGTCTAATAAATGTGGCTCAGTCCATAATAAGAAAACAAAGGTCTACACGACCATGAACTCAAGACCGTAATCCCCGGCGGATTAGTCTTTTGCCTTCCAATCAAGGTTGATCAACCGTTGATGTAATTAAAGGCTCGTGACCAGTTTCACAACCTGAAATGTAAAAGATCTCAGAATCTCTGGAATAAAATTCGCCTTGCGATATCTCTCTCTTGTGTACACTTTGTGATTGCTTATGATTGTCTATGAATGTCTCTATACTCAGAATTCCCCCAAAATAAAGAAACATAGGAAAAAAGGGATTGATGATGAGTAGTTGACTTTTCCTAGCTCTAACAAACTGGCGACTCCACTGGGGATTCATTCAATACCAGAACCTCTGGTTATTTCTGAGTAAATAAACATTCTGCGATAAATAATTCGCAAACACTAACGTGTATATGGGAAAGGCTACCGCAAGGAGAAATGTTCGGCGCCTTCACGGGCGCCAAACTGGCGACTCTCAATGGGAAAGTTCTTCTCTTCATCTTTAAGGTAAAAGAATTCCGATGCTTCGCATCACATGCATGTAGTTTGTACTTGTATGTTTCTGTCTATTCACTGTCAAGTCGTATCGCGATTGATAAGGTGGCGTCCCCTCTCTTTTCCCAGTGCGCGGAATATTCTAATGTGTGAATGACTGTGCATAGAGAGAGAGAAAGGTAGAAAGAGAAAGACAAAGAAAGAATTAAACAAATGGCATCTACGATGATCTTCCTAGCGTCTGGAGGATTCTACTTCCCCCATTTGGCAGCAACCTCTGAAGCCGGATGGTAGATTGTGCAGAAGCGCAAGACCGCCAAGAAGACTAAGAACAAGAAGGTTATTCCAGCTGAAACAGGGATGACAGCGAGGGTACAGGGCAGAACAGAGAGACAGTGGAAGCCAGTCTACAGGGGCGACGCCCGCAACGCTAGCAGAACCACCGTGCCAGCCAGGCCAGAGTTCTCCTTCACCGCTATCGACTTCCCAGCAATACCAAAGACAGCACTGTCAGCCAAGATACCGAACAGATCCGCTGCCCAACAGTCAACTAAGACGACGATGAAGACAACCCCTACTGAAGTCGCTGTGACCAAGACGAGGTCGCAGCGGGCGCAAGTAATGATGGTGCAGGTCATCGAAGGAGAGGCGAGTGAGCGATACCCAGAGCTGCCTTTAATCCAAGAACAAATAGATGAGATTATCCAGGTCCAAGAGGACATGGCCAGAGAGATGAGTGTTGAACCTCCAATTTATACATTGCATTGCCCATTACATGACATGGTTTGCATGATTTTCATGATTTAAAGGCCCATCTAACACATGTTTTGTGATTATAGGAATGAGAGCGGACTTCACTCAATTAGAGACCAAAAAGGGGCGATTTGGAGCCTTTGATGAAGGCCCAAGGTGGACCAAAGAAAGAAGGAAGCAAAGAAAGGAAGAAAACAAGAAGAAAAAGAGACCGACCGGTCTTGACCGGTCGGCCATGCTTGCTGGAGTAATGCCAAAGAGGGCCTGACCGGTCATGACCGGTCGGCCAGCCCTGTCCGACCGGTCGTGACCGGTCGGCCATGCAAGTTTCAGATTCCAGATTCTAAAACAGCAATGTATTCCCGCACCTGGTTTTTCGGACCAGTTTTCTGGGTTGATATTGATGATATTTGAAAATCCAACACATCCATGTCGAAGAGGAGCTCGACGCCGAACTAACCCAAGTGGTTTCGTGTCGATCGGAGCTACGGATTGACCGTGGTGGCCAAAACAATACGAACTGTCCAGAAAGTTCCAGATTTCGCTGTTCAACTCTGGGCCGGTCCAGAGGACTCATCATTGATGATATGAAGAATCTACTTTGACCATCTTTTAGAACACATCCATATATAAATAACCACAAAAGTTTCAGATCAAAAGGATGTGTGGTTTGATCGTACCGGTTGAAGAAAGATGGACCATCCAGAAAGCTCCAACTGCGCAGAGTTTATAAAAGCCCTAATTGTTCTAATTTTCGGACCATATTCTGGGGTTGTTTTGGACAATCTAATCCATCCATCATGTATAGGAGGAATTTTTCTACCAATGTTCAAAATTTGAGATCAATCCGACCTCTGTACACTCCAGGGCGTTGAAAGCAAGATGACTGGTTCTGAAGGTACCCAAAGTGCGCGATTTTGAGAGGCGGTCGGTGATGTGATTGGTGGGCCCATTCAGAGGATAATCTTGGAAATCTAAATCATCTATGAGGAATATCACATTACAAGGAAGCTACAAATCAAATTTGAGGGCAATCCGACCATTGGTTAAGCCGTACCAAGCGAAACAAATTCTGCTATGTTGCTGTACTATTGCTGCACTATAAAAGGAGGTGCTCTCTTCTATTCCAAATCAACCAAGGACGTGGGAAGCAAGGAGTTCAAGTCCCAGGAGGCTACCTAGCCTCCTCCAGCTAGTTTTTCTTCCTTTTCTTAGTTCTAGTTCTAGTTTTAATATGCTTTTCCTTAGCTAACCTCTTAGCTAGAGCTAGAGGTGAAATTTGTAGTTGGTTCCAATGCTTTAATTCTTTTATTTCAAGTACCCTTTTCTTAATTTTGGATTTTGAAGTTCTAGTTTGAATAAAGTTTGGTTTTTTAGAAGTTTTGTGAGAGTTTGTGTGCTCCGGACATGAGTTCCTTGCAATTCTCTAAGATTACCATGATTGGGTTGTTTGAATTAGAATTGTAGTAACCCTTGAGCATGCCATAGTCCATAGGCATGGCTGTTACTCCGAAGGCTACAAGTTCAAGTTCTATGTGCTTCATTAGAACTAGAAATCTAATTTTCAGATTTAAGTGGGATTGTTTGTGCTTGAATGTTATATCTTCCAATTAGATGAGAGATAGGACTTTGATTCTAATTGTGTTGTACTTGGATGAATGGATTGGCATTAGACCACTACAAGTGGATCCTTGATGCTCTAGTTCTTCTTATTTTCAGATTTTCCTATTTCATGTGAAAAACTACTCTCTTAAACTTCTTAGATTCTAGTTATTAGAGTACTTGGAATTGTTTACTTCTTTCCCTGTGGATCGACCTCGGTCTTACCGAGATTTATTACTACATCGCAGCCTTACACTTGAGGCGAGCGAACAATGAGAGAGATGAAAGAAGCACTATTGGCTCTAGTTGCCCAGGGGGCAAACAGAAGCCCAGCTGTACCTACTCGACAGTCTGTAGAAGAATGTTAGGGAGCAGCAGGAGAACCAGCTGCCACCGAACCACAAGCTCGCCCGAGAAACATTATGTTCGGATGTGTGCCGCCATTGCCATCCCAAGCCACGAGAGAAGAACTGTCTCAGATAGTTGCGGACCTGATGCGTCAGGAAAGAGAAAAGGAGAAGAGAGGAAAATATGTATACCGGGTGCCATACTTACCCAAGGTCGACGACCTCCCATTTCCCAACAATTTCAAGCGTCCGGACTTCCCCAGATTCGATGGCAGAGGATCGTCGGAGGAACACATGGCTCAATTCATGACAATGATGGGCAACTTGTCGACAATGCCCCAGTACTATCTCAGATTGTTCGGCTCGACGCTCACGAGCAAGGCATTCCAGTGGTAATGTCACTGCCCGCAGGGTCGATCAAATCTTGGGAGCAGATGCAAGACCTGTTCATCTCCAAATTCTTCTTTACCGAGTGAGAAGTCTCGCTGACAGATTTAGCCTTGGTTCGTTAGAGGCAAGGAGAGTCGGTCGAGAAGTTCATCGATAGGTGGGGGACTATAGCAGCACAGTGCCGGGAACTGCCCAATGAATCTGAGTAGGTCAAGATGTGCATGCAGGCCATGGATGAGATGATTTCATTTGGCTTATCTAGACACAACTTCTCGACATTTTGAGACCTAGCTACGAAAGCTCACCTGGTGGAAGGAGCCGCGTTCAGAGCGCAGTTCAAGGCAGAGAAGCCCAGGAGGGAAGCCAGAAGGATGATAACCTCTAACTATGTTGATAAAGGAAAGGGTTTAAATGACATGAAACGCACGAACACCGAGCGTAAAGTCGAGGCCAGGCCAGTGACTGCGACTCAAGACAAGGGCAAGAGTTTTCAGAGGCCGCGACATCTTACGATAGAAGAGCGCAATCAAGAAAACGGACCTTATACCTTCGACATAAAACGGACCTTATACCTTCGACATGGAAGATCTGGTTCTGATCATGGAACAGCTAGTCGAAGAAAGGTTGATAAGACTGTCAGAATGCACACGCCCGGAGGAAGCGAAGATGGTCGATCATCCCAGCTACTGCAGGTATCATCGTGTGACCAGCCACAAGACTGAAGACTGCTTCGTCTTATAAGGCAAGATCCAATGGATGATTAATGACGACACCATCAATATGAAGGCGGAAGAGGCGAGCCGGAACACTGCGACAGTGGTGTCTGCTCTCCCTGTACCAGTTCAAACTTGAACGGCGAATCCGTTCCTAGAACCAGAAGAGCCATGGACACTTGTGAGTAGCAAGAAGAGGTTAGAGAACAAAAGAAGACTCCTAGAGAAAGAGAGGAAGATGAAGAATAGAATGAGAAGAAGAAATGTTGGACAAGAACAGCCACGTGCGTAGCCCGTTCAGTGCGCCATGGTCTCGGTGGTCGCTCAGCTAAGGGCCAGCGACAAGGACCAAGTCCTAGAGAGAGGAGAAGTCAATGTAGTGGCTCTGCGATCAAGAAAGCAGGTCATACAGAGAGAATTCTCTAGGTGACTAGACCCTAGAAGAATGCATGTAGTCATAGGTGAGCCATCAGGGACACCTCGAGAAAAAGAACCGAGAGAAGCAGTCAACGAGCCAACAGCTGACCAGCGAGATCACGCTCGAGATAAGGCACCGGTGGTTTATGATGTGGTGTCTCATTTGAAGAAGGTTCCGGCCCGACTCAGTATCTATGATGCCCTATGCCTTTCAAAGAGATATCGGGAAATGTTGCTCAGTGCATTGCTCGATCAAGAAGCTCGTGAGGTCATGATGGCAGAGATCGACTCAGAAATGGAAGAAATGAAGATAACGGGAACTGAGGATCGACCCGCAGAACAGGTCATGTAGATTGATCGATCGTCTATGATCACATTCTCTGAAGAAGACAGAACGATCAGCTTGACAGACCACAACCGCCCGTTGATGGTGACAGGTCTCATCCAAGACATAGAGGTCCAAAGGTGCATGCTAGATGACGGATCCGCTGTGAATATTATGTCTCTGAAGACATTACAGCAGTTGGGTTTCAGACAAACAGCACTTCGCCCAAGCACCATGGTCATTCAAGGGTTCAATCAGGACGGCCAGCGTGTCCTAGGGTCCATTACTGTCATGCTGGAGATAGAAGAATTGAGTACTAAAGTCACCTATCAGGTAATCGATGCGATGACGACATACAATATCTTGTTGGGACGACCGTGGCTTCATCAATACGGTATCATTCCCTCGACATACCATCAATGCTTCAAATACAATAGGGATGGCGTCCAATATAGAGTGGCAGCAGACCCGAGGCTGTACTCCGTCACTGAATCCTTCGTAGCAGATGCGCAGTACTATCAGGAGAGCCATGGGGTCGAGACAGCCAGAAAAACCAATAAATCGACAGAGGTGGCACATGGGGCAGAACCCCAAGGTGAGAATCCAAAACAAGCGAACGAGGCTCCGCGAGTGATCGTTGAAGCGACAAGGGCTCACGGAGGAAATCCGTTGCAAAGGAAGAAGTTTTACCTAATCTCGAAGCACCTCTGGAAGGAAGGGTAGTCAGTGCTAAAGCAGATGACAAGCCAACAGATGAGCGTGTTATAATCTAGCTTCAATATGCCGGTGGCAAAGGTTGAGAGGATTCGTCCCTTCCCTAAAGCTCCGAGCCAGTTCTGCATACCGCCGACAATGGGAGCCAAGCATGAGATAAGGTTTCAGGCTGGACTTCGCAACCCGTTGTAGATCGAAGAGAACGCAAAGAGAACATCGGTAGAGACACTGCCCATTGAAGAAGAAAGATATAGCAAGGCCAGTAGAAACATCATGAGGAACATGGGGTTTATCTGTTCAGAACCACCAGCTTGGAAAGGCATGCTAGCACCCTTCGAAGTAAAGACGAAGGTATACATAGGAAAAGAAGCCCTGGGGGCGGGATGTGAGATCAGGTATATTAACATGGTGACAATTAGTCCTGTGGAAGAGGTGAGGCCCGCTGGACCAAATGAAGTCATACAGCCAAGTGCCGTGCCAGAGCAGATCGAAGATGGGGGTCAGCCCACGATAGATGAGCTACAAGAAGTCAATCTAGGGACCACCAAAGAGCCGAGGGATACTTATATCAGTAAGAACATTCCAGAAGAAGAGAGGGAGAGCTACATTCAACTCCTAAAAGAGAACAGAGACGTGTTCGCATGGACCTATTCTGAAATGCCAGGACCGAACCCGGCAATCACGATGCACAGGTTGAATATCGCGAAGGAGAAGAGGTCAGTTAAGCATCCACAGAGGCGCTTCCATCCGGACATCGTCTCGAAGATAGAAGAAGATGTGAAGAAGCTGCTTCAGGCCGGGTTTATCAGGGAAGTTCAGTATCCCAAATGGATCTCAAACATAGTACCTGTAAAGAAGAAGAGCGGCCAGATCCGGGTGTGCATTGATTTCCGCAACCTGAATGAAGCTTGTCCCAAAGATGACTTTCCTCTACCCATCCCGGAGCTCCTGATCGATAGCACATCATCATATACAACGATGTCCTTTATGGACGACTACTCAGGGTATAATCAGATCCGAATGGCTCCAGAAGATGAAGAGTCCACTGCCTTCCGCACGTCTCTCAAGATATTCTGTTATCGGGTGATGCCGTTTGGGCTGAAAAATGTGGGCGCCACGTATTAGAGAGCAATGCAGGTAATCTTCCAAGACATGATGCACAAACATGTGGAATGCTATGTCGATGACCTGGTAGTGAGGTCCGACGGACATCAGCAGCATCGTGAACATTTGAAGCTAGTATTTCAGAGGTTGAGGAAGAAGAGCCTCCGCATCAACCCGATGAAGTGCGCCTTTGGGGTGTCCTCTGAAAATTCCTTGGCTTTGTGATCAGGCATCGGGGAATCGAGATTGACCACGCGAAGATCAAGGCGATCCAAGAAATGCCTCCTCAGAAGAACTTGAAAGAGCTGAAGAGCTTCCAAGGGAGAGTCGCTTACTTGTGGCGGTTCATCTCGAACCTGTCAGGTCGCTGCCAGCCTTTCTCTCGGCTGAACAAGAAAGACATCCGCTTTGAGTAGGATGAAGCGTGCCAGAAAGCCTTCGATTCCCTCAAAGAGTTACTCGGGAAAGCTCCAATTCTCGCAGTGCCAATCAAGGGAAAGCCTCTGATACTATATGTAGCAGTGGGAGAGAACTCACTAGGGGCACTGCTCACCCAGAAGAATGAAGAAGGGAAAGAGAATGCTCTGTATTATTTGAGCCGCACGCTCGTCGGCGCTGAGTTTAATTACTCACTGATTGAGAAGATATGCCTAGCCTTGATATTCGCTATGAAGAAGTTGAGGCATTACTGTCTGTCATACCAGATTACATTGATCTCCAGAGCAGATCCTATCAAGTTCCTGATGAACAGACCTATGTTGTCTGGACGATTAGCCAAATGGGCCCTACTGCTATCCGAGTTCGACATTACGTATCTGCCGTCTCGAGCTGTTAAAGGGCAGGCGATAGCCGATTTTTTAGCAGCCCACCCGATACCAGATGACATGGAAATGGAATTTGATCTGCCTAATGATCAGGCTATGATGGTAAGGGTCGCGAGGCAGTGGCGGATGTATTTCGACGGAGCCTCGAGAGCTGCAGGATCAGGAGCCGGTGTGATCTTCATCAGTCCTCAAGGCAACTTGTTGCCCTACTCATTCACAATAGTGTCGTCGTGCACAAACAACGAGGCAGAGTATCAGGCCCTCATCGTTGGGTTATAGCTGGCACGAGATATGCAAATCCGATCACTACAGGTATACGGTGATTCTCGGTTAGTTGTGGGACAGCTTATGACGGAATATGAAGTCCGCAAGCCAAAGCTGTCATCTCTTTGCCATCAGGCCCGAGCCCTGTTCGATCATTTCCAGGACAGTATAGTGTCGCACGTCCCAAGGGCTAAAAATTCTCAAGCAGATGCATTGGCTAACCTAGCCGCGGCTCTCGCGCACCCAGGGGGCAGCCCACTTCAAGTCATCATAGAAGAAAGGAGAATATTGCCATCCCTCACAGCAGCCGAGAATGTCACGAGTGCAAGCCCTGTACATTGCTTTGAGATCACAAAAGAAGAAGATTGGAGAAGACCATTCTCCGATTACTTGAAGTATGGGTTCTTACCTAAGGATCCGCAAATGCACACTCAAGTCAGAAGGCGTGCCAGCTTATTCGTCCTCTTAGAAGAAGTACTGCATCGACGCTCCAGCGATGGAACGCTGTCAAGATGCCTGGCTCGAGAAGAAGTTCATGATATGGTGAGAGAGGGGCACGGAGGAGAATGTGGTGCCCATTAAGGCGGCCGAAACCTGCATCATCGAGTGCGGCACATGGGCTATTATTGGCCCACCATGGTGAAGGACGCGATGGACTACGTCAGAAAATGCCATCAGTGTCAAATACATGCTGACATCATACACATTCCTCTAGAAGAATTGCATCAGTCAGTGATGTCTTGGCCTTTTACGGCCTGGGGTATGGATGTGATAGGACCCATTAGCCCCTCTTCCTCTCAAGGGCACTAGTACATACTGGCGACAGCAGATTATTTCTCTAAGTGGGCTGAGGCTGTGGCCCTGAAGAACGTGAAAGCTAAACAAGTGGAGGGTTTCATCCGGAACGCCATCATCTATAGACACAGCATTCCCGATCGGATCGTCACGGATAACGGCACGCCCTTCCGAAATGCCATGATCGACAAGCTGTGTGCCAAGTTTAAGATCAAGCATTGCTACTCAACACCCTATTATCCTCCTGCAAACGGGCTTGCTGAGGCATTCAACAAAACCATCGTGAAGATTTTAAAGAAAACGGTGGCAGAGAATAAAAAAGATTGGGACAAACGGTTGCTCGAAGCGCTCTGGGCATATCGTACTACACACCGCACAGCAACTCCGGCTACTCCCTATTACTAGTATACGGCACGGAGGCCATCATCCCGATGGAAGTTCAGGTCAAGTCCCTGCGAGTAGCACTTCGGAACTCCTTGACAGATGAACGTAATGCCAAGCTCAGGATGGTCGAGCTCGATGCCTTAGATGAGAAGAGGCTCGCGGCACAACAACAGCTAGAGATGTACCAGAAGCATATCTCAACAGCATATGACAAGCGAGTCAGGGGTAGATCCTTAAAGAAGGGTGACTTAGTACTCGTAATGAAGCGACTGGTAGCCGCGCACACTACAAAGAGCAAGTTCGACCCTAAGTGGGACCCTATATGCATCATAGGAGAAGTCTACACCAACGCGGCCTACCCTTAATAAATTTTGATGGTGGCGGAGCCGGTTTTGCAATTAATGGCCGGTTTCTGAAGAAATATTACCCCTAACAGTCAACCTGTTACTTCCCTTTTACATAAAAATGAGAAATGTAAACTCCCCAAGAGAGAGAATGTAATAAGTAAGGATAAAAATGGAGAATGAAATGGAGTAGAATACGGTAGATAAGACTGTAGTTACAAAAGCTAATCAGTTGCTCCGTATTCTTGCAGGTCTTCCTTGCCCTTGCTATGGAGAAATAACCAAGAAGGACCATTCGTCTACGACACAAGCGTATCCCGAGCTTAGAAGTCCAGGGCACTCCCGAAGTTGATGACAAAGGGAAGTATTACTCTCTCATTTCATTTTACATTCGTCACTTATTAGAATTGTGGTTATTATTATTATTATTGCAAACCATTCTAACACACATCACACAAACATCACAAAATAGAAAAGTAATTGCTACTGTCATTTCATTTAAAAAAATTTTAGTTGACATCTTTTCGACGCCGTATACATGAATGGTTAGAAGGTAAGTATTTCTTACACCAACTACAAAATTTTCTAAAGGTAAGATCCTATGATCATTTCTATACATTTGAAGTCAAGAAAGAGAGCATCGGGAGCAAAAGATCAAAGCTTCTCCAAACATCCCGATATCAGCCTGATCACGGCAACCCTGGCAGTTTCCATCGCTGACTTTGCTGCAGATAACACCTCTGCAGAATCAGGAACATGTTGAATTTCAGCTGTCAAATCTTCCAACTGCTTGCGCGCTGCTTCGTCCTCACTCTCAAGCAGCGTGACCGCTATCTGACCCTGAGCAACTATTGACTCGAGACGGGCAACTTCGAAGCGCACGGCGATCTTCTCCGCTTGCAGATGCTCAATCTCAGTGTCGATTTCAGCTATACGGCCCAAGCACCCTTTATACTGTATCTTATTATTTTGTAGGGATTCTCGTGCATTCGCCGTAGAATGCGCGTGGCATTCCGCTGTAGGTCTCAAAGACTCTGCAATCCTCTGCTTCTCCTCGATAGCAGGATCGGGCTCGACGCGCTCAGTAGCTGCTACGTTTGCGAGGGAGCTTTCGAACGCAGAGATGTGATTGACAACCACAAGCGCATCAGACCCAACTACTCCAACACAAGCTTCCAGCGCCCAGCATATGCCATTCTCGTGGATCGGCCAATGCCTTCGCAAGGCTAGACAGCAAGCCCTTCAGCACGCTCTGACCAAAACAATCTAAATGTTCAAATGCAGGAATGTCCGGCATCATGCAATGGCGACGTCAGAATCGACGACAGCTGCAAGAAAGAATGCAAGACAAACAAATGATGCGTTAGCAAAAATGGAAGCAGAAACTACAAGTCATAATCTAATGTAAAGTGCGAAGGAGTCGTACTAGGAATGGCAGGAAGATCAACAGCAGGCTCTGAAGGTCCCGCAATGCATGCCCCGGAATCAACAACTGTTTCCAAAGCTTCGCCCGGCAGTTCAATAGTCACAACCGGAGACGATGCGATGGAAGTGGCAGAGGCAGGTACTGACCCAATAAGATCTGTAGAAATAAGATAATAATAACAAAATATGGTTAGTATGATTATGCAGGAATCGAAGAATAAAAGTACAAAGCAGAACCATAATCACATTTCTTACCTTGTGCTCGCGGAATGTCGGGTCCAACTTTGACCGCAGCAGAGAGTGACGTATCCACGACCTCCAACTCAACAGGACAGTCTACGTGCAATGAACAGCCTGATGGAAGGACCGAAGAAGGATTGACGTTCCCCTCACGTATCTCAAGCCAAGGAACGGATTCCTCAGCGTTATCAACACGAACGGGCACACAAGGATGGACATCCGTCAGTAACCCCACAGTCAGTGCTGCGACAGCCTGAGAAACGAAGACTAAAAGCTCGGAAGAAGGTTGGACCCTGGTGTTGTTGTAGAGTTGAGCTTCGAGCGCAGTTATGGCAACATCATCAAGATCACCTACACCCCCGACTCCGGCATCGTTATCATAATAGTTCACGAGGGAATCATCGTTGCTGTGATCATTTGCACGATCCACTCCCCAGTCATCGCTAGAACAATCTACAGGTTCATCTTCGAGCTGCGACCCCGAATCATCGAGGCATGCCGTTCCCTGACCATCACCGGCTTCAGAACTGCCTTCGGCATTGTCCCCCTCGACATCCACTCCCAATGGACAGGACCTGTACCGTATGCTCGTTCTATCCTCGTCACGCTCGGAAGAGTTGACGGAACACCCTGATCATAGCCGAACTGTCTGGCGAACTTGCTCGGATAATAAGGCTCACGCCAGAACTCCATGCCTTCACGGAACGGGAGAGAGGCGGTCCGGATCGATATTTGGAATTCTCTGTCAGAAGAGTCAACCGAATCCTCATCATCGATGACTTCGATATCTTCATCAGCAATTGAAGCGGAAAAATGGTAGAAGTCAACTTTATCTTCGCTAAAGATCCTTGAAGACACCCATTCTAGCGCCTTAAGCACCATCTTGGCCTTCATAAACCTGATAAGAGGCTCTCGGTCCGGAAAGAAGTAGGCGTGAGGCTTCATGCCATATACCCATGGGAAATAAATGCCTAACCAGCCGCAGAAATAATGCCATGGGCAATAGGCCGCATCCATCCCATCAGCAGGTTTGTCCGGATTACTGGTAACATAACCAAATGATCTATATATGCTGCAGAGTACAGGTGGCGCTATGGCAAGACGTTGACCACTAGCAAGGGCACCCACCATGATGAAGCAAGAAACCCTAATGCCATCAGCACTCTTCGAGCTGGGAAGTGTGACGGCGGACAACCAGTAAGCGAGGAAGCCTGCTAGCTCTCAAGTGGGAGACAATACGTTCGGGCAAGGAAACTTGCATTGGAACCTTTGTCGTAAGGCCCTTATTCTTTTAACATCAACTTTATATTTTTCGTAGTCGATCCTGAAAGAGAGAAAGGAGAGAGAATTTCACGTAAGAAGCTATGCAGGAGAAAAGAGCATACATCATGAAAAGAAAGAAAGGGACATCCCGTGAAGACTTACTTCAAGCCGTGGCTGAAGTAGACTAACCAATCTTCATAGTATATCTTTGTAATGCAGTCAAATTGTTGCAATTCATTGAACAACTCCAAACACGCCTTGGAATGATAGGCCTTCTGATCACATTCGCACCTGAAGCTAGACAATTCTTCGTCAGAGGGGATATATTCGTGATAATACCCGCCGCGTATGGGCAAGCCCGCCATCATCTTAAGATCCTAGAGGGTTATGCTCATCTCTCCTTGAGGAAGATGGAAAGAGTTGGTAACGGAACTCCAGTAATTTAAGAAACCCCTAAGAATTGTCGGATCTCGTGGAAAGAAGCTGGCAATCGCCTCGATGGCATAGTAGAGCCCGACCTCCCTCAGCACAGCCTCGTGCCTGATCAGAATCTCCTTCGCCCAGGGGATGTAGCTGTTACGACGACTCAGATGTCCTCGTGTACGGAAGCTCGAAGTCTCCCACATTGCGGACGTGCTCATAGGAAGGAATCTTTGACGCACCGTCTCAAAGAAATGAGTCGGATAAGGTGAATGCGGATCACATCTAGGCATGAGGAATGTCATCTCCTTAATCTCACCAACCTTCTATTTTTTCCCGTTGCTCCCCAGAGTGGTAGTGAGTAATCTCTCAGGAATGAAGACCATCTCTTCACTCCATAGAATTGGCTAGGTCTACGAACATCAGATGGCTCGATGCTCGGAAAAGGTTTACACCTCATAAGAGACTTTTGGTGCAAGATGACTTCGCCATCGTAGGGATTCGTGATGCTGATGCCACACTCAGCAACAATCTTGTTGCTGTCCCATCCAATCTTCATTCGTTCATATTTCAAGTTGAGGAGCTGTGTCAATCGCTCCGCTTGACTGAGCGCTTTGATTGGTTGTTTTCCACGCCCTCCTTTCTTCTTACCTTTCTGACCTGTCAGGTTCTCTTTTGCATTTTGAACAGGTGTATCTTGAGGACCTGCCTCGATAGCACTTGCCACACCAGCAAGTTGGGCATACCAATAAACCCACTCTTGTTCTGTTCCCTGCTTTGGAGGTTCGGGCGCTGTCTTTTTGACAAAGATGCGCACCAGCACTTCATGAGGAAGCTGCCCAATACGCTCCGAGAAATCCTTTATCTCGGGTTCGACCGTAGGAAAGAAGCAAGAGTTACGTCTTAGAGGAGGGTTGGAAGGACCTTCGGCCGTTCTTTTTCGACCGCGCTTCATCGGCGTCGGACCAAAAGCATGCGACCCAGAGGTTTCACCAGAAGATCCCATTGTCGTTACTGCAATTCACTGCAACGCGTAAACAAAACGACATCAGAAAACGACTCAATACACACGGGCAAATAGCCTAATGAAATCGTATCACAAACACAAGCACAGCATGTAGAGCACAAGCAACAAAATCAAGAGCATAGCATATCAATCATCATATTCATTTCATAACAAAGCAACTGCCATCATACATGCACGCATACATGTGATTGATGCACACACAAAATCACAGATTGAACCCACAATGAACCCATGCATTTAGCTCAAAAGCAGCCTTGACAAGTCCAGGTGCTTCTAAACCGATACTAAACAGAGTTAAGAAACAGTTTCAGTATCATATATATGCAGCTGTTCACACACAGCAACTTCACAAGCAATCGGGACACTATAAGCGCACTCTGGCAGACATACTCTGAACCTGCCTAAAATAGACAGTCGCAAGCTGTGACAGGCCAAAATAGGCAGCCAACTGCAGGCCCAAGGCACTAAGCTCCAATCATGCTTGAATTTTAAGTGATCTAGCCTCAAACAGCACTGAATTTGACTGAGAAACGGAGCCGGAAATGCCATTTCTTCACCTAGTGCAAAGCGGGGGCTAAAAATGGAAATTTTGGCTAAGTGTTGGGCTCACATGCGCCCAAGGTGGAGCCCCAGGCGCATGTGGTCCCTCACATTCTCCCAGTCCACAAAATTGGAAAATGCAACTTCATCTCACAAGGCATCAGGCGCATGTGCAATCTGACATGCGCCCGGCTCAGAAGAAAGGAAGGAATCGAGCTTGGAATTCATTGCACCAGGTGCATGTGCATCACCAAATGCGCCGACCTCTAATTTTTTAGGAAAACACAAGTCCTGGGCAGTGCCCTGAGCACATGCCCAGAACAACATGCGCTTGGGACATGCGCCCATTCCCGTATGACATCTCACATGCGCTTGAAGGGGAGTTTCTTCACAAAAAAATGGACGGCAAGCCACATGAGCCCACAAGGGGACCACATGCGCCTGTACCCTGAGGGTGAGCTCTCTCACCTTGGGAAAATCAAGTTTTCTGACTCAAGAAAATGTTGGAATGACTCAGTGAGTTAACTATTTATACTTGAGCCTAAGGGACCGGTGCACTGCACTAGAGTGACGTAAGCATCCAGCGCAGCACACTGGGGGGGCACTTGTTGGGACTCAAATTTGCACCCATTATAAAGCAACATCCCGTAGTCCATTGACAACAATTTGAATCAGTTTTGAGATTGAAAAAGCCCTGAAAATGCCAGCACAACCCTAATCGCTTGGTAGCAACCAAAATCCGTAAACAGCATTTCAGAGCATAACTGGACATGCGCTTCACCGCCAATTGATCCGAAATGTCCTAAAACCCTTAACCTGCGAGTTTTGAAGTCATTCGATGCATATATTTACCTATGCACCTCGAAATGCATTTCGTCTTGGCCCGGAGCTGACCAAAAAGGGTCCATAAGCTTACAGCTACCATTTTAGAGCGGAACTGGACATGCGCTTCACCGCCAAATGATCCGAAATATCCTAAAACGCTTAACCTATGAGTTTTGAAGTCATCCGGTGCATATATTTACCTGCGCACCTCGAAATGCATTTCGTCTCGACCCGAAGCTGACCAAAAAGGGTCAGTAAGCCTACAGCTACCATTTCATAATGAAACTGGACATGTGCTTCATCGCCAAATGATCCAAAATGTCCTAAAACCCCTAACCTATAAGTTTTGAAGTCATCCGGTGCATATTTTTACCTGCGCACCTCGAAATGAGTTTCGTCTCTGCTCGGAGTTGACCAAAAAGGGTCCGTAAGCCTACAGTTACCATTTCAGAGTGGAACTGGACATGCGCTTTGCCACCAAATGATCTGGAGCACCCCAAAACCCTTAAATAGCAAGTTTGAAGTCATTACGGTGCGTATTTCCATGCACGCGCTCCTCGGAACAATGTTCCTATACGACAAGCCGACCCGGAGGCTCCAAATTAGGAAGGAAGTACCAAAATTGGCAACATTTGGACTTCCACACCCCACCCCGTTCATTCAGGAGGTCAATTGTAGCCTAGAAGTGGCTTGGCGACAGTGAGCGCATGTCTAGAAAAGGTAGCTGTCCTTTGGAGGTCTCCCGTCGGAGCTGAAATCCTGAAATTTTCTAAGTGCTGGAATCCTGAAAATCTGGCTAAGTAGTGGGAAAGCGCCGGCAAAGGACATGTGCCTAGCCTCCCACCACATGCGCCTACACCCTATTGATGAAAGGGAGTGAATTGAATACTTTGCCAGAAAGCGCCGGGAAAAGTGCCGGAAAAGGACATGCGCCCGGATCCTTCACATGCGCCTGGTGCATTTTTTTCACATGCGCTGACTTGTTTTCTGGCACATGCACCGGGAAATACCCGTTGGGCCAGACCCGAACCCGATTACCCCCTATAAATAGCGATGTCACTTCATTCCATCAGCACGAGATCATCCCCTACCGACCTCAGAGCGATGTAAGCACCATATGCGCTCGCTTTGTTTCCCCTCGCCGGATGCCTTGGCCGGAGTAGATTCCCTCTCCGGAATCCCTCTCCAGAAAGGGATTTCCTCGCCGGAATCCCAAGTTCGGAGGAAAATCCTGAAATTTTTCTAAGTGTTGGGCACATGCGCCGGCTTTTCCCCCCACATGCGCCGGCTTTTTCCCGCCGGAAAACATGAAAATCCACTAAGTCCAGGAGGGACATGCGCCCACTCCTTGGGGCCAGGGGCATGTGCACCACCACATGCGCCGAGATTGCTTCCGGATTCTCATTTTTTCATGAAAATAAGGCCCACATGCGCCCGGGAGATGGGACATGCGCCCGACTCCCTACCACATGCGCTTGACAGCTCTACCACTACCACATGCGCCTACATCAGCACCCCATGTGCCTGCATACCCCCCTCTATGCGCCTGGACGCAGGTTGGAGGGGTGAGCTTTCGATCGTGCGGCCCGCCTTCGTCCGGGATCAGATTTTGATGAAATCACTTCTCCCGGATGCGTCTCGATGAGATCTATCCATCCACCGAATCAGATTCTCCAACTGTCAATGATAAGTGGCCCACCCAAATCAGTGTTTTGGTCCAAAATGACCAACACTTAGCCAATTTGGCAGCTCCGAAAATCCTTCCAAAAGAGCCGAAAACTGCCGAAAACGAGAAGAATCGGGCGGAATTGGATCGAGCCCAAGAGGGAAACTTATCTTCTACTTAACATGATACACCATAATCATGCATAGCAACGAGGTTATCCGATCTCAGGACCCTCGAATACCCTAATCAAGCGGTCGGCAGGCCTGCTACTTAGTCATTTCTAGCCATGGGAAGTGCCCTGTTGGCCCGAAAATTGACTTCTGCTAAGTAAATCGAAACGCGATCGCAACGTGATCTTCATGGACGTAATCCACCCCTGTTCAAAGATGGTTATCGATAATACTCACTGATTTCCCTAATCAGACCACAAATAGGTCCACTACTTAGTCATTTTCAGCCCTGGGAAGTGCCTTGTTGGCTTGAAAATTGACTGATGTCAGATGAAATCAACCGCGATCTCAAAGACGCCGAGGTAAAGCTAAAGTACTCAGGCTATTCAACAGCCGAGTTAAACATTTACGGGGCACCAATCCCCATTATTCATAAGAAATTGGCATATGTGCGTACCCATCGGACCCTATACTTAGCCATTTGCAGGCAAAGGAAACAGCCGATCCAGCCTATTGAATTGATACCCTCAAAAGATCTTGGCTCGATGAAGCCTACTTGATCCCAAACAGATCATTGAAAATACTCAGAAGAAAGAATATTCTCGAAGGCGAGTCGCCCGACTCCAGAAGAAATACATTTACTTTACTGTACAAAGATCTATTCATCCCGGATAAAGGTCCGAGGCTAAACCTAAGGGGTTTTGGTTACCACGAGAAACCACAAACAAAAGAGTTCAAACTAAGCTTGAAACATCCTACTATGGATTGCCACTATGAAAAAGACAGTCGATCCCCTACCCATCGACAACGGGTCCGTCGGTTGAGCTGATGAGGCAGTTGCGAATTGCTTTGCTAAGGTCACCTGTTCATAGTAACAGGCGCGGGCTTTAGGTTATGCCGACCAACATTTCGATGTTCGTGTATTCCAGCGATCACCTGTTCATAGTAACAGGCACGGGCCCAGAGTTGCACCACTCGATTAAAAACCTCATTCGGGAACGTTGCGGAGTGCTCTCCTAAGGCCACCCGTCATAAAAATACGGGCGCGGGCCTTGGGTTATGCCGACCAACATTCGAGGATCGTGTATTGTTCGCTTCCCCAAGTGTAGGGTTGCGATGTAGTAATAAAATCGGTAAGACCGAGGTCGATCCACAGGGACTTATGTAGGATTTCACAAACACATCTAAAAGTGTCTATTGAAAGCTAATAATCAGATTTTGAATAGAATTGATGTGAATAGCAATTTTAAACTAATTTGAATGTAGACAATTATAAAAAGGTACTAGGGGTTTAAGGATCCACTTGTAGCAATCCTTGATGTTCAATCCACCGTGGTTTTTCATTCTCTCAACTAGAATCGACATTAAGGTCTATCTAGTCGGATGATAGAGCCGTTAAACCAAACAATCCGTCATATGTAAGTTCTATGCATAAGATTCACTCAATGTAGGCTGAGCTGAGCATGCTCAATTGCATAGGTCATTCCCCTTTCCAAAAGGTCCAGTTCACAATCAAAATCATCCTCAAGTCCTGTCACAAGACAAGGCTAGATCAGGATTTGAACTTGATTCAAATCATATGCACAGTCCATACATATTTCAGAAAATCAGAAAAATAGAATTTTGGTATGAAGTCCCGTCATGAAGATCATAGTACTAGAGCGCACTCTGATTCCTCGGATCATACAGGTCTAGACTGATACAAACCAATTAAGAAATTAAGTAATTCTCCCAAACATCCATGAGTCATCATAAGACTAAGAAAAACTACTTAAGAACTTGTATAAACTTCAAACCATAGTTCATAATCATGAATTCCATACTTAAAACCAACTAGCTACGAATTGAAACATCTTAGATCCACTACAAGCTTCACCTCTTAGCCCTAGCTAACAGGTTTAGCTGCTCATGATCCAAGGAAACATGAAACAACTAAAAAGTTCATAAAAACAGTTAAAACAAACTCCAAGGAGTTGTGGAACTCCAAAATTCACTTCCGCCGCCTCCAAGCTTGCTTCTACCCTTCTTTGATGCCCTAGGAACGATCCCTAGGTGTCCTTTTATAGTCTGGAGGCTCCGTAACTTTAGAAGAATCGAGAAACTGCGTAAGAGTTACGCAGCGCAGAGAAAATCAGACTGAATTTAGAAAGTTCTAAGTCCTTACGCACGGCCGACCGGTCACGACCGGTCGTGCCTCAATGGGCAGCCACTCCAGCAACCTTGTCTGACCTGTCATGACCGGTCGGACGTCTTCAGCCATGGTCCAGCAGGTATAGCCGACCGGTCAAGATCGGTCGGCCTTGTTCAATAGCACTCCAGCGTGCATAGCTGACCGGTCAAGACCGGTCTGGCCCTCTTGGCTGACCGGTCAAGACCGGTCGGTCTCTTTTTCTTCTTGTTTTCTTTCTTTCTTTCTTCTCTTTTCTTCTTTCCTTGCTTCTTTCTTCCTTCGGCCCTCCTTGGGTCTTCATCCAAGGTTCTAAATCAGCTCTTTCCATCATCAATTAGGCGGAGTTCACTCTCAAACCTGCAATCACAAAACATGCATTAGATTTGTCTATAAACCATGTAAACCTCACAGAATGAGTGATGAATTGGGGTTAGAATATGCACAATTAAGAGCTCAACACCCCCCCAACCAGCATTTTGCTAGTCCCGAGCAAAACATGCGTGAAACCAATTCCATTCTTCCAAAACTCAACTCTCCCTTAGAAATTATCCTTCTATGCGTTCTAAGGTACATAAGTGTAAGATTCAGAAATATTAGGCGACAGAGGTTGAAACCGTCAACCCTCAAAACATAATAAGCATTTATATGAAATTCCCGCTGATTGGTTGATAAATAGAAGGATTTGAATATATTCAATCTAGTGTGGATAGTGAAAATTCATCTCATGATTTCTAGGATTATCTTCTTCATAGATCAACTAGACTATAGAACTCAAGGTACATAGAGCCACATCAAGCCAATGACAGGAATTTGCCTTACCATCCTTCCGACAACTTTCACACTACGTCCCATTTCCAGCTTTGGTTACGGGTAGACCATCCCCTGGTTGGTAGTAGGTAGCCCTAATCGGAATTTTCCACCATTTTTTTCACCATTCCCAATTTCATCCTTCCTTTTCCTTTTTCTTTTAATTTGGATAGGATTTTTAGAAATCCATATCTTTCGTTGTTTTCCCATGGATAAGGATGGACAAAGTACCCCGGCCTGATTTCTCAATACCTTAATTCAAAGTCTAGCTAATCCATAAATCACCTAATCCCTTCAACCCATGAAAATCGTGTAATGTGGACTAGGTGTAAAAGTGTTCATATTTTCTATCAATCACAGAAATAGGGGAATTCATATATAAAACCATTATGCTATGAGAGATTCCAGACATACAGCCCCATGCACTTCATATCTCCTCCTCTTATGCGCATATCATCTTGAATGCATAGAGCCGATGTTTTCCAAAAGAGTTTCGAATGTTTGAAAAATTGAAAAATTTCCACATAATTGCTTGAAATGTTACAAAATGCTGGATTTATCCAAGTGATCCTACACCCCCAACCAAATCTTGCATTATCCTCAATGTAAAAGATGTGCAGTAAACAAACATGAGAGCAATGTGAACATAAAGGGAGTGAGGAGTGAGAGTACCTGAAAGTTGAAAATTAGAATTCCTCCTCCTTCTAACAAACTTAAGCAAAAGTAAACCAAAGTAACAAAATCCTAATCCTAACTACTCTATACCTCCGTCAGACTAGGAGATCAGTCATCCTGATACACAGGATCATTCAGGGGTATGGACATACCTTCTGAAGGAAACTTCTCAAAGAACGGCTTTAATCGCTGCCCATTCGCTTTAAAAATGTTGCCGTTCCTTGGATTCAACAGCTCGACAATTCCATATGGATAGATAGTTTGCACAATGTAGGGACCGGTCCATCGAGATCTCAATTTTCCCGGAAATAGATGTAAGTGAGAATTGTACATGAGGACTTTTTTATTGATCGTGAATGTCTTGCAAAGAATATTCTTATCATGGAATATCTTCGTCTTGTCCTTGTAAATTCTCGCATTCTCATAAGCTTCATTCCGAATTTCTGCAAGTTCATTCAATTGTAGTTTGCGTAACGAGCTTGCCTTGTCAGAATTGAAATTCATCTTCTTAATAGCCCAATATGCCCTATGTTCCAACTCCACAGGCAAGTGACAAGCCTTCCCATAGACAAGTCTATAGGGAGACATTCCAATAGGGGTTTTGAAAGCAGTACGGTAAGCCCAAAGCGCATCGGTAAGCCGAAGCAACCAATCCTTGCGATCGGGGTTCACCGTTTGCTCTAGAATGTGTTTAATCTCCCTATTGGAAATCTCAGCTTGTCCACTAGTTTGTGGGTGATAGGGAGTGCTCACTTTGTGTGTTACGCCATATTTCTTCATTAAGGTTTCAAAAGGGCGATTGCAAAAGTGAGACCCTCCATCACTTATGATGACTCGGGGCGTTCCAAACCGGGAAAGAATATTCTCTTTTAAGAAGCGAATGACCGTTTTATGGTCATTATTCCGGCAAGGGATGGCCTCGACCCATTTGGAAACATAATCAACGGCAAGCAAGATGTATAGGTTTCCAAAAGAAGATGGGAATGGGCCCATGAAATCGATGCCCTAACAATAAAAAATTTCGATTATTAAGATGGGATTGAGTGGCATCATATTTCTATGGGAGATTCCTCCTAATTTCTAACAAGGTTCACATGCTTTGCAAAACTCATGTGTGTCTTTGAATATGGTGGGCCAATAAAACACACATTGCAGAATTTTCGCTGTGATCTTTTTAGCCGAAAAGTGGCCACCACATGCCTGAGAATGACAGAAGGAGATGATACTTTGTTGTTCCTCATCTGGCACACATCTCCTTATGATTTGATCGGGACAATACTTGAATAAGTATGGGTCGTCCCATAGGAATTTCCGCACCTTCGTGAAGAATTTATCCTTATCTTACTTTTTCCAATATGTAGGAATTGTACCTGTAGCAAGATAGTTAGTAATGTCTGCATACCATGGCGATTGGGAAACAGCAAAAAGTTGTTCATCAGGGAACATGTCATTGATTGCAATCGTTTCAGGGGAATCAGTGAGGACAAGTCGAGAGAGGTGGTCAGCTACTACATTCTCTACTCCTTTCTTATCACGTATTTCTATGTCAAGTTCCTGGAGTAGAAGGATCCATCTTAACAATCGTGGTTTAGCATCCTTCTTAGAAAGAAGATACTTAAGCGCGGCATGGTCAGTGAATATAATGATCTTGGATCCAATCAAATAGGACCTAAACTTGTCCAAGGCAAAAACTACGGCTAAAAGTTCTTTTTCAGTAGTGGTGTAGTTTGCTTGGGCTGAGTTTAGGGTTCTACTTGCATAGTAGATGACACATGGCTTTTTCTCTTTTCTTTGACCTGACATGGCCCTACTAGCATAGTCACTAGCATCGCACATAATCTCAAAAGGAATGCTCCAATCAGGTGGTTGCATTATGGGAGCACATGTCAACATACCTTTAAGGGTGGTAAAGGCCTTTTGACATTCTTCGTTCCACTCGAATGAATTTTCCTTTTGAAGTAGGTTACATAAAGGGCGAGAGAGTGAACTGAAGTCCTTTATGAACCTTCTGTAAAATCCTGCGTGTCCTAAAAAGGACCGTATATCTCGTATGCTCTTGGGTGGTGGAAGGTTAGAGATAAGATCAATTTTCGCTTTGTCCACCTCGATTCCATTTTGTGAAACGATGTGACCAAGTACAATTCCCTTTTGAACTATGAAGTGACACTTCTCCCAATTGAGCACAAGGTTCTTCTCTTCACATCTTTTCAGCACAGACTTCAAATGCTCAAGGCACTCATCAAAGCTACAACCAAATACGAAAAAATCATCCATGAAGACTTCGAGAATGGTCCCCACCATATCAGAAAAAATACTCATCATACAATGCTGAAAGGTGGCAGGGGCATTACATAGTCCAAACGGCATCCGTCGGTAGGCGAAAGTGCCGAATGGACATGTGAATGTAGTCTTTTCTTGGTCTTCACGGGCAATTTCTATTTGGTTGTACCCTGAATAGCCATCAAGGAAGCAAAAGTGGGAATGACCCGCCAACCGTTCTAAAATTTGATCAACAAATGGTAGCGGGAAGTGGTCTTTCCTCGTGACAGTGTTTAGCTTCCTATAGTCAATGCACATTCTCCAACCGATAGTGACTCTAGTTGGCACGAGTTCATTATTGCATTGGCTACGATGGTTATTCCGGATTTCTTAGGCACACCACTTGAGTTGGTGTTGAACCTCCAATTTATACATTGCATTGCCTATTTCAGGACATGGTTTGCATGATTTTTATAATTTAAAGGGCCATCTAACACATGTTTTGTGATTATAAGAATGAGAGCGAACTTCATCCAATTGGGGACCAAAAGAACTCTTTTAGAGCTTTTGGATGAAGAATGAAAGAAGATCAAAGAAAGAAGAAAGCAAGGAGAAGAGAGAGAAGAAGAAAAAGGAGAAAAAGAAAGGAAGAATGAGCAAGTGGAAGACAGGCCGACCGGTCTTGACCGGTCGGCCATGAAGGCTGTTTACATTGAAGACAGACCGGTCAGCCATGCATACTGGAAGATGGACAGAGGAGCCCGACCGGTCACGACCGGTCGGCAGTATATGCTGGAACAACTTCAAATTGGTCCGACCGGTCATGACCGGTCGACCACACTTGCTGGATGAATGGGCAGGTCTGTCCGACCGGTCTTGACCGGTCGGCGACACTCCCTGGACTGTTTGAAAAGCCAGTCCGACCGGTCACGACCGGTCGGCTCTGCGTAAGGAGAATTCTTTTTAAATCAGGACTCCGAAAAATGTTGCGCACTGCGTAATCTTTCGCAGAATCCGACGCAAGGGAGGTTTCTTGCTATAAAAGGACACCTAGGGGCTCTCCCTAGGGTATCAGAGAAGCTAAGGAACGTGATTCTAAGGAGGGAAAGCGATCGTGGAGCGTCTGCAACTCTCCTATTCGGGTTTTTTTTTTAGTTTTATGCTTTTATTTAGAGATTTTAGTTGTAGCATGACAATGCTCGGCTAGAACCTCTCAGCTAAGGCTGAGAGGTGAAGCTTGTAGCTAATTCTATGTTGGATTCAGTTTAATTCAAGTATTTTTCAATTCAAGTTTGGATGTTTCTTATGTTTCAGTTCCAAAAGTGGTAGTTTGAGATGTTTTATGAGAGTTCATGTACCCAGGACATGAATTCCTTGCAATTCTCTGAGATTATCACAGGTTGCTTGTTTAGATTCGAATTATATTAATCCTTGAGCAGGCCATAGTACATAGGCATGGCTGTTACTCCGTGTTCGCTTCCCCAAGTGTAGGGTTGCGATGTAGTAATAAACTCGGTAATACCGAGGTCGATCCACAGGGACTTATGTAGGATGTCACAAACTCATCCACAAGTTTCTATTGAAGCTAACAATCAAAGTTTGAATAGAATGTGTGTGATTAACAGTTTAAGCTAAATTGAATGTAAACAAGTATAAGAAGGCACTAGGGGTTCGAGGATCCACTTGTAGCAATCCTCGATGTTCAATCCGCTGTGGTTTCCCATTCTCTCAACTAGAATCACCAGTCAGGTCTATCTAGTCGGATGATAGAACTGTTAAACTAGAAGTCTGTAACATGTAAGTTCTGTGCATAAAGTTCACTCAACTCTAGGCTGATCTGAGCATGCTCATTGCATAGGTCATTCACCTTTTCTATAGGTCCAATTCCCAATCATAACTATCCTCAAGTCTTCTCACAAGACAAGTCTAGATCATGATTTGAACTGGATTCAAATTATATGCACAGTCCGTACATATTCCAGATAATCAACCAAAACTAGAACTTTGGCATGAAGTCCCTTCATGAAGAGCTTAGTGCTAGAGCGCATTCCGATTCCTCAGATCATACAGGTCTAGACCGTTGCAAACCAAATAAGAAGATAAGTAATTCATCCAAACATCCATGAGTCATCACAAGACTAAGAGAAATTACTTAAAAACTTGTATAAACTTCAAACCTTAGTTCATAATCATGAATTCCAAATTGAAAACCACTTAACTACGAATTAAAACATCTTGGATACACTACAAGCTTCACCTCTTAGCCCTAGCTAAGAGGTTTACCTGCTCATGATCCAAGGAAACATGAAACAACTACAAAAAGCATGAAAACAGCAAAGCAAACCAAAAGGAGTTGTGAAACTCCAATCTTCACTTCCACAGCCTCCAACCTCGCTTGAACCCTTCTAGGATGCCCTAGGAACGATCCCTAGGTGTCCTCTTATAGTCTGGAGGCTCCATGACTTCGGAAGAATCGAGAAAGTGCGTAACACTTACGCAGCGCAGAGAATTTCGGGAAGAAATTAGAAAGTTCTAACTCAGTACGCATGACCGGTCGGCCTCAAATAAAAATACTCCAGCAGGTATGCCTGACCGGTCAAGACCGGTCGGGCATCGTAGAACATCAGTCCAGCAAGCCTATCCGACCGGTCAAGACCGGTCGGATGTTTTTATCCACATTACAGCAGCAATGACCGACCGGTCGGTCCTTTTCAATGAAGTTCCAGCACATATGTCCGACCGGTCAAGACCGGTTGGACGTCTTCAGTAGGAGCCTAATCTACATGGCTGACCGGTCACTGACCGGTCTGGCTTCCTTGGCCGACCGGTCACGACATTCATATGAGAATCCCGCTGATTGTTTGATAAATAGAAGGACCTGAACAAATTCAACCTAGTGTGGGTAGTGAAAATTCATCTCACGAGTTTCTAGGATTATCTTCTTCATAGATCAGGTAGACTATAGGACTCAAGGTACGTAGAGCCACATCAGGTCCATGACAGGAATTTGCCTTACCGTCCTTCCGACGACTTTCACACTACGTCCCATTTCCAGCTTTGGTTACGGGTAGACCATCCCCCGGTTGGTAGTAGGTAGCCCTAATCGGAATTTCCACCATTTTTCACATTCCCAATTTCATCCTTACTTTTCCTTTTTCTTTTAAATTAGATAGGATTTTTAAAAATCCATATCTTTCATTATTTTCCCATGGACAAGGATGGACAAAGTACCTCGGCCTGATTTCTCAATACCTTAATTCAAAGTCTAGCTAATCCATAAGTCACATAATCCCTTCAACTCATGAAAATCGTGTAATGTGAACTAGGTGTAAAAGTGTTCAGATTTTCTATCAATCACAAAAATAGGGGAGTTCACATATAAAACCATTATGCTATGAGAGATTGCAGACATCTAGCCCCATACACTTCATATCTCCTCCTCTTATGCTCATATCAACTTGAATACATAAAACCGGTGTTTTCCAAAAGAGTTTCGAATTTTTGAAAAATCAAAAAAATTTCCACATGATTGCTTGAAATGTTGCAAATCCCTGGATTCATCCAAGTGATCCTACACCCCCCAACCAAATCTTGCATTGTCCTCAATGTAAAAGATGTACAATGAGCAAAACATGAGAGCAATTTGAAAATAAAAGGGAGTGAGGAATGATAGTACCTGAGAGAGTGAAAAATGGAGATCTTCCTCCTTCTAACAAACCTATGAAAACGAAAACAAAAGCAGCAAAATCCTAATCCTAACTACTCTATACCTCCATCAGACTAGGAGATCAATCATCCTGATACACAGGATCATTCAGAGGTACGGACATACCTTCTGAAGGGAAGTTCTCAAAGAACGGCTTTAATCGCTGCCCATTTGCTTTAAAAATGTTGCCGTTCCTTGGATTTAACAGCTCGACAGTCCCATAGGGATAGACAGTTTGCACAATGTAGGGACCGGTCCACCGAGATCTCAATTTTCCCGGAAATAGATGTAAGCGAGAATTATACATGAGGACTTTTTGATTTATCGTGAATGTCTTGCGAAGAATATTCTTATCATGGAATATCTTCGTCTTGTCCTTGTAAATTCTCGCATTCTCATAAGCTTCATTCCGGATTTCTGCAAGTTCATTCAATTGTAGTTTGCGTAGAGAGCTTGCCTTGTCAGAATTGAAATTCATCTTCTTAATAGCCCAATATGCCTTATGTTCCAACTCCACAGGTAAGTGACAAGCCTTCCCATAGACAAGTCTATAGGGAGACATTCCAATAGGGGTTTTAAAGGCAGTACGGTAAGCCCACAGCGCATCGGTAAGCCGAAGTGACCAATCCTTGCGATCGGGAGTCACCGTTTTCTCTAAAATGTGTTTAATCTCCCTATTGGATATTTCAGCTTGTCCACTAGTTTGTGGGTGATAGGGAGTGCTCACTTTGTGCGTTACGCCATATTTCTTCATTAATGCTTCAAAAGGGCGATTGCAAAAGTGAGACCCTCCATCACTTATGATGACTCGAGGCGTACCAAACCGGGAAAGAATGTTTTCTTTTAAGAATCGAATGACCGTTTTATGGTCATTATTCCGGCAAGGGATGGCCTCGACCCATTTGGAAACATAATCAACAGCAAGCAAGATGTATTGGTTTCCAAAAGAAGGTGGGAATGGTCCCATGAAATCAATGCCCCAACAATAAAAAATTTCGACAATTAAGATGGGATTGAGTGGCATCATATTTCTACGGGAGATTCCTCCTAATTTCTGACAAGGTTCGCAAGCTTTGCAAAACTCATGTGTGTCTTTGAACATGGTGGGCCAATAAAACCCACATTGTAGAATTTTCGCTGTGGTCTTTTTAGCCGAAAAATGGCCACCACATGCTTGAGAATGACAGAAGGAGATGATACTTTGTTTCTCATCATCTGGGACACATCTCCTTATGATTTGATCGGGACAATACTTGAACAAGTATGGGTCGTCCCATAGAAATTTCCGTACCTCTGAGAAGAATCTATCCTTATCTTGCTTTTTCCAATATGTAGGAATTGTACCTGTAGCAAGATAATTAGCAATGTCCGCATACCATGGTAATTGGGAAACAGCAAAAAGTTGTTCATCAGGGAACATGTCATTGATTGCAGTCGTTTCAGGGGAGTCAGTGTGGACCAGTCGAGAGAGGTGGTCAGCTACTACATTCTCTACTCCTTTCTTATCACGTATTTCTAAGTCGAATTCTTGGAGTAGGAGGATCCATCTTAATAACCGTGGTTTAGCATCCTTCTTAGAGAGAAGATACTTAAGCGCGGCATGGTCGGTGAATACGATGATCTTGGATCCAATCAAGTAGGATCTAAACTTCTCCAAGGCAAAAACTACTGCTAAAAGTTCCTTTTCAGTAGTGGTGTAGTTTGCCTGGGCTGAGTTTAGGGTTCTACTTGCATAGTAGATGACACACGGCTTTTTATCTTTTCTTTGGCCTAACACAGCCCCAATAGCATAGTCGCTAGCATCGCACATAATTTCAAAAGGAAGGCTCCAATCAGGTGGTTGCATTATTGGGGCGCATGTCAACATACCTTTAAGAGTGGTGAATGCCTGTTGACATTCTTCATTCCACTCGAATGAATTTTCCTTTTGAAGTAGGTTACATAAAGGGCGAGAGAGTGAACTGAAATCCTTTATAAACCTTCTGTAAAATCCTGCGTGTCCTAAAAAGGACCGTATATCTCGTATGCTTTTGGGTGGTGGTAGGTTAGAGATAAGATCAATTTTCACCTTGTCCACCTCAATTCCATTTTGTGAAACGATGTGACCAAGTACAATTCCCTTTTGAACCATGAAGTGACACTTTTCCCAATTGAGCACAAGGTTCTTCTCTTCACATCTTTTCAGCACAGACTTCAAATGCTCAAGGCACTCATCAAAGCTACAACCAAATACGAAAAAATCATCCATGAAGACTTCGAGAATGGTCCCCACCATATCAGAAAAAATACTCATCATACAATGCTGAAAGGTGGCAGGGGCATTACATAGTCCAAACGGCATCCGTCGGTAGGCGAAAGTGCCGAATGGACATGTGAATGTAGTCTTTTCTTGGTCTTCACGGGCAATTTCTATTTGGTTGTACCCTGAATAGCCATCAAGGAAGCAAAAGTGGGAATGGCCCGCCAACCGTTCTAAAATCTGATCAACAAACGGTAGGGGAAAGTGGTCTTTCCTCGTGACAGTGTTTAGCTTCCTGTAGTCAATGCACATTCTCCAACCGGCAGTGACTCTAGTTGGCACGAGTTCGTTATTGGCATTGGCTACGATGGTTATTCCGGATTTCTTAGGCACCACTTGAGTTGGGCTCACCCATTGGCTATCAGATATTGGGTAAATGATACCTACATCCAATAGTTTCACCACTTCGGCCTTAACCACATCCTTCATATTTGGATTTAGTCGTCTTTGTGGTTGCCGGGATGTCTTTGCATTTTCCTCAAGGTGTATGCGGTGAGTGCAAATCAGTGGGTCTATGCCTTTGAGATCCGCAATTGTCCATCCGATGGCACTCTTGTGCTCTAATAGAGTGGCTATTAGCCTACTCTCTTGTTCCTCATCCAAGTGGGAAGAAATCACCACTAGATATGTCTCCTCTCGACCTAAATAAACATATTTTAGCTCACTTGGCAATGGTTTTAGGTCGAGCTTTGGTGCCTTAATGTTGGATGGGAGGGCCTTGTTCTCATTTATAGGCAAAGGTTCAATTGGGGCCCTCCATCTTTTATTTTCACGCACCAGCATCACATCTAGAATGGCATCCATCTCTTGTGTTGTATCATCATTCATATCATGGAGATGGGCCACACATGCCTCCAAAGGGTCGGAAAATAGTGACAAGGGGATTGTATCTTCCACGAATGATTCGATCATGTTTAATTCGTGGATATCATCATCAACTTCCCGCGGTTGTTTGCATAACTCAAATATGTTAAGCTCAAGGGTCATATTTCCAAAGGACATTTGTACAAGTCCGTTTCTACAATTGATAATGGCGTTTGAGGTAGCTAGAAACGGTCGTCCAAGTATGACGGGAATTTGAGTACCGGTGCCTATCACAGGATGTGTGTCCAAGACAATAAAATCTACTGGATAGTAGAATTTATCAACTTGGACTAGAACATCCTCTACCATTCCTCTCGGTATCTGGATGGATCTATCAGCAAGTTGGAGTGTGGTTTTGGTGGGTTTCAATTCACCTAACCCAAGTTGTTCATAGACCGAGTATGGAATGAGATTCACACTTGCCCCCAAGTCGAGTAGGGCTTGTTTAATCTGGTAGTCTCCTATGATGCATGATATGGTTGGACTACCCGGATCTTTGTATTTTTGGGGCACCTCTTGTTTGATGATGGCACTCAAATTCTCAGCCAAAAGCACTTTGTTGTGAACGTTATGTTTCCTTTTGATTGTACACAATTCCTTTAAAAATTTGGCATAAGATGGTATTTGTTTTATTGCATCCAACAGCGGAATGTTGATCTTCACCTGCTTGAAAACTTCCAGAATTTCCAGATTTTTATCTAAAGGTTTAGGTGAAATCAACCTTTGTGGAAATGGGGCAACCGGCTTGTATTGTCTTTCCGGTTCTTTCTCTTGTGGAATATTGTTTGGGCTATCATCCTCTTTGGGAATTTCCGAATCCTTAGGCTTGGGGGCCTTCACCGGATTGGATTTATCAATTTCTTTCCCACTTCTCAAAGTGGTGATAGCTTGGACATGTTCCGTATGGTGGGAGGATGAGCTTGCATCTTGTATCTCATATTGGGTCCTTGGGTTAGGAAGAGGTTGGGCAGGGAGTGTGCCCTTCTCTCTAACACTAAGGTGAGCTTCAACTCTAGCCAAAGATGTTTTCAATTCATTGATGGCTTGGTTTGAGTTTTGATTGAATTTCAATTGCTCTTGCATGAACCCATCTATTTTTAGAGAGTTTGTCTTGTTATGCTCATTCTGGACCGATACAAATGCACCCAACATCTCTTCTAGTGATACTTTTGGAGTGTTGTTTGCATTTGCATTGGGCCCATTCTTCCAACTGAAGTTGGGATGGTTCTTCCAATTAGGATTATACGTGTTTGAGTTTGGAGTACCGTATTGTTGCTGATAACTGTTTATGGCATTTGTTTGTTCTTGTAGGATGCCTTGGACTGCTGAAATTGTGGGACAATCTGGTGTAGCATGTTGATTTCCAGCACAAATTCCACAAACAGTTTCAACCTCAGTGGAGTTAATTGTTTCTCCTTTCCTTAATTCCATGGCTTCGACCTTTCTTGTAAGGCTAGCCAACCGTGCACTTATGCTATCTTCTTCTGATAGGACATACATTCCTCCCTTTTCCTTTTGTTGGCCAATCTTGGAATTTGTTGGTTTAGGTGTGTCCCAAGATTGTGCACTTTCAGCCAATTCTTCCAGATAATCCCATGCTTCATCAGCTTCCTTATTCATGAACTCCCCATTACACATCATCTCTATAAATTGGCGCATGGATGGAATCAGTCCTTCATAGAAAAAACTTATAATCCGCCAATTTTCATAGCCATGATGTGGGCATGCATTTAATAGGTCCTTGAATCTCTCCCAACATTGGGAAAAGGTTTCATCCTCCTTTTGGGCAAAGTTCATGATAAGGCGCTTAAGCATGTTCGTTTTGTGAGTAGGGAAGAATTTTTTTATAAATTCTCTGTGCATATCATTCCATGACCCAATTGATCTTGGCCTCAATGCATAAAGCCAACCCTTGGCTTTATCCTTAAGAGTGAAAGGGAAGAATTTAAGTCTTACTACATCTTCAGTCACATTTGCAAAGTGCATGGTGGTGATTACCTCATCAAACTCCCTAAGGTGTTGATCGGCACTTTCACTGTCTAAACTATGGAATTTAGGGAGAAGATTGATCACTCCCGGTTTCAAATTCACATTCCCTGCATTTGGTGGGAAAACTATGCATGAGGGAGTGCTCGTTCTTGCAGGTTGCAAGAAATCACGTAAAGTCCTAGGTCGGGGAACATTCTCAACCACATTCTCCCCTGTTTCAGTTTGATTTTGAACCGGGTTAGGTTGATTTGCAGCCATATTTTCAGATAAAATTGGAGAATCTAGCTGTCTCCTAGCACGTGGCTCTCTATCAATCCCTTCTACTATCCCCCCTTCACTTATGAGTCGGTTATTGGAATCCCGAGCCCAATGTGGCATGCAAAACCAAAAATAAGAAACAAAAAGAAAGGAGAATTCTTCCTCCCTTTTCTTTACTCTTCTTTAAGACCGAAGCACAAGGTGTCTTGTAATGGCTAGGCCAGAAGCAAGGATAAAGACCGATTTCTCCTGGTCAATAGGGGTTCAGAGAACTCCCCACCCACTCTTTGAATCTTTTGAGAAAAAGTGCAGAAAAAGGAAAAAGAGGAGTAGAGATGAGAAAAGAAATCTCTGAGAACAAGGTGATCCAAGGCGGCTGAGCCGACCAATAGGAATCCTGGTGGCGAAAAGGCCGACCTTTTAGAGATCCAAAAGGAGTCTCCACCAACTCTACAAGAGATGAATAAAATAGGAATGAATATGAGAAGAAGAAGAGTAAGGTTTTAGAAGGATAGAACCTGATTCGCACTTGAAAATCCTTGAATCTTCTTCAGCTTCCTAGAAATCCCTGAAAAAAATCAAATAAACAAACTAAGTTAGTCTAAAAATCTAAAAAAAATCCTAAATAGATACTAATTTCAGAAATCTGTGAAAACCGTCAAAATCCCCGGCAACGGCGCCAAAAAACTTGTTCGCTTCCCCAAGTGTAGGGTTGCGATGTAGTAATAAACTCGGTAATACCGAGGTCGATCCACAGGGACTTATGTAGGATGTCACAAACTCATCCACAAGTTTCTATTGAAGCTAACAATCAAAGTTTGAATAGAATGTGTGTGATTAACAGTTTAAGCTAAATTGAATGTAAACAAGTATAAGAAGGCACTAGGGGTTCGAGGATCCACTTGTAGCAATCCTCGATGTTCAATCCGCTGTGGTTTCCCATTCTCTCAACTAGAATCACCAGTCAGGTCTATCTAGTCGGATGATAGAACTGTTAAACCAGAAGTCTGTAACATGTAAGTTCTGTGCATAAAGTTCACTCAACTCTAGGCTGATCTGAGCATGCTCATTGCATAGGTCATTCACCTTTTCTATAGGTCCAATTCCCAATCATAACCATCCTCAAGTCTTCTCACAAGACAAGTCTAGATCATGATTTGAACTGGATTCAAATTATATGCACAGTCCGTACATATTCCAGATAATCAACCAAAACTAGAACTTTGGCATGAAGTCCCTTCATGAAGAGCTTAGTGCTAGAGCGCATTCCGATTCCTCAGATCATACAGGTCTAGACCGTTGCAAACCAAATAAGAAGATAAGTAATTCATCCAAACATCCATGAGTCATCACAAGACTAAGAGAAATTACTTAAAAACTTGTATAAACTTCAAACCTTAGTTCATAATCATGAATTCCAAACTGTAAACCACTTAACTACGAATTAAAACATCTTGGATACACTACAAGCTTCACCTCTTAGCCCTAGCTAAGAGGTTTAGCTGCTCATGATCCAAGGAAACATGAAACAACTACAAAAAGCATGAAAACAGCAAAGCAAACCAAAAGGAGTTGTGAAACTCCAATCTTCACTTCCACAGCCTCCAACCTCGCTTGAACCCTTCTAGGATGCCCTAGGAACGATCCCTAGGTGTCCTCTTATAGTCTGGAGACTCCATGACTTCGGAAGAATCGAGAAAGTGCGTAACACTTACGCAGCGCAGAGAATTTTGGGAAGAAATTAGAAAGTTCTAACTCAGTACGCATGGCCGACCGGTCTTGACCGGTCGGCCTCAAGTAAAAATACTCCAGCAGAAATGCCTGACCGGTCAAGACTGGTCGGGCATCGTAGAACATCAGTCCAGCAAGCCTATCCGACCGGTCAAGACCGGTCGGATGTTTTTATCCACATTACAGCAGCAATGACCGACCGGTCTTGACCGGTCAGTCCTTTTCAATGAAGTTCCAGCACATATGTCCGACCGGTCAAGACCGGTCGGACGTCTTCAGTAGGAGCCTAATCTGCATGGCTGACCGGTCACTGACCGGTCTGGCTTCCTTGGCCGACCGGTCACGACCGGTCAGCCCTCTTTTCTTCTTGTATTTTTCCTTTCTTTCTTCTGCTTTCTTTTCTTCTTTAGTTCTCAAACGTTCTTCATTAGAATAGTTCCAAATGAGCTCATTATATCTTCAATTGAGTAGAGTCCACCCTCAATCCTGTAGTCACAAAACATGCATTGAATTAGCTTACAAACCATACAAACCTTGCACAATGAGTGATGAATTGGGGTTAGAATATGCATAATTAAGAGCTCAACACTCCGCAGGCTATGGATTTGAATTCTACATTGATTGAATGGATTAGAACTTGGAAGTTCAACTTGATTTGGATTGAATGTGTGTGAATGCTTTTTTCCAACTAGATGAGAGATAGGACTTCAAATCTAGTTGTAATCTCCACTTGGATTGACTGAATTGACATAGGGTTGCTACAAGTGGATCCTTGAAAGCCTTAATACTTTATATCTCTGATTTTTCATTAAGTTGCTGTTTTAGTTAAATACCCAATTGAATCTAAATTTCTTCCATAAACTGAGTTGCTGGAGTAGTTTGCAAGCTTGTTTCTATTTCCCTGTGGATCGACCTCGGTCTTACCGAGTTTTATTACTACATCACAGCCTTACACTTGAGGCGAGCGAACAAGTTTTTGGCGACGCTGCCGGGGAATTAGATAACGGTTTTCAAATAGTTCAGTGGCTGTAGAAGTAGATAGGTTTTCTGATTTTCTTAGAACTAACAAAGTTTTCTGTTTTGTAGGAATTCTTCTCTAAAGATCAAGCGCATCAGGTGATACCTTTCTAACTTAGTTTTTTTTTTCAGATTAGTTTTAGATTTCAGTTCTCTAGGTTAGGATTAGTTTTGATTGAGTGGTTTATGTCCCGTTGGGAACGTAATCACTCAAAACGTCTCCAATCTGAAGGTGGTTTAGTTGAACCATTGTCTGTTCATAGACGAGTCCGGAATTATCAAGAGCATTGTGAAAGTTTGGAGAGTATGGAACAAACGCCTGTAAGGAATCCTCCCCCCCCCCCCCCCCCCCCTACTCCAACGACAAATGCAAATCAGGAAGGAGTAGGAGAGAATGAGGTACATAATGTTCCTCCAATGAGATCACTACGGGACTACCTACAACTTGCCCGAGCAATTGCACCCTCTTGCATAGTTCTACCAGCGAACGGTGGAACCCTTGACATAAAACCGGGTGTAATTCAACTTTTACCTAAGTTCCATGGGCTAGACTCTGACCGCCCATACTTACACTTGCAAGAATTCGAAGAAGTGTAGGCCACCTTGCATTATCCCAATGTTTCCGAGGATACAATCAGACTTAAACTTTTTCCCTTCACTTTGAAAGAAAGAGCCAAAGATTGGCTTCACTCTCTTAGACCACATTCGATTGGGTCATGGGTTGAGATGAACTGGGAATTCCTGAAAAAGTTCTTCCCGGCTCATAAAACAAACACTCTTCGAAGGGCCATAATGAATTTTTCAGCTAAAGATGGTGAATCTTTTTTTCAATGTTGGGAAAGATTTAAGGATCTCCTACTTGCTTGCCCACATCATGGCTATGAGAGTTGGCGAGTTATAAATTTTTTCAATGATGGATTAAGTTCCAATATGCGCCATTTTGTGGAAATGATGTGCAATGGCGAGTTTATGAGTAAAAATCCAGATGAGGCTTGGAGTTACTTGGACATTTTGGCTGAAAACGCCCAATCTTGGGATACATCGGATAAACCCAATAACTCCAAGCCCACTCAAGAGAAAGGTGGGATCTATATCCTTAAGGAGGAAGACGATGTGAATGCAAGGATAGCCAACCTCACAAGGAAGGTTGAGGCCATGGAACTTAGCAAAAGTGGAGTTCCCAAGTCCAAGGAAGCTGTTGAAAACATGTGGGATTTGCCTCACCGACTTACACGCTACGCAAGATTGTCCCACAATTCCTGCATTTCAGGAAGTGCTACATGAGACAGCCAATGCCACATATGGTTATCAATGGCCCTTCAATGGACCGGTAGGTAATACGTACAATGAGAGTTGGAAGAACCACCCGAATTTCAATTGGAAGAATGCCCCTACAGGCAATCCTACCAACTCCCAAAGAGGGCCACCCATGCAAAATATGGCCCCACCTCAAGTCTCATTGGAGGATACCTTGAGAGCGTTTATGCAAGGGCAAGCGCAAATAAATCAATCGAATCAGCAAATGTTCCAAGAGCTTAAAGTCTCGGTTGATGAGATTAAGGGATGCTTGAATGCTAGGGAAGGGACCTTTCCGGCCCAACCTCAGCCCAATCCAAAGCAAGTACATGAAGTAAGCATCCCTAATTCTTCCAACCAAAACATGGAGCAAGCTAAATCCATTACCACCCTTAGAAGTGGTAAACAAATTGACAAAACTATTCCGGTGAAGGCCGATGAGCCTAATGATCCGGTAAATTCTGAGGATGAAGATGGATCTAACTTAGCCCCACAACAACCGGAACGCATTTACAAGCCCGTAGCACCATTCCCTTCGAGATTGGTTGTCCCAAAATCTCTCCCAAATTCTCAAGATATTCTAGAGATTTTCAGACAAGTCAAGATCAATATCCCTTTGCTTGATGCCATCAAACAAATTCCCTCTTATGCCAAGTTTCTAAAAGACCTATGCACAACAAAATGCAAATATAATGTGCAGCAAAAGGCCTTCTTAACTGAGCAAGTGAGTGCCATCCTCACTCAAAAGACCCCCCAAAAATTCAAAGATCCCGGTAGTCCCACCGTCTCATATATCATTGGAGACTACCGGATTGAACGTGCCTTATTAGATTTGGGGGCGAGTGTGAACTTGATCCCATACTCGGTATATGAGCAATTGGGTCTTGGTGAATTAAAACCCACCAAAACCACATTGCAACTCGTTGATAGATCTATCCGGGTACCAAGGGGGATAGTTGAGGATGTTCTAGTCCAAGTTGACAAATTCTACTACCCGGTAGATTTTATAGTCTTGGACACACAACCGGTTTTGGATGCTAGCACCCAAATACCGGTAATATTAGGCCGCCCATTCCTTGCCACATCAAACGCAATCATCAATTGCCGGAATGGGGTGTGCAACTATCCTTTGGAAACATGACACTAGAGGTGAATGTGTTTCATTTGGGCAAAAGACATAGGGATGTCGATGATGATGAGTTCTTCGATGTAAACATGCTTGAAACTTTTGAAGAAGAACTACTCCTCCAACTTGAACCACTAGAAAGCTTGGAGACATGCTTAGCACACTTCATGGATCCTGAAGACCCCATCATTAGTGCAATTGTGCAGGCAGAAAGACCGGTAGTTGATACTAGCCGGTGGAGGCCCCATTTTGAAAAATTGCCACCAACCACATCAAGGCCTCTACCGTCTAACAACAACCCACCGAAGCTTGACCTCAAACCACTGCCATCCGAGCTTAAATACGTATATTTGGGTCAAGAGGAAACGTTCCCAGTTGTCATTGCCTCCCACCTTGAGAAAGACCAAGAGCTCAAGTTGATTGAGTTACTCAAAGAACATAGGGAAGCCATAGGTTGGACAATAGCGGATCTCAAAAGGGATAGATCCTTCGGTTTGCACGCACCGAATATACCTTGAAGAAAACGCAAAAACGACTAGACAACCTCAAAGATGGTTAAATCCAAACATGATGGAGGTTGTCAAAGCCAAGGTGTTAAAGCTATTGGATGTGGGTATCATCTACCCCATCTCAGATAGCCAATGGGTGAGTCCTACCCAAGTTGTCCCCAAGAAATCCGGTATTACTATCATTAAAAATGCCAACAACGAACTTATACCGACTAGGGTGACCACCGGGTGGCGTATGTGCATTGATTGTAGGAAGCTCAACACGGTTACTAGGAAAGACCACTTCCCTCTCCCATTTATGGATCAAATTTTGGAGAGGTTGGCAGGCCATTCCTATTATTGCTTCCTAGATGGCTATTCCGGATACAACCAAATTGAGATAGCTCCGGAAGACCAAGAGAAAACCACATTTACATGCCCGTTTGGCACCGTCGCTTACCGAAGGATGCCATTCGGGTTATGTAATGCACCCGCCACATTCCAACGATGCATGTTGAGTATTTTCTCGGACATGGTGGGTGAGTTTCTTGAGGTATTCATGGATGATTTTTCTGTTTTTAGTTGTACATTTGATGAGTGTCTCAAGCACTTGAAGTTGGCCTTGATGAGGTGTGAGGAGAAGTAACTTGTATTAAACTGGGAAAAGTGCCATTTCATGGTACAAAGAGGAATAGTCCTTGGACATATCATCTCATCCAATGGAATAGAGGTAGACCGGGAAAAAATTGACATAATTTCCAATCTACCACCACCCAAAAGCATACGCGATGTGCGGTCCTTCCTTGGACACGCCGGTTTCTATCGAAGGTTTATAAAGGATTTTAGTCATATCTCAAGGCCTTTATGCAACCTTCTATAAAAGGAGAACCAATTTGAGTGGAGTGCCGAATGTCAATTAGCTTTTTCAAAGCTAAAAGACATGTTGACAACCGCTCCTATCATGCAACCACCAGATTGGTCCATTCCTTTTGAGTTGATGTGCGATGCAAGCGATTTTGCTATTGGGGCGGTGTTAGGCCAAAAGAAGGATAAAAAGCCCCATGTCATCTACTACGTAAGTAGGACCTTGAATCCTGCCCAAGTTAATTATTCGACTACGGAGAAAGAGCTCCTAGCTGTCATTTTTGCCTTGGACAAATTCAGGCCATACTTAATAGGATCCAAAGTTATTGTTTATACGGATCATGCGGAGCTGAAATACCTTCTTTCTAAGAAGGACGCTAAGCCCCGTTTGCTTAGATGGATCCTACTCCTTCAAGAATTCGACTTGGAGATCAAAGATAAGAAGGGGGTAGAAAATGTGGTGGCGGATCATCTATTCCGCCTAGTCCTACCAAATTCCATTGACAAGTCACCTATTGAGGACTCATTCCTTGATGAGCAACTCTTCGTTGCTATACATCCACCATGGTACGCTGATATAGCCAATTATCTTTCCACAGGTGCGATGCCGATTCATTGGACTGCGCAGGACAAACGTAAATTTCTAAGGGAAGTGTGCAGATTTTTCTAGGATGAACCTCTATTGTTTAAATATTGCCCAGATCAAATTATAAGGAGATGCATCCCCGATGATGAACACAATTTAGTCATCTCCTTTTGTCATGATCAAGCATGTGGGGGTCATTTTTCAGCTAAGAAAACAACTGCGAAAATTCTGCAGTGTGGTTTTTATTGGCCCACATTATTTAAGGACACCCACGAGTTTTGCAAAGCGTGCGAGCGCTGCCAGAAGTTAGGAGGATTATCCCGTCGAAATATGATGCCTCTCACCCCAATTCAACATCTTGAAGTCTTTGACTGTTGGGGCATCGATTTCATGGGACCATTCCCCTCATCTTTTGGACATGTCTATATTCTGCTTGCCATAGACTATGTGTCTAAATGGATAGAGGCTATCCCATGTAGAACCAACGATCATCGTACGGTTCTCAAGTTCCTAAAAGAAAACATACTTTCTAGATTTGGGACGCCTCGAGCCATTATTAGTGATTTGGTTCTCACTTTTGCAATAGACCCTTTGAAACTTTGATGAAGAAATATGGTATTAGGCACAAAGTGAGCACCCCATACCACCCACAAACAAGTGGGCAAGCTGAAATCTCCAATAGGAAAATCAAGCAGATTTTGGAAAAGATGGTGAGACCGGATCGCAAGGATTGGTCCCTAAGATTAGATGATGCACTTTGGGCTCACCGTACCACCTACAAGACACCCATTGGAATGTCCCCCTTTAGACTTGTCTATGGGAAAGCTTACCACTTGCCTGTGGAGATAGAACACAAAGCCTATTGGGCAATTCGGGCTTTAAATTTTGACATGGACAAGGCTAGCTCGCTTCGCAAAATTCAATTAAATGAGCTTGATGAAATCCGGAACGATGCATATGAGAACTCGAGAATTTACAAGAGTAAGATGAAGGCCTTCCATGACAAGCACATCTTCAGGAAATCTTTCCATGAAGGACAGAAAGTACTCTTGTATAATTCCCGACTTCACCTTTTTCCGGGCAAATTACGATCTCGATGGACCGGCCCATATATTATCAAAGAAATTTTTCCTCATGGGGCTGTTGAGATTGAAAATGCAGCGAATGGAAACCGTTTTAAAGTTAATGGACAACGCCTTAAACCATTTGTTGAGAAATTCGATTCAGAGGACATGTCCATCACTCTGATTGATCCTGTCTATCAGGATGATTGATCTCCTAGTCTGATGGAGGTATAGCATAGTTAGGTTTTCTTTAGTTTTACTGTTTTAAGTAGGATTTAGTTGTTGGAGTTGCAGACTTCCATGATCGCTCTCTCAGGTACTATTGTTCTCACTCTCTCATATTTTACCATTGCTCTCATGTTCATGCTCCTTACATATCTTTTACATTGAGGGCAATGCAAGATTTGGTTGGGGGGTGAGATGAGATTCTTCATCTAGCATATTGCAACATTTCGAGCCTCATATGCGCAAATTTTTTTGAATTTTTCTAAACTTTCACAACTCTTTTAGAAAATCTTGTTTCTATACATTTGAGATGCTGGGAGTATAAGAAGAGGAGATACGAAGTGTGTGATGTTGTAAGTCTTGAATTTCTCCTAACATAATGGTTTTATATGATAGTTCCCCTATTGTTATGATTGATAGAAAAATTTGAACACCTTTGCACCAAGTTCACATTACACGATTTTCATGAGTGACAGGGTTATGTGATTTGTGGATTAGCTAGACTTTGATTTAAAGGTGTCGAGCAGCCAAGCCGGGGTATTTTGTCCATCCCTGTCCATTGGAAAATAACAGAAGATATGGATTTCTAAAAATCCTATCTAATTTAAAAGAAAAAGGAAAGAAAGGATGAAATCGGGAAGGAAAGAAAAATGGTGGAAAATTTTGAAAAGGGCTACCTATTACCAACCGGGGGATGGTCGAACCGTAACCAAAGTCAGAAATGGGACGTAGTGTGAAAGCCGTCGGAAGGACGGTAAGGCAAATTCCTGTCATAGGCTTGCTGTTGCTCTGTGCACCTTAAAATCCTTAGTTTACTTAATCTATGAAGAAGATGATTCCAGGAACTCATAAGATGAACTTTCTCTATGCACACTAGGTTGAAATTGTGCGAGTTCTTCTATTTATCAATCAATCAGCGGGAATTACATGTAGACACTTCTTATGTTTTGAGAGTCCAAGGTTTCAGCTTATATCACCTAATTTTTCCAAATTTTACACTTGTACATCTTGGAATGGATAGAATCATGGTTTCTGGAAGAGAGTTGGATTTGGAGGTTTGAAATTGTTTCACGCATGTTTTGCTCGGGACTAGCAAAAAGCTGATTGGGGGTTGTGTTGAACCTCCAATTTATACATTGCATTGCCTATTTCAGGACATGGTTTGCATGATTTTCATGATTTAAAGGGCCATCTAACACATGTTTTGTGATTATAGGAATGAGAGCGGACTTCATCCAATTGGGGACCAAAAGAACTCTTTTAGAGCTTTTGGATGAAGAATGAAAGAAGATCAAAGAAAGAAGAAAGCAAGGAGAAGAGAGAGAAGAAGAAAAAGGAGAAAAAGAAAGGAAGAATGAGCAAGTGGAAGACAGGCCGACCGGTCTTGACCGGTCGGCCATGCATACTGGAAGATGGACAGAGGAGCCTGACCGGTCACGACCGGTCGGCTGTATATGCTAGAACAACTTCAAATTGGTCCGACCGGTCATGACCGGTCGGCCACACTTGCTGGATGAATGGGCAGGTCTGTCCGACCGGTCTTGACCGGTCGGCAGCACTCCTTGGACTGTTTGAAAAGCCAGTCCGACCGGTCACGACCGGTCGGCTCTGCGTAAGGAGAATTCTTTCTAAATCAGGACTCCGAAAAATGTTGCGCACTGCGTAATCTTTCGCAGAATCCGACGCAAGGGAGGTTTCTTGCTATAAAAGGACACCTAGGGGCTCTCCCTAGGGTATCAGAGAAGCTAAGGAACGTGATTCTAAGGAGGGAAAGCGATCGTGGAGCGTTTGCAACTCTCCTATTCGGGTTTTTTTAGTTTTATGCTTTTATTTAGAGATTTTAGTTGTAGCATGACAATGCTCGGCTAGAACCTCTCAGCTAAGGCTGAGAGGTGAAGCTGGTAGCTAATTCTATGTTGGATTCAGTTTAATTCAAGTATTTTTCAATTCAAGTTTGGATGTTTCTTATGTTTCAGTTCCAAAAGTGGTAGTTTGAGATGTTTTATGAGAGTTCATGTACCCAAGACATGAATTCCTTGCAATTCTCTGAGATTATCACAGGTTGCTTGTTTAGATTCGAATTATAGTAATCCTTGAGCAGGCCATAGTCCATAGGCATGGCTGTTACTCCGCAGGCTATGGATTTGAATTCTACATTGATTGAATGGATTAGAACTTGGAAGTTCAACTTGATTTGGATTGAATGTGTGTGAATGCTTTATTTTCCAACTAGATGAGAGATAGGACTTCAAATCTAGTTGTGATCTCCACTTGGATTGACTGAATTGACATAGGGTTGCTACAAGTGGATCCTTGAAAGCCTTAGTACTTTATATCTCTGATTTTTCATTAAGTTGCTGTTTTAGTTAAATACCCAATTGAATATGAATTTCTTCCATAAACTGAGTTGCTGGAGTAGTTTGGAAGCTTGTTTCTATTTCCCTGTGGATCGACCTCGGTCTTACCGAGTTTTATTACTACATCGCAGCCTTACACTTGAGGCGAGCGAACAGTTGGGCTCACCCATTGGCTATCGGATATTGGGTAAATAATACCCACATCCAATAACTTTACCACTTCGGCCTTAACCACATCCTTCATGTTTGGATTTAGTCGTCTTTGTGGTTGCCTAGATGTCTTCGCATTCTCCTCAAGGTGTATGTGTTGAGCTCATAATTGTGCATATTCTAACCCCAATTCATCACTCATTATGCATGATATACATGTTTAAAGGACTACTTTAATACATGATTTGTGATTGTAGGAACAAGATGGAGATTTCACCATTTGGAAGCCAAATAGAGCTCTTTATGAGTATTAAAGACCATTGGATCAAGCATGAAGGAAGACCAAAGAAAGACAAACCAAAGAGAGAAGAAGAAACAAAGAAAGAAAAAAGAAATAGAGAAAAGTAGGCCTAGACCGGTCAAGACCGATCGGCCAAGGAAGCCAGACCGGTCAAGACCGGTCGGCCACTCATTCCAGCCAAGAAGAACTTGCTGGACAGATGGACTGTCCAGTCCGACCGGTCAAGACCGGTCGGCTATAGCTGCTGGACCAACACAGAACAGAGCTCGACCGGTTAAGACCGGTCGACCAGCCCAGTCCGACCGGTCCAGACCGGTCGGCCATGCATTAAAAGGCTATTTCTATTTTGGGGCTCCGGATTTCTCGGTGCAAGTGCGTAAGTTTACACGAAATCTGGAAATTTCTTGCGTAAAGGACACCTCCAAGCTATAAAAGGACGTCTTCCCTTCATACCAAAGCATGCGAGGACGTGGGGATTGCTTAGGAGACGGATTCTACTTCGGATTTCCAGTTTTCTTCCTGTTTTAGTTATTTTTTATGTTTTTAGAGGCTTCTAGTTCAAGGATGTTAGAGATGAACTAAAACCTCTTAGTTAGGGCTAAGAGGTGAAGCTTTTGATTCATTTTTGATGGATTGATGCAACCTAAGTCTCCTTTCATGTTTTAATTGATGAATTTTAGTTCAATATGGGTTTGAATCAAGTACTATTTTGGTTTCTACTTTGATCTCTTGATGACTCCGGGCTCATGTGATTCTTAGTGATTCTAAGTTATTATCTTAGCTTTGAGCATTGTTTATGCTTGTGTAGTTCATTGATCTACCATCGATTCCGGGCATGGTAGACGCTTTGATTGCCTTGTGTACAATGGCCTGATTTTCATGTGGGAACTCATTCAACTAAAGTTCTTATCTTTTGTCGTATAATCTGGAATAGTTGTTTATTGATTGATTTTGATTTAATTAGAGTTCTAATCATGAGTTGTAATCAAGTCTAGTGACAGGATTTGGTGAAAGCTATGATTATGAATCTCAACCAGATTGGAAAGAGGCTTGGCCTATACAATTGAGTGTGCCCAAGGCCTGAGCATGGTTGTGGGAATCAAATCAATGAATAAGCACTTGTTTCAGATAATTGTGATTGAACCGCTCTATATCCCGATCGGATAGAGATATGAATTCGATTCCGATTGAGTTATGAGAGACCTAGTTGTGTTGATGCATTGAAACTTATCAAAAGTGGATCCTTGGCGCTCTAGTGCCTTTTTAGATTGAAATTACCTTAACCATTCACTGTTTAAACCCAAATCGCTATTTTTCAGTTTTAGTTCTTAATAGGATCTTAATTACTAGTTGTTTTAGACAAATTCTGAGGATACCCATACATAAATCTCTGAGGGAACGATACTCGGTCTTTCCGAATTATTAGTACTTCGCAACCCTATACTTGGGGAGTGAACAAGTTTTTGGCGCCGTTGCCGGGGATTTCTATGCGGTATTTTTAGAATTTTCTGAATTAACTTTTAGTTAAGATTGTGTTAAGATAGGTTTAGGATTTGTTTTTCCTTTCTAGGATAGGTTTTCTTCTAAATACTAACTTACTTTGTTTTGATTCTTGCAGGATTCTAACTTAGGTCTAATCCAGGGATTTTTAGGAAGTTGAAGAAGAAGAAGGCATCTTAAGTCACAAATCAGGTTTTATTGCTCTAACCCTACTCTTCTTCTTCCCCTACTCATTCCTATCATATTCATCTCTTGTAGAGTGGGTGGAGACTCCTTTTGGATCTCTGAAAGGCAGGCCTTGTGCCACCTGGATTCCTATTGGTCGGCTCTGCCACCTTGGATCACCTTGTGCTCAGAGATTTCTCTTCTCAACCTATTCCTCTTTCTTCTTTTTCTGTACTTTTCTCAAAAGACTCAAAGAGTGGGTGGGGAGTTCTTTGAACCCCTATTGACCAGGAGAAATCGGTCTCTATCCTTGCTTCTGGCTTAGCCATTGCAAGACACCTTGTGCTTAAGTCTTAGAGAGGAGTAAAGGAAAGAAGGAAGAATTCTTTTTCCTTTTTTCTTTTTGGTTTTGCATGCCACAATGGGCTCAGACTCATAATAACCGACTTGTAAGGGACGAAGTAATTGTTGAAGGGATTGATAGAGAGCCTCGTGCTAGGAAACGTCAAAATCTTCCTGAAATTACTAGAGAGATGGCTGAAATTCAACCAAATCAAGGGGTTAATCAAAATCCAGCCCCAAACCTTACTGAATTGGATGAGAATTAAGTGGGGGATGTACCTCAACCTAGAACTTTACGTGACTATTTACAACCAGCTAGGACGAGTACTCCCTCTTGCATAATTTTTCCTCACAATGTGGGAAATATTGATTTTAAACCGGGGTTGATCCAACTTCTTCCTAGATTCCATGGACTCGACTCTGAGAGCGCGTATTTACATATTAAGGAATTTGAAGAGGTTATTGCCACAATAAACTATGACAATGTGACCAAGGATACAATAAAACTTAAATTATTTCCTTTTTCCTTGAAAGAGAAGGCCAAATCATGGCTACATTCCTTAAGGCCGAGGTCTATTGGGACATGGGCTGAGATGACTAGGGAGTTTCTTAAAAAATTCTTCCCTACTCATCGAACCAATGCACTAAGAAGGGCCATAATGAATTCTCCCAAAAAGAAGAAGAAACCTTTTTCCAATGTTGGGAAAGGTATAATGAGCTATTAAACGCATGCCTACATCATGGCTATGAACGGTGGAGGTTGATTAGTTTCTTCTATGATGGATTGAACTCAACCATGCGCCAATTTGTGGAGATAATGTGCAATGGGGAGTTCATGAACAAGGAAACGGAGGAAGCTTGGGATTGTTTTGACATGTTGGCTAAAAATACACAATCATGGGATACATCTAAGCCAACAAGTTCAAAACAACCCCAAATCAAGGAAAAGGGAGAAATTTATGTTTTAGATGGGCAAGATGATCTAGGTTCTAGAGTGGCTAAACTCACACGAAAGGTCGAGGAGATGGAACTAAAGAAGGTAGATACAACCCAACAAAAGGGGGCTGTTGAAACTATTTGTGGTATTTGTGCTTCCAATGTGCATCAAACGCCGGATTGTCCAACAATCTATGCGTTTCGAGAACTTTTATTTGAACAATCAAATGCCTTGAATAGTTATCAATGACCTTTTAGTACTCCAAATTCAAACACGAACAATTCTAGTTGGAGAAACAACCCAAACTTCAATTGGGCGAATGGAAACACGGCTAATCAAAGTAATCCTCAAAGGGGTCCCCCAATGCAAATGGCCCCGCCTCAAATACCTATAGAGGATACTTTGAAAGCATTCATGGAAGGTCAAGCTCAAATAAATCAATCCAACCATACGATAATGCTTGAGCTTAAAACTTCGGTAGAGAAAATTAAGGCTCGCTTAAATGCAAGGGAAGGGATTCTTCCAGCCCAACCCATACCAAATCCAAAAACACAATGCGAAATAAGCGTGCCTAGTTCTTCTAACCAACACATGGAACATGCTAAGGCCATCACCACTCTTAGAAGTGGTAAAATCATTGAAAAACCTGATCCGGTGAAGGTTTCAACACCTGATGATCCGGTATTTTCCAAAGAGGATGATGGACCTAGCATTACCATGAATGAAAAAGAGCCATTGAAAGAATATAGGCCCGTTGCTCCATTTCCCCAACGCTTGATTCCAGCCAAACCTCAAGATAAATATCAGGAATTTTTGTAGGTTTTCAAGCAAGTCAAAATCAACATTCCATTGTTGGATGCCATTAAACAAATACCGTCATATGCAAAATTTTTAAAAGACCTTTGCACGGTTAAAAGAAAAATGCATGTGCAAAAGAAGCCATTTTTGACAGAGAATGTGAGTGCCATTATCAACCACGGGATGCCCAAGAAATACAAAGATCCCGGTTGTCCGACAATATCATGTGTGATTGGAGACTACTGGGTGAAACATGCTCTACTTAATCTAGGAGCAAGTGTAAACTTAATTCCCTTTTCGGTTTATGAACAATTGGGTTTAGGTGAATTGAAACCCACCAAAACCACATTACAACTTGCTGACCGATCGATTCGTATTCCGAGAGGGGTGATTGAGGATGTTCTTGTCCAAGTTGACAAAGTTTACTACCCGGTGGACTTTATTGTCTTGGACACGAGACCCATGGTTCATATTGGCCCCCAAATTCCTGTCATACTTGGCCGCCCATTCCTAGCTACATCAAATGCTATCATAAATTGTAGGAGCGGGGTCATCCAAATGTCTTTTGGCAATATGACAATTGAGTTGAATGCTTTCAATATTGACAACCAACAAGAGGATGAGGATAAGGAGGTCCATGAAATAAATATGATCAATTCTATTGTGGAAAATGAGTCCCTCTCACCTTTTTACTCCGGTCACTTAGACGAAGAAGTGACTCACTCACTTGATAATAACGATGATATGATAAGGGATATGGTCACACTTTTCGAGTCGGTATCGGCCTATGACGTTAGCCGAGAGAAGGATGTGGAAACAGCACCTTGTTGTGCTGAGAAATCAATTCATATTTCCACACCTTTGTGGATCATGCATACCGAACTTCACCAACCCTGGGATGATCCTTACTTGCAATATCAACACCCAGGAAAATCTGAATGGAGACATATTTTTTATGATAAATATGATGATGTCTCCTCTTATACATGTGGTGAAAACATTAAGGAACCCGCTGAAATTCCTTTTTGGGATTTTGAGTGGCTTATCTCCATTAATCACACACATGTAGATTGTAAAGCAGGATATTGGATGACGTTACTGCGAAACCTTTTGATCCATCTAATGATTCTGCTTGACTTTATGCTTTTGGATGAGTTGTTGGGATTAACCTCCTAGTCTGACGGAGGATAATTTGCTAGAATGCTTTCCCATTAGGATTTGCTTTGATAATTGATTTAGTTGTGAAGTAATCCATTTCCAAAAGCTAATCTTGTCATGAAATATATGCTCTACGTGATATCTCTCTTTATCACTCTCCTTGGTTTTATGTCATTGCTCTCATGTCATGAATATTGCATATCTTATTACATTGAGGACAATGTGAAGTTTTGGTTGGGGGGTGAGATTCCTTAATTGATGAATCTGCTAGCTTTTGTGACATTTCGAGCAAAGATGTAGAAATTTTTCGATTTTTCTAAAATTCGAAACTCTTTTGGAAAACTTTGATTCTATGCATTCGAGATAGCATGGGTATAAGAAGATGAGATATGAAGTGAGGGATGTTGCAAGCGTTGAATTTTTCTTAATATAATGGTTTTATATGTAAATTCACCTATTTTTATGATTGATATAAAATTTGAACACCTTTTGCACCTAATTCACATTACACGATTTTCATGATTTGAAAGGATTATGTGATTTATGGATTAGCTAGACTTTGATTTGAGGTATTGAGAAACCAAGCCGAGGTACTTTGTCCATCCTTGTCCATGGGAAAATAACGAAAGATATGGATTTCTAAAAATCCTATCTAATGTAAAAGAAAAAGGAAAGGAAGGATGAAATTGGGAATGATGGAAAATGGTGGAAAAATTCCGATTAGGGATACCTACTACCAACCGGGGGATGGTCTACCCGTAACCAAAGCCAGAAATGGGACGTAGTGTGAAAGTCGTCGGAAGGACGGTAAGGCAAATTCCTGTCATAGGCTTGTTGTTGCTCTATACACCTTGAGATCTATAGTTTAGTTGATCTATGAAGAAGATAATCCCGGAAACTCATGAAATGAACCTTCACTATGCACACTAGGTTGAATTTGTTCAAGTTCTTCTATTTGTCAATCAATCAGCGGGAATTTCATATAAATACTTATTATGTTCTGAGAGTTTGAGGTTTCAACCTCTATCACCTAATTTCTCTGATTTTTAAGTTTGTGTGTCTTGGAATGTATAGAAGAATAGCTTCTGAAAGAAAGTTGGGTTTTGAAGAATGAAACTTGTTTCATGCATGTTTTGCTCGGGACTAGCAAAAGGCTGGTTGGGGGGTGTGTTGAGCTCATAATTGTGCATATTCTAACCCCAATTCATCACTCATTATGCATGATATACATGTTTAAAGGACTACTTTAATACATGATTTGTGATTGTAGGAACAAGATGGAGATTTCACCATTTGGAAGCTAAATAGAGCTCTTTATGAGTATTAAAGACCATTGGATCAAGCATGAAGGAAGACCAAAGAAAGACAAACCAAAGAGAGAAGAAGAAACAAAGAAAGAAAGAAAGAAATAGAGAAAAGTAGGCCTAGACCGGTCAAGACCGGTCGGCCAAGGAAGCCATACCGGTCAAGACCGGTCGGCCACTCATTCCAGCCAAGAAGAACTTGCTGGACAGATGGACTGTCCAGTCTGACCGGTCAAGACCGGTCGGCTATAGCTACTGGACCAACACAGAACAGAGCCCGACCGGTCAAGACCGGTCGGCCAGCCCAGTCCGACCGGTCCAGACCGGTCGGCCATGCATTAAAAGGCTATTTCTATTTTGGGGTTCCGATTTCTCGGCGCAAGTGCGTACGTTTACGCGAAATCTGGAACTTTCTTGCGTAAAGGACACCTCCAAGCTATAAAAGGACGTCTTCCCTTCATACCAAAGCATGCGAGGACGTGGGGATTGCTTAGGAGACGGATTCTACTTCGGATTTTCAGTTTTCTTCGTGTTTTAGTTATTTTTTATGTTTTTAGAGGCTTCTAGTTCAAAGATGTTAGAGATGAACTAAAACCTCTTAGCTAGGGCTAAGAGGTGAAGCTTTTGATTCGTTTTTGATGGATTGATGCAACCTAGGTCTCCTTTCATGTTTTAATTGATGAATTTTAGTTCAATATGAGTTTGAATCAAGTACTATTTTGGTTTCTACTTTGATCTCTTGATGACTCCGGGCTCATGTGATTCTTAGTGATTCTAACTTAGTATCTTAGCTTTGAGCATTGTTTATGCTTGTGTAGTTCATTGATCTACCATCGACTCCGGGCATGGTAGACACTTTGATTGCCTTGTGTACAATGGCCTGATTTTCATGTGGGAACTCATTCAACTAAAGTTCTTATCTTTTGTCGTATAATCTGGAATAGTTGTTTATTGATTGATTTTGATTTAATTAGAGTTCTAATCATGAGTTGTAATCAAGTCTAGTGACAGGATTTGGTGAAAGCTATGATTATGAATCTCAACCAGATTGGAAAGAGGCTTGGCCTATACAATTGAGTGTGCCCAAGGCCTGAGCATGGTTATCGGAATCAAATCAATGAATAAGCACTTGTTTCAGATAATTGTGATTGAACCGCTCTATATTCCGATCGGATAGAGATATGAATTCGATTCCGATTGAGTTATGAGAGACCTAGTTGTGTTGATGCATTGAAACTTATCAAAAGTGGATCCTTGGCGCTCTAGTGCCTTTTTAGATTGAAATTACCTTAACCATTCACTGTTTAAACCCAAATCGCTATTTTTCAGTTTTAGTTCTTAATAGGATCTTAATTACTAGTTGTTTTAGACAAATTCTGAGGATACCCATACATAAATCTCTGAGGGAACGATACTCGGTCTTTCCGAATTATTAGTACTTCGCAACCCTATACTTGGGGAGTGAACAGTATGCGATGAGTACAAATCAGTGGGTCTATGCCTTTGAGATCCGCAATTGACCATCCAATGGCACTCTTGTGCTCTAATAGAGTGGCTATTAGCCTACTCTCTTGTTCCTTATCCAAGTGGGAAGAAATCACCACTGGATATGTCTCATCTCGACCTAAATAAACATATTTCAGCTCACTTGGTAATGGTTTTAGGTCGAGTGTTGGTGCCTTGATGTTGGATGGGAGGGCCTTGTTCTCGTTTACAGGCAAAGGCTCAAATAGGGCCCTCCATCTTTTATTATCAAGCACTGGCATCATCTCTAGTATGGCATCCATTTCTTGTATTGTGTCATCATTTATCTCATGAGAATACACATGCCTCCAAAGGGTCGGAAGATAGTGATAAGGGGACTGTATCCTCCACGAATGATTCGATCATGTTTAGTTCGCGGACATCATCATCAATCTCCCGTGGTTGTTTGCATAAATCAAATATGTTAAGCTCAAGGGTCATATTTCCAAAGGACATTTGTACAAGTCCGTTTCTACAATTGATAATGGCATTTGAAGTTGCTAGAAACGATCGTCCAAGTATGACGGGAATTTGAGCACCGGTGCCTATTACGGGATGTGTATCCAAGACAATAAAGTCTACTAGGTAGTAGAATTTATCAACTTGGACTAGAACATCCTCTATCATTCCTCTCGGTATACGGATGGATCTATCAGCAAGTTGGAGTGTGGTTTTGGTGGGTTTCAATTCACCTAACCCTAATTGTTCGTAGACTGAGTATGGAATGAGATTCACACTTGCCCCCAAGTCGAGTAGGGCTTGTTTGATCTGGTAGTCTCCTATGATGCATGAGATGGTTGGACTACCCGGATCCTTGTATTTTTGGGGCACCTCTTGTTTGATGATGGCGCTCAAATTCTCAGTCAAAAGAACTTTGTTGTGAACGTTGTGTTTCCTTTTGACTGTACACAATTCCTTTAGAAATTTGGCATAAAATGGTATTTGTTTTATTGCATCCAATAACGGGATGTTAATCTTCACCTGCTTGAAAACTTCTAAAATTTTCAGATTTTTATCTAAAGGTTTAGGTGAAATCAACCTTTGTGGAAATGGAGCCACCGGCTTGTATTGCCTTTCCGGTTCTTTCTCTTGTGGGGTATTGTTCGAGCTATCGTCCTCTTTAAAAATTTTCGAATCCTTAGGCTTTGGGGCCTTCACTGGATTAGCCTTGTCAATTTCTTTCCCACTTCTCAAAGTGGTGATAGCTTGAACATGTTCCGTGTGGTGGGAGGATGAGCTTGCATCTTGTATCTCAAACTGGGTTCTTGGGTTAGGAAGAGGTTGGGCAGGAAGTGTGCCCTTCTCTCTAACACTAAGATGAGATTCAACTCTAGCCAGTGATGTTTTCAATTCATTGATGGCTTGAGTTGAATTTTGATTGAATTTCAATTGCTCTTGCATGAACCCATCTATTTTTATAGAATTTGTCTTGTTATACTCAGCTTGGACCGATATGAATGCACCCAACATCTCCTCTAGTGATACTTTTGGAGTGTTGCTTGCATTTGCAGTCGGTCCATTCCTCCAACTGAAGTTGTGATGGTTCTTCCAATTAGGATTAAACGTGTTTGAGTTTGGAGCACCATATTGCTGTTGATAACTGTTTATAGCATTTGTTTGTTCTTGTAAGATGCCTTGAACTGCTGAAATTGTGGGGCAATCTTGTGTTGTATGTTGATTTCCAGCACAAATTCCACAAACAGTTTCAACATCAGTGGAGTTGATCGTTTCACTTTTCCTTAATTCCATGGCTTCGACCTTTCTTGTGAGGCTAGCCACCCGTGCACTTATGCTATCTTCTTCTGATAAGACATACATTCCCCCCTTTTCCTTTTGTTGGCCAGTCTTGGAATTTGTTGGTTTCGATGTGTCCCAAGCCTGTGCATTCTCAGCCAATTCTTCCAAATAATCCCATGCTTCATCAGCTTCCTTATTCATGAACTCCCCATTACACATCATCTCTACAAATTGGCGCATGGGTGAAGTCAGTCCTTCATAGAAAAAGCTTATAACCCGCCAAATTTCATAGCCATGATGTGGGCATGTATTTAATAAATCCTTAAACCTCTCCCAACATTGGAAGAAGGTTTCATCTTCCTTTTGGGCAAAGTTCATGATAAGGCGCTTCAGCATGTTCATTTGTGAGTAGGGAAGAATTTTTTTATAAATTCTCTGTGCATGTCAGTCCATGCACCAATTGATCTTGGCCTCAATGCATAAAGCCAACCCTTGGCTTTATCTTTAAGAGTGAAAGGGAAGAATTTGAGTCTTACTACATCTTCAGTCACATTTGCAAAGTGCATGGTGGTGATTACCTCATCAAACTCCTTAAGGTGTTGATAGGCACTTTCACTGTCTAATCCATAGAATTTAGGGAGAAGTTGGATCACTCCCGGTTTCAAATCCACATTCCCTGCATTTTGTGGAAAAACTATGCATGAGGGAGTGCTCGCTCTTGCGGGTTGCAAGAAATCACGTAAAGTCCTAGGTCGGGGAACATTCTCAACCACATTCTCCCCTGTTTCAGTTTGGTTTTGGCCCAGATTAGGTTGATTCGCAGCCATATTTTCAGAAAAAATTGGAGAGTTTAGATGTCTCCTAGCACGTGGTTCTCTGTCAATTCCTTCTACTATCCCCCCTTCACTTATGAGTCGGTTATTAGAATCCCGAGCCCAATGTGGCATGCAAAACCAAAAATAATAAGAAACAAAGAGAAAGAAGAAATCTTCCTCCCTTTCTTAACTTTTCTCTAAGACTGAAGCACAAGGTGTCTTACAATGGCTAAGCCAGAAGCAAGGATAGAGACCGATTTCTCCTGGTCAATAGGGGTTCAGGGAACTCCCCACCCACTCTTTGAATCTTTTGAGAAAAAGTGCAGAAAAAGGAGAAAGAGGAGTAGAGGTGAGAAAAGAAATCTCTGAGCACAAGGTGATCCAAGACGGCAGAGCCGACCAATAGGAATCCAGGTGGCAAAAAAAACCGACCTTTCAGAGATCCAAAAGGAGTCTCCACCCACTCTACAAGAGATGAATATGATAGGAATGAATAGGAGAAGGAGAAGAGTAAGGTTTAGAAAGATAAAACCTGATTCGGCACTTGAATCCCTTGTATCTTCTTCAGCTTCCTAGAAATCCCTGAAAAGAAAAATCAAATAAACAAACTAAGTTAGTCCTAAAATCCTAACAAATCCTAAATAGATACTAATTTCATAAATTTGTGAAAAACCGTCAAAATCCCCGGCAACGGCGCCAAAAAACTTGTTCGCTTCCCCAAGTGTAGGGTTGCGATGTAGTAATAAACTCGGTAAGACCGAGGTCGATCCACAGGGACTTATGTAGGATTTCACAAACACATCTAAAAGTGTCTATTGAAAGCTAATAATCAGATTTTGAATAGAATTGATGTGAATAGCAATTTTAAACTAATTTGAATGTAGACAATTATAAAAAGGTACTAGGGGTTCAAGGATCCACTTGTAGCAATCCTTGATGTTCAATCCGCTGTGGTTTTTCATTCTCTCAACTAGAAAAGCATTAAGGTCTATCTAGTCGGATGATAGAGCCGTTAAACCAAACAATCCGTCATATGTAAGTTCTATGCATAAGATTCACTCAATATAGGCTGAGCTGAGCATGCTCAATTGCATAGGTCATTCCCCTTTCCAAAAGGTCCAGTTCACAATCAAAATCATCCTCAAGTCCTGTCACAAGACAAGGCTAGATCAGGATTTGAACTTGATTCAAATCATATGCACAGTCCATACATATTTCAGAAAATCAGAAAAATAGAATTTTGGTATGAAGTCCCGTCATGATGATCATAGTACTAGAGCGCACTCCGATTCCTCGGATCATACAGGTCTAGACTGATACAAACCAATTAAGAAATTAAGTAATTCTCCCAAACATCCATGAGTCATCATAAGACTAAGAAAAACTACTTAAGAACTTGTATAAACTTCAAACCATAGTTCATAATCATGAATTCCATACTTAAAACCAACTAGCTACGAATTGAAACATCTTGGATCCACTACAAGCTTCACCTCTTAGCCCTAGCTAACAGGTTTAGCTGCTCATGATCCAAGGAAACATGAAACAACTAAAAAGTTCATAAAAATAGCAAAAACAAACTCCAAGGAGTTGTGGAACTCCAAAATTCACTTCCGCCGCCTCCAAGCTTGCTTCTACCCTTCTTTGATGCCCTAGGAACGATCTCTAGGTATCCTTTTATAGTCTGGAGGCTCTGCAACTTCAGAAGAATCGAGAAACTGCGTAAGAGTTACGCAGCGCAGAGAAAATCGGACTGAATTTGGAAAGTTCTAAGTCCTTACGCACGGCCGACCGGTCACGACCGGTCCTGCCTCAATGGGCAGCCACTCCAGCAACCTTGTCCGACCGGTCATGACCGGTCGGACGTCTTCAGCCATGGTCCAGCAGGTATAGCCGACCGGTCAAGACCGGTCGGCCTTGTTTAATAGCACTCCAGCGTGCATAGCTGACCGGTCAAGACCGGTCTGGCCCTCTTGGCCGACCGGTCAAGACCGGTCGGTCTCTTTTTCTTCTTGTTTTCTTTCTTTCTTTCTTCTCTTTTCTTCTTTCCTTGCTTCTTTCTTCCTTCGGCCCTCCTTGGGTCTTCATCCAAGGTTCTAAATTAGCTCTTTCCATCATCAATTAGGCGGAGTTCACTCTTAAACCTGCAATCACAAAACATGGATTAGATTTGTCTATAAACCATGCAAACCTCGCAGAATGAGTGATGAATTGGGGTTAGAATATGCACAATTAAGAGCTCAACATGTATTCCAGCGGTCACCTGTTCACAGTAACAGGCGCGGGCCCAGAGTTGCACCACTCAAATCCTCACAATCTCTCAACCCGGACAATCCGAAAGAAAATGGGATATAGACATCCGGCGTGTCTAATAAATGTGGCTCAGTCCATAACAAGAAAACAAAGGTCTACACGACCATGAACTCAAGACCATAATCCCCGGCGGATTAGTCTTTTGCCTTCCAATCAAGGGTGATCAACCGTTGATGTAATTAAAGGCTCGTGACCAGTATCACAGTCTGAAATGTAAAAGATCTCAGAATCTCTGGAATAAAATTCGCCTTGCGATATCTCTCTCTTGTGTACACTTTGTGATTACTTATGATTGTCTATGAATGTCTTTATACTCAGAATTCCCCCAGAATAAAGAAACACAGGAAAAAAGGGACTGCTGACGAGTAGTTGACTTTTCCTAGCTATAACAATGTGCAAAAAGCAGAGGAATGAGGAGGATGATGAGCTCTTCGAGGTAAACATGCTTGAATCCTTTGAAGAAGAGGAGCTCCTTCAACTTGAACCACTCAAAAATTTGGAGACATGCTTGGCACGCTTTGAAAATTCTAAGGACCCCATCTTAAGTGATATTGTGCAAGCATTGAGTAGTGAGAAACCGGTAGTTGATACTAGCCGGTGGAGGCCTCATTTTGAAAGATTACCACCAACCACATCAAAGCCTTTACCATCTAATATAAAACCACCGAAGCTTGACCTTAAACCACTACCATCCGAGCTTAAATATGTATATTTGAGTTAAGAAGAAATACTCCCGGTTGTCATTGCCTCTTACCTAGGAAAAGACCAAAAGCTCAAGTTGATTGAGCTACTCAAAGAACATAGAAGAGCCATAGGTTGGACAATGGCGGACCTCAAGAGGATAGACTCTTCAGTCTGTACTCACCATATACACCTCAAAGAGAATTCAAAAACGACTAGACAACTTCAAAGAAGGTTAAATCCAAATATGATGGAGGTTGTCAAAGTCGAAGTGTTAAAGCTACTAGATGTGGGTATCATCCACCCCATCTCGGATAGCCTATGGGTGAGTCCTACTCAAGTTGTCCTAAAGAAGTCCGGTATTATAATCATAGAGAACACCAACAATGAACTTATACAAACTAGAGTGACCACTGGTTGGTGAATGTGCATAGATTATCAGAAGCTAAACACGGTCATTAGGATGAACCACTTCCCTCTCCCATTCATGGATCAAATTTTGGAGAGGTTAGCAGGTCACTCCTATTATTGCTTCCTCGATCGCTATTTCAGCTACAACCAAATTGAGATAGCCCCGGAAGACCAAGAGAAGACTACCTTTACATGCCCGTTTGGCACCTTCGCATATCGAAGGATGCCATTCGGACTATGTAACGCACCCGCCACATTTCAACGATGCATGTTAAGTATTTTCTCAGACATGGTGGGTGAGTTTCTTGAGGTATTCATGGACGATTTCTCTATTTTCGGTTATACTTTTGATGAGTGCCTAAATCACTTGAAGTTGGTCTTGACAAGGTGCAAGGAGAAAAACCTTGTCTTAAACTGGGAAAAGTGTCCTTTCATGGTATAAAGAGGAATAGTCCTTGGACATATCATCTGGAATAGAGGTAGACCGGGAAAAAATTGATATTATTTCCAATCTACCACCACCCAAAAGCATACGCGATGTGCGGTCCTTCCTTGGACACACTGGCTTTTATAGAAGGTTCATAAAGGATTTCAACCATATTTTTAGGCCCTTATGTAACCTTCTCCAAAAGGAGAACCAATTTCAGTGGAGTGCCGAATGTCAATTAGCTTTTTCAAAGCTAAAAGACATGTTGACAACCACTCCTATCATGCAACCACTGGATTGGTCCGTCCCTTTTGAGTTGATGTGCGATGCGAGCGATTATGCTATTAGGGCAGTTTTAGGCCAAAAAAAGGATAAGACGCCCCACGTTATCTACTATGCGAGTAGGACCTTGAATCGTGCCCAAGTCAATTACTCGACTATGGAGAAGAGCTCCTACCCATCATTTTTGGCTTGGACAAATTCAGACCTTACCTAATAGGATCCAAGGTCATTGTTTACATGGATCATACGGTGCTAAAACACCTTCTTTCTAAGAAGGATGCTAAGCCCCGTTTGCTTAGATGGATCATACTCCTTCAAGAATTTAATTTAAAGATCAAGGACAAGAAGGGACTAAAAAATGTGGTGGCGGATCATCTATCTCGCCTAGTTCTACCCAATTCCATTGACGAGTCACCTATTGAGGACTCATTCCCTGATGAGCAACTCTTTGTTGCTATACATCCACCATGGTACGCTGACATAGTAAATTATCTTTCCACAGGTGCAATGCTAACTTATTGGACTGCGTAGAATAAACGAAAATTTCTAAGGGAAGTACGCAGATTTTTTTGTGATGAACCATTACTTTTCAAATATTGCCCAAATCAAATAATAAGGAGATGTGTCCCTGATGATGAACAAAATTTAGTCATCTCCTTTTGTCATAATCAAGAATGTGGGGGTCATTTTTCCGTCAAGAAAACCACTGCAAAAATTCTACAGTGCGGTTTTTATTGGCCTACCTTGTTTCGAGACACCCACGATTTTTGCAAAGCATGTGAGCACTGTCAAAAGCTAGGAGGATTATCCCGTCGAAATATGATGCCTCTTAACCCAATTTAACATCTCGAAGTCTTCAATTGTTGGAGCATCGATTTCATGGGACCATTCCCCTCATCTTTTAGACATGTCTACATATTGCTTGCTGTAGACTATGTGTTCAAGTGGATAGAGGCTATTCCATGTAGAACCAACGATCATCGTACGGTTCTAAAGTTCCTCAAAGAAAATATAATTTCTAGATTTGAAACGCCTTGAGCCATCATTAGTGATGGTGGTTCTCACTTTTACAATAGGCCTTTTGAAGCCTTAATGAAAAAATATAGCATTAGACATGAAGTGGTATCGCATACCACCCACAGATAAGTGGGCAAGCTGAAATTTCCAATCGAAAAATCAAACAGATTTTGGAGAAAACCGTGAAGCTGGATTGCAAAGATTGGTCGCTACAATTAATCGATGCTCTCTGAGCTCACCAAACTACTTATAAGACCCCCATTGGAATGTCTCCCTATAGACTTGTTTATGGGAAAACTTGTCACTTGCTTGTGGAATTTGAACACAAGGCCTATTGGGCAATTCGGGCATTGAACTTCGACATTGACAACGCTAGCTTGCTTTGCAAACTCCAATTGAATGAGCTTGATGAGATCTAGAATGATGCTTACGAGAACTCGAGGATTTATAAGAGTAGGATGAAAGCTTTTCATGAAAAACACATCTTCAAGAAATCTTTCAATGAAGGTCAGAAAGTGCTCTTATACAATTCCTGACTTCATCTTTTTCTAGAAAAATTGAGATCTCGATGGAGTGGTCCAAATATTGTTAAAGAAGTTTTTCCACATGGGGTTGTCAAGATAGAAAATGCGGCGAATGGTAACTGTTTTAAAGTGAACGGACAATGCCTTAAACCATTCGTTAAGAAATTTGATTCAGAGGACACGTCCATCACTCTGAACGATCTTGTGTATCAGGACGATTGATCTCTTACTAGTCTGACAGAGGTATAGAGTAGATTAGGTTAGTTGTTCTTTCTATTTTATTGCTTTAGTAGATTTTGATATTGGAGGAAGACCCCCATGTTTGACTCTCTCAGGTACTATCGCTCTCATGCTCTGTTGTTTTACCATTGCTCTCATGTTCATACTCATTGTACATTTTTTATATTAAGGACAATGCAAGATTTGGTTGGGGGTGAGATTCCTACATGAATCTAGTGTTTTGTAACATTTCGAGCAACATATGTAGAAAATTTTCAAATTTTCTGAAAATTCAAAACTCTTTTAGAAAACTTTGTTTCTATGCATTCAGGATGATATGAGTATAAGAAAAGGAGATACGAAGTGAGTGACGTTGCAAGTCTTGAACTACCTTTACTATAATGGTTTTATATGTGAATTTCCCTATTTATATAATTGATAGAAACTTTTAACATTTGTACACCTAGTTCACATTACACGATTTTCATGATTTGAAAGGATTATATAGATTTGGGGATTGGCTAGACTTAGATTTAAGATGTTGAGGAACCAAGCCGGGGTACTTTGTCCATCCTTGTTTATGGGAAGATAATGAAATATATGGATTTCTAAAAATCCTATCTAATGTGTATGAAAAGGAAAGAAGGAAAGAAAATATGGGTATGATTGAAAATATGGTGGAAAATTCTGAAAAAAGGGCTACCTATTACTAACCGGGGGATGGTCTACCCGTAACCAAAGTCGGAAATGGGACATAGTGTGAAAGCCGTCGGAAGGACGATAAGACCAATTCTGTCATATGCTTGTTGTTGATCTGTACACCTTTAGATTCATAGTTTAGTTGATCTACAAAGAAAATAATCCTGAAAATTCATGAGATGAACTTTCAATGTGCACACTAGGTTGAATTTGTTCAAGTTCTTTTATTTATCAATCAATCAACGGGAATTCTGTATGAGCACTTATTAAGTTTTGAGAGTTTGAGGTTTCAACTTCTATCGCCCAGTTTCTCTGATTATTGCACTTGTATGTTTTGGAATGAATAGAAGTATAGTTTCTGAAGGAGAGTTAGATTTTGGAGAATTGAACTTGTTTTATGCATGTTTTGCTTGGGAATAGCAAAATGCTGGTTGGGGGGTGTGTTGAGCTCTTAATTTATACATATTTTAACCCCGTTTCATCACATTTTATTTATGATTTCTATTATTAAAGGACTAATCTAATTCATATTTGTGATTGTAGGAATGAGAGAGAAGTTATAAATTTGATGTTAAAAGGGTCCTTTGGAACCACATTGAAGACACAGAAAAGAAGCCCTAAAGAATCACTTCAAAAAGACATGGATTGGCCAGAAGAAAATCGGATTCAGAAGACATAAAAATCAGCCACCGGGCGCCCGACCATCACATGGTCGGGCGCCCGAAATTCGAAGGAATTCTGCTAAACCCGTTGGACAAATTTGGACTTGACTGGGCGCCCGACCAACATCTGGTCGGACACTCGATATTCAAAGATGATTTTAATCAAAACGCGCTGGACGAATTGAAGTATGGTCGGGCACTCGACCAACACCTGATCGGGCGCCCGATGACTTGCGCAAGTGCATAACTCCTTATGCAAATTCGAGGCAGTGCATGGTTTTTCTTATAAAAGGACACCTTGGCATCCTTGCTAAGGTATCCTAGAAGAGTTCTAAGTTCGTGGGGAGCAAGGGAGATCATCGTGGAGCGACCGCAACTCCTCCAACTAGGGTTTTTTCTAGTTTTCTATGCTTTTGATTAGTTTCTCTTTTGTTTTTAGTTCAAGTATGACAATGCTTGGCTAAAACCTCTTAGCTAAGGCTAAGAGGTGAAGCTTGTAACTAGTTTTCATGTTGAATTTGTTTAATTCAAGTACCTTTACTTAAAGTTCGGATTTTTAAGTTCTAGTTTGAATAAAGTTGATATTTTTAGATGTTTTATAAGAGTTCATGTGCTTCGGACATGGGTTCCTTGCAATTCTCTCAGATTATCATATTTGGATTGATTAGATTCGAATGGTAGTAACCCTAAAGCATACCATAGTCTCTTGGCATGGTTGTTACTTCAAAGGCTACATGGTTGAATTCTATGTGCTTCATTAGAACTAGAATCTAATTTTCTGATTTAAGTGGGATTGTTGTGTTTGAGTGCTTAATCTTCCAACTAGATGAGAGATAGAACTTCGAATCTAGTTGTGTTTATGCTTGGATGAATGAATTCACATGGAGCTACTACAAGTGGATCCTTAATGCCTTAGTTCCATTAATTAATAGATCTTTACAAAAGTTACTGTTTTGTCTTATGTTATAAAATCAAACTTCAATTTGTGAAATTCGAAGTTGCTAAAATGGTTTGAATTGGTTTACCCTAATTCCCTGTGGATCGACCTCAGTCTTACCAAGTTATTACTACATCGTAAGCCTTGCACTTGAGGTGAGCGAATAATGGTCCTACCATCTCATGCATCATAGGTGACTACCGGATCGAACAAGCCTTACTCGACTTGAGGTAAGTGTTAACCTCATCCCATACTCGGTCTACGAGCAACTTGGTTTAGGTGAATTAAAACCCTCCAAAACCACACTCCAACATGCTGATAGATCTATTCGTATACTGAGAGAGATGATTGAAGATGTCCCTGTCTAAGTTGATAAATTATGTTTTCCAGTGAATTTTATTGTCTTAGACACACATCCTGTGATTGGTGTCAGTGCTCAAATTCCAGTCATACTTGGCCGCCCTTTCTTACCCACCTTAAATTCAATTATCAGTTGTAGAAATGGGTTGGTACAAATGTCCTTTGGAAATATGACACTTGAGCTGAATATTTTCAATTTATACAGACAACCATGGGATGGTGATGATGAGGTCCACGAAATAAATCTGATTGACTCGTTCGTGGAAGATACATCCCTCTTGACATTCATTTTCGATCCCTTAGAGGCATGTTTGGCCCACTCTCATGAGAATGATGATGACATGATATGAGAGATGGATGCCATTTTGGATTTTGTGCTGGTACTTGACACTAACAGATGGAAGACACTATTTGAGACTTTGGCTTTAACCGAGAACAAGCCTCTTCCATCTAGTATCAAGGCTCTGAAGCTCAACTTAAAACCATTGCCTACAGATTTGAAATACATATATTTAGGTCGAGATAAAACATATCCGGTGGTGATTTCTTCCCACTTGGATGAGGAACAAGAGAGTAGGTTGATTGCGACTTTAAAAGAGCATAAGAATGTCAGTGGGTGGTCAATTACGGATCTCAAAGGCATAGACCCCCTAATTTGTACTCATCGTATACTCCTTGAGGAGAACGCAAAGACATCTAGGCAACCACAAAGATGCCTCAATCCAAACATGAAGGCGGTGGTTAAGGCCGAGGTGTTGAAACTATTGGATGTGGGTATAATCTACCCAATATCCGATAGTCAATGGGTGAGTCCAACTCAGGTGGTGCCTAATAAATTTGGAATAACCATCATAGCCAATGCCAACAATGAACTCGTGCCAACTAGGGTCACTACCGGTTGGAGAATGTGCATTAACTACCAGAAGCTGAACACAGTCACGAGGAAAGACTACTTCCCCTTACCATTTGTTGATCAAATTTTAGAAAGGTTAGCGGGTCATTCCCACTTTTTCTTCCTCGATGGATACTCAAGTGTTAGAGCTAGGAAAAAGTCAACTGCTCATCAGCAGTCCTTTTTTCCTGTGTTTCTTTTATTCTGGGGGAATTCTGAGTATAGAGACATTCATAGACAATCACAAGCAATCAAAAAGTGTACACAAGAGAGAGATATCGCAAGGCGAATTTTATTCCAGAGATTCTGAGATCTTTTACATTCCAGGCTGTGATACTGGTCACGAGCCTTTAATTACATCAACGGTTGATCACCCTTGATTGGAAGGCAAAAGACTAATCCGCCGGGGATTATGGTCTTGAGTTCATAGTCGTGTAGACCTTTGTTTTCTTGTTAAGGACTGAGCCACATTTATTAGACACGCCGAATGTCTATGTCCCATTTTCTTTCAGATTATCCGGGTTGAGAGACTGTCAGGATTCGAGTGGTGCAACTCTGGGCCCGCGCCTGTTACTGTGAACAGGTGACCACTAGAATACACGATCCTCGAATGTTGGTCGGCATAACCCAAGGCTCGCGCACGTATTTTTATGATGGGTGACCTTAGGAGAGCACTCCGCAACTTTCCCGAACGAGGTTTTTAATCGAGTGGTGCGACTCTGGGCTCGCGCCTGTTACTGTGAACAGGTGACCGCTGGAATACACGAACATCGAAATGTTGGTCGACATAACCTAAAGCCCGCGCCTGTTACTATGAACAGGTGACCTTAGGAAAGCAATCCGCAACTGCCTCATCAGCTCAACCGACGGACTCGTTGTCAATGGGTAGGGCATCGACTATCTTTTTCATAGTGGCAATGCATAGCAGGATGTTTCAAGCTTAGTTTGAACTCTTTTGTTTGTGGTTTCTCGTGGTAACCATAGCCCCTTAGGTTTAGCCTCGGACCTTTATCCGGGATGAATAGAGCTTTGTACAGTAAAGTAAATGTATTTCTTCTAGAGTCGGGCGACTCGACTTCGAGAATATTCTTTCTTCTGAGTATTTTCAATGATTTGTTTGGGATCAAGTAGGCTTTATCGAGCCAAGATCTTTTGAGGTTATCAATTCAATAGGCTGGGTCGGCTGTTTTCGATGCCTACAAACAGCTAAGTATAGGGTCCGATGGGTATCCACATATGCCAATTTCTTATGAATAATGGGGATCGGTGCCCCGTAAATGTTTAACTCGGCTGTTGGATAGCTTGAGCACTTTAGCTTTGCCTCGGCGTATTTGAGATTGCGGTTGATTTCATCTGACATCAGTCAATTTTCAAGCCAACAAGGCACTTCCCAAGGCTAAAAATGACTAAGTAGTGGACCTACTTGCGGTCTGATTAGGGAAATCGGTGAGTATTATCGATAACCATCTTTAAATAGGGGTGGATTATGTCCACGAAGATCGCGGTGCGATCGCATTTCGATTTGCTTAGCGAAGTCAATTTTTGGGCCAACAAGGCACTTCCTAGGGCTGGAAATGACTAAGTAGCAGGCCTGTCGACCGCTTGATTAGGGTATTTGAGGGTCCTGAGATCGGATAACCTCGTCGCGGTGCATGATATGGTGTATCATGTCAAGTAGAAGAAAAGTTTCCCTCTCAGGCTCAGTCCAATTCCGCCCGATTCTTCTCGTTTTCGGCCGTTTTCGGCTCTTTCGAAAAGGTTTTCGGAGCAGCCAAATTGGCTAACTGTTGGTCATTTTGGACCAAAACACTGATTTGGGCCAGTTATCATTGACCGTTGGAGAATTTGATCCGGTGGATGGATAGATCTCATCGAGACTCATACGGGAGAAGTGGTTTCATCAAAATCCGATCTCGGATGAAGGCGGGCCGCACAATTTAAGGCCCACCCCTCCAACCAGTGTCCAGACACATGGAGGGGGTATGCAGGCGCATGGGGTGCTGATGCAGGCACAGTGGTAGTGGTAGAGCTGTCAAGCGCATGTCGTAGGGAGCCGGGCGCATGTCCATCTCCCGGGCGCATGTGGCCCAATTTTTCATGAAAAAATAAGAATCCGGAAGCAATCCCGGCGCATGTGGTGGTGCACATGCGCCTGGCCCCAAGGAGTGGGCGCATGTCCCTCCTGGACTTAGTGGATTTTTATGTTTTTCGGCTGGGAAAAGCCGGTGCATGTGGGGGAAAAAGCTGGCGCATGTGGGGGATAAGCCGGCGCATGTGCCCAACACTTAGAAACTTTTCAGGATTTATTCCTGAACTTGGGATTCCGGTGAGGAAATCCCTTTCTGGCGAGGGAATCCACTCCGGCCAAGGCATTCAGCGAGGGGAAACAAACCAAGCACATGTGGTGCTTACATCGCTCTGAGGTCGGCAGGGGATGATCTCGTGCTGATGGAATGAAGTGACATCGCTATTTATAGGGGGTAATTGGATTTGGGTCTGGCCCGGTGGGTATTTCCCGACGCATGTGGTAGAAAACAAGTCAAGCGCATGTGGAGAAAACACATCAAGCGCATGTGGTGGATCCGGGCACATGTCCTTTGCCGGCGCATTTCCCGGTGCTTTCCGGAAAAGTATTCAATTCACTCTCTTTCATCAATAGGGTGCAGGCGCATGTGGTGGGAGGCCAGGCGCATGTCCTTTGCCGGCGCTTTCCCACTACTTAGCCAGATTTTCAGGATTCCAGCACTTACAAAATTTCAGGATTTCAGCTCCGACGGGAGACCTCCAAAGGACAGCTACCGTTTCTAGACATGCACTCACTGTCGCCAAGCCACTTCTAGGCTAGGATTGACCTCCTGAATGAATGGGGTGGGGTGTAGAAGTCTAGATGTTGCCAACTTTGGTACTTCCTTCCTAATTTGGAGCCTCCGGGTCGGCTTGTCGTATATGAGTGTTGTTCCAGGGAGCGCGCGCATGGAAATACGCACCGTAATGACTTTAAACTTACTATTTAAGGGTTTTGGGGTGCTCCGGATCATTTGGCGGCAAAGCACATGTCCAGTTCCGCTCTAAAATGGTAGTTGTAGGCTTACGGACCCTTTTTTGTCAGCTCCAAGCAGAGATGAAACGCATTTCGAGGTGCCCAGGTAAATATATACACCGGATGACTTCAAAACTCCCATCTTAAGGGTTTTAGGACATTTTAGATCATTTAGTGGTGAAGGGCATGTCCAGTTCCGCTCTAAAATGGTAGTTGTAGGCTTACAGACCCTTTTTGGTCAGCTCCAAGCAGGGACGAAATGCATTTCGAGGTGCGCAGGTAAAAATATGCACCGGATGACTTCAAAATTTGTAGGTTAGGGGTTTTGGGACATTTTGGATCATTTGGCGGTGAAGCGCATGTCCAGTTCGACTCCGAAATGCTGTTCACGAATTTTGGTCGCTATCAAGCGATTAGGGTCGCACTGGTGTTTTTAGGGCTTTCCCGGCCCCAAAACTGATCTAAATCATTGTCAATAGACCACGAGATATTATTTTATACTGGATGCAAATTTGAGCCCCAACATTAAGCTATAACAAAATAGAGATCGCCCTAGAGGACTAAGAAAAGACAACATTCACATGTCCATTCGGCACTTTTGCCTATCAAAGGATGCCTTTTGGACTGTGCAATGCCCCTGCCACTTTTCAGCATTGTATGTTGAGTATTTTTTCTAATATGGTGGGCAAAATTCTCAAAGTCTTCATGGATGACTTCTCAATATTTGGTCGTAATTTTGATGAGTGCCTCATGCACTTAAAAACTATTTTAAAAAGATGTGAAGAGAAAAACCTCGTGCTGAATTGGGAGAAATGTCACTTTATGATTCAAAAGGGAATAGTCCTTGGTCACATTATCTCAGAAAAAGAATCAAGGTGGACAAAGCTAAAATTGATCTTAACTCTAACCTCCCACCACCTAAGAGCGTACGAGATGTGCTGTCCTTCTTAGGACACACCGAATTTTATAGAAGATTCATAAAAGACTTTAGTTTCCTCTCTCATCCTTTATGTAACCTTCTCCAAAAGGAAAACTCATTCGAGTGGAATGATGATTGTCAAAATGCCTTTGTCAAGCTTAAAGGTATGTTGACATGTGCTCCTATAATGCAACCACCTAATTGGAGCCTTCCTTTTGAGATTATGTGTGATGTTAATGACTACGTTATTGGGGCAGTGTTAGGCCAGAGAAAAGAGAAGAAGCCATACGCCATCTACTATGCAAGTAGAACTCTAAACTCGGCTCAAGCAAACTACACCACCAAAGAAAAAGAACTCTTAGCCGTAGTTTTTACTTTGGACAAGTTTAGGTCCTACTTGATCGGATCCAAGATCATCATATTTACCGATCATGCCATGCTTAAGTACCTTCTTTCTAAGAAAGATGCTAAGCCGCGCTTGTTGCGATGGATCTTCCTACTCCAGGAATTTGACATGAAGATACGACATAAAAGGAGAGTAGAAAACATAGTAGCTGATCATCTCTCTAGACTTGTACTCACCGATTCCCCTGAGACGATTGCAATCAATGACATGTTCCCTAATGAACAACTTTTCAAAGTCTTCCAATTGCCATGGTATGCGGACATTGCTAATTATCTTGCTACAGATACAATTCCGACACATTGAAAAAAGCAAGATAAGGATAAATTCTTCAACGAGGTAAGAAAATTCCTGTAGGATGACCCGTACTTATTTAAGTACTGTCACAATCAGATTATAAGGAGATGTGTGCCGGATGATGAGCAACATAGTACCATCTCCTTCTGTCATTCACAAGCTTGTGGTGGCAACTTTTCAGCTAAAAAGACCATAGCCAAAATTTTGCAATGTGGGTTCTATTATCCCACAATGTTCAAAGATACTCATGACTTTTGTAAGGTGTGTGAGCCTTGTCAGAAATTAGAAGGAATATCCTGTAGAAATATGATGTCACTCAATCCCATCTTACCAATTGAAATTTTTTATTGTTGGGGCATCGATTTCATGGGCTCATTCCCATCTTCTTTTGAAAATTTATATATTTTGCTTGCTGTTGATTATGTTTCAAAATGGGTTGAGGCGATTCCATGCCGGAACAATGACCATGAAACAGTTATTAGATTCTTAAAAGAAAACATTCTTTCCCGATTTGGAACACCTCGAGTCATTATCAGTGGTAGATGATCTCACTTTTGTAACCGACCATTTGAAGCATTAATGAAGAAATATGGTGTTAATCATAAGGTGAGCACTCCCTATCACCTACAAACAAGTGGACAAGCTGAGATATCCAACAGGGAAATCAAACACATTTTAGAAAAACAGTAAACCCCAATCACAAAAATTGGTCGCTTCGACTTACGATGCGCTTTGGGCTTACCATACTTGTTTAACACCCTCATTGAAATGTCTCCGTATAGACTTTCCTATGGGAAAGCATGTCACTTGCCTGTCAAGTTGGAACATAGGGCTTATTGGGCGATAAAGAAAATGAATTTCAATTCTAACAAAGCAAGTTCGCTGTGCAAACTACAATTGAATGAACTTGCAGAGCTTCGAATGAGTCATATGAGAATGCGAGAATTTACAAAGACAAGACAAAGGTGTTCCATGATAAGAACATCCTTCGTAAGACTTTCACGATAAATCAAAAGGTCATTATGTATAATTCTCGGCTACATTTATTTTCGGGAAAATTGAGGTCTCGATGGATGTTCGCTTCCCCAAGTGTAGGGTTGCGATGTAGTAATAAACTCGGTAAGACCGAGGTCGATCCACAAGGACTTATGTAAGATTTCACAAACACATCCAAAAGTGTCTATTGAAAGCTAATAACCAGATTTTTGTATGAATTTGATGTGAGTAACAAAATTGAATTAAATTGAAAGTAACTAATTATAGGAAGGCACTAGGGGTTCAAGGATCCACTTGTCGCAATCTTGATGCTCAATCCGCTGTGGTTTTTCATTCTCACAACTAGAATCGACATTAAGGTCTATCTAGTCGGATGATAGAGCTGTTAAACCAAACAATCTGTCATATGTAAGTTCAATGCATAAGATTCACTCAATGTAGGCTGAGCTGAGCATGCTCAATTGCATAGGTCATTCCCCTTTCCAAAAGGTCCAGTTCACAATCATGACCATCCTCAAGTCCTGTCATAAGACAAGGCTAGATCATGATTTGAACTTGATTCAAATCACATGCACAATCCCTTACATAATTCAGAAAATCAGAAAAATAGAACTTTGGTAGGAAGTCCCTTCATGAAGATCATAGTACTAGAGCGCACTCCGATTCCTCGGATCATACAGGTCTAGACTGATACAAACCAATTAAGAAGTTAAGTAATTCTCCCAAACATCCATGAGTCATCATAAGACTAAGAAAAACTACTTAAAAACTTGTATAAACTTCAAACCATAGTTCATAATCATTAATTCCACACTTAAAACCAACTGAATACGAATTGAAACATCTTGGATCCACTAGAAGCTTCACCTCTTAGCCCTAGCTAAGAGGTTTAGCTGCTCATGATCTAAGGAAACATGAAACAACTAAAAAAAATCATAAAAACAGCAAAACAAACTAGAAGGAGTTGTGGAACTCCGAAATTCACTTCCGCCGCCTCCAAGCTTGCTTCAACCCTCCTTCGATACCCTAGGAACGATCCCTAGGTGTCCTTTTATAGTGGGGATGCTCTGCAGCTTCAGAAAGATCGAGAATCTGCGTAAGAGTTACGCAGTGCGCAGAGAAAATCGGCGCCAGGAATAGAAATTTTTCTTTCTTCACGTGGCCGACCGGTCTGGACCGGTCGGACTGGGCTGGCCGACCGGTCATGACCGGTCTGGCCTCTTTTGGAAAAAAGTCCAGCAACCTCTGGAGGAAAAACTTCTCTGACCGACCGGTCAAGACCGGTCGTCTGGCCTAGCCTATTGGTCCAGCGTGCACAGCTGACCGGTCAAGACCGGTCTGGCTCCCTTGGCCGACCGGTCAAGACCGGTCGGCAGTCTTCTTTCTTCTTTTTCTTCCTTTTCTTTCTTTTACTTTCTTCTCTCCTTGCTTCTTTCTTTCTTTCCTTGCTTCTTTCTTTCTTTGGTCCTCAAGTGATCTTCATCCAAATAGTTCCAAACGAGCTCTTTTCATCTTCAATTAGGCGGAGTCCACTCTCAATCCTGTAATCTCAAAACATGCATTCTGTTAGCCTTTAAATCACAAAATCACGCACAATGAGTGATGAATTGGGGTTAGAATATGCACAATTAAGAGCTCAACACATCCCCCAACCAGTATTTTGCTAGTCCTGAGCAAAACATGCGTGAAACTAATCCCATTCTTCAAAACTCAACTCTCTTTCAGAAACCCTTCTTCTATACATCCCAAGACATACAAGTGTAAGATTCAGTACTATTTGGTGACAGAAGTTGAAACTGTAATCCCTCAAGACATGATAAGCATTCATATGAGATTCCCGCTGATTGGTTGATAAATAGAAGAACTTGAACAAATTCAATCTAGTGTGGATAGTGAAAATTCATCTCATGAGTTTCTAGGATTATCTTCTTCATAGATCATCTAGACTATAGAACTTAAGGTACATAGAGCCACATCAAGCCAATGACAGGAATTTGCCTTACCGTCCTTCCGACGACTTTCACACTACGTCCCATTTCCGGCTTTGGTTACGGGTAGACCATCCCCCGGTTGGTAGTAGGTAGCCCTAATCGGAATCTTCCACCATTTTTTCCATCATTCCCAATTTCATCCTTCCTTTTCCTTTTTCTTTTAATTTAGATAGGATTTTTAGAAATCCATATCTAGCATTGTTTTCCCATGGACAAGGATGGACAAAGTACCCCGACTTGTCTTCTCAACACCTTAATTCACAGTCTAGCTAATCCATAAATCACATAATCCCTTCAACCCATGAAAATCGTGTAATGTGGACTAGGTGTAAAAGTGTTCATATTTTCTATCAATCACAGAAATAGGGGAATTCACATATAAAACCATTATGCTATGAGAGATTCCAGACATACAGCCCCATACACTTCATATCTCCTTCTCTTATGCTCATATCATCTTGAATGCATAGAACTGATGTTTTCCAAAAGAGTTTCGAATTTCTGAAAATCAAAAAAATTTCCACATAATTGCTTGAAATGTTACAAAACGCTGGATTCATCCAAGTGATCCTACACCCCCCAACCAAATCTTGCATTGTCCTCAATGTAAAAGATGTGCAATGAGCAAAACATGAGAGCAATTTGAAAAATAAAAGGGAGTGCGGAATGATAGTACCTGAGAGAGTGAAAAGTGAAATTCTTCATCCTTCTAACAAACCTATGAAAAAGAAAACAAAAGCAGCAAAATCCTAATCCTAACTACTCTATACCTCCATCAGACTAGGAGATCAATCATCCTGATACACAGGATCATTTAGAGGTATGGACATACCTTCTGAAGGAAATTTCTCAAAGAATGGCTTTAATCGCTGCCCATTCGCCTTAAAAATGTTGTCGTTCCTCGGATTTAACAACTCGACAGTCCCATATGGATAGACAGTTTGTACAATGTAGGGACCGGTCCATCGAGATCTCAATTTTCCCGAAAATAGATGTAAGCGAGAATTATACATGAGGACTTTTTGATTGATCGTGAATGTCTTGCGAAGAATATTTTTATCATGGAATATCTTCGTCTCGTCCTTGTAAATTCTCGCATTCTCATATGCATCGTTCCGGATTTCTGCAAGTTCATTCAATTGTAGTTTGCGCAACGAGCTTGCCTTGTCAGAATCAAAATTCATCTTCTTAATTGCCCAATATGCCCTATGTTCCAACTCCACAAGCAAGTGACACGCCTTCCCATAGACAAGTCTATAGGGAGACATTCTAATAGGGGTTTTGAAAGCAGTACGGTAAGCCCAAAGCGCATCGGTAAGCCGAAGTGACCAATCCTTACGATCGGGGTTCACCGTTTTCTCTAAAATGTGTTTAATCTCCCTATTGGATATCTCATTTTGTCCACTAGTTTGTGGGTGATAGGGAGTGCTCACTTTGTGTGTTACACCATATTTCTTCATTAAGGTTTCAAAAGGGCGATTGCAAAAGTGAGACCCTCCATCACTTATGATGACTCGAGGCGTTCCAAATCGGGAAAGAATATTCTCTTTTAAAAAGCGAATGACTGTTTTATGGTCATTATTCCGGCAAGGGATGGCCTCGACCCATTTGGAAACATAATCAACGGCAAGCAAGATGTATAGGTTTCCAAAAGAAGATGGGAATAGGCCCATGAAATCGATGCCCCAACAATAAAAAATTTCGATTATTAAGATGGGATTGAGTGGCATCATATTTCTACAGGAGATTCCTCTTAATTTCTGACAAGGCTCACATGCTTTACAAAACTCATGTGTGTCTTTGAACATGGTGGGCCAATAAAACCCACATTGTAGAATTTTCGCTGTGGTCTTTTTAGCCGAAAAGTGGCCACCACATGCCTGAGAATGACAGAAGGAGATGATACTTTGTTGTTACTCATCTGGCACACATCTCCTTATGATATGATCGGGACAATACTTGAATAAGTATGGGTCGTCCCATAGGAATTTCCACACCTCCGTGAAGAATTTATCCTTATCTTGCTTTTTCCAATGTGTAGGAATTGTACCTGTAGCAAGATAGTTAGCAATGTCCACATACCATGGCAATTGGGAAGCAGTAAAAAGTTGTTCATCAGGGAACATGTCATTGATCGCTGTCATTTCAGAGGAATTAGTGAGGACAAGTCGAGAGAGATGGTCAGCTACTACATTCTCTACTCCTTTCTTATCACGTATTTCTATGTCGAATTCCTGGAGTAGAAGGATCCATCTTAACAATCGTGTTTTAGCATCCTTCTTAGAAAGAAGATACTTAAGCGCGGCATGGTCAGTGAATATAATGATCTTGGATCCAATCAAGTAGGACCTAAATTTGTCCAAGGCAAAAACTACGGCTAAAAGTTCTTTTTCAGTAGTGGTGTAGTTTGCTTGGGCTGAGTTTAGGGTTCTACTTGCATAGTAGATGACACATGGCTTTTTCTCTTTTCTTTGGCCTAACACGGCCCCAGTAGCGTAGTCACTGTTCGCTTCCCCAAGTGTAGGGTTGCGATGTAGCAATAATCTTGGTAAGACTGAGGTCGATCCACAGGGAAGGAGGTAAACAATTCAAATTATCCTAATAACTAGAATCTTAAGAGGTTTGTGAAATTGGTTTTGAACATAAAATATAAAATCTGATAATGAAAAGATAACTAGAGCATCAAGGATCCACTTATAGCTTTCCTTAGATGCATAATTCGCTATGGTTTCTCACTTTCTCAACTAGAATCGATATTAAGATCTATCTAGTCGGATGATAGAGCTGTTAAACCAAACAATCTGTCATATGTAAGTTCAATGCATAGGATTCACTCAATGTAGGCTGAGCTGAGCATGCTCAATTGCATAGGTCATTCCCCATTCCAAAAGGTTCAGTTCACAATCATAACCATCCTCAAGTCCTGTCACAAGACAAGGCTAGATCATGATTTGAACTTGATTCAAATCACATGCAAATCCATACATATTACAGAAATTCAGAAAAGTAGAACTTTGCTAGGAAGTCCCCACATGAAGATCATAGTACTAGAGCGCACTCCAATTACTCGGATTATACAGGTCTAGATTGATGCAAACCAATTAAGAATTTAAGTAATTCTCCCAAACATCCATGAGTCATCATAAGACTAAGAAAAACTACTTAAAGCTTGTATAAATTTCAAATCATAGTTCATAATCATGAATTCCAACTTTAAAACCGATAAAACGAATTAAACAATCTAAGAAAACTATAAGGTTCACCTCTTAGCTCTAGCTAAGAGATTAGCTAATGAAAGCATATTAAAAATAAAACTAGAACTAAGAAAAGGAAGAAAAACTAGCTGGAGGAGTCTAGGAAGCCTCCTATGACTTGAACTCCTTGCTCCCCACGTCCTTGGTTGCCCTGGAATAGAAGAGAGCACCTCCTTTTATAGTGCAGCAATAGTACAGCAACATAACAGAATTTGTTTCGCTTGGTACGACTTAACCAATGGTCCGATTGCCTTCAAATTTGATTTGTAACTTCCTTGTAATGTGATCTTCCTCATAGATGATTTAGATTTCCAAGATTATCCTTTGAATGGGCCCACCAATCATATCACCGACCGCCTCTCAAAATCGCGCACTTTGGGTACCTTCAGAACCAGTCATCTTGCTTTTAACGGTCCGGAGTGTACAGATGTCGGATTGATCCCAAATTTTGAACATTGGTAGAAAACTTCCTCCTATACATGATAGATGGATTATATTTTCCAAACAATCCCAAAATGTGGTCCGAAAATTAGAACACTTAGGGCTTTTATAAACTCTGTGCAGTTGGATCTTTCTGGATGGTCCATCTTTCTTCAACCGGTACGATCAAACCACACATTCTTTTGATCTGAAACTTTGTAGTTATTCATATATGGATGTGGTCTAAAAGATGGTCAAAGTAGATTCTTCATATCATCAATGATGGGCCACCTGGACCGGCCCAGAGTGGAACAGCGAAATCCTGGACAGTTCGTATTGTTTTGGCCACCACGATCAATCCGTAGCTCCGATCGACACGAAACCACTTGGGTTAGTTCGGCGTCGAGCTCCTCTTCGACATGGATTGTTGGATTTCCAAATATCATCAACATCGGCCCAGAAAATGGGTCTGAAAAACTAGAAACGGGAATGGCCTGCTGTCTGGAATCTGTAACTCAGAATTTTCATGGCCGACCGGTCAAGACCGGTCGGACAGGGCTGGCAGACCGGTCAAGACTGGTCGGACAAGGCTGGCCTTGCTCCAGCAGCTTCTGTAGAAGGCTTCAATGTTGGCCGACCGGTCTAGACCGGTTGGGGACTGTTTGGCCGATCGGTCTTGACCGGTCGGACCACCTTTTGGGCATTATTTCTTCTTTCTTTTCTTTCCTTCTTTCTTCCTCATCCTCCTCTCTTTCTTCATCATTCTTTGGTCCACCTTGGGCCTTCATCAAAGGCTCCTAAATGTGCCCTTTTGGTCACCAATTGAACAAAGCAACTCTCATTCCTACAACCACAAAACATGTATTTGATTAGTCTTTAAATCATGAAAATCTTGCATAATGAGTGATGAATTGGGGTTAGAATATGCACAATTAAGAGCTCAACAGTCACTAGCATCGCACATAATCTCAAAAGGAATGCTCCAATCAGGTGGTTGCATTATAGGAGCACATGTCAACATACCTTTAAGGGTGGTAAAGGCCTTTTGACATTCTTCATTCCACTCGAATGAATTTTCCTTTTGAAGTAGGTTACATAAAGGACGAGAGAGTGAACTGAAGTCCTTTATGAACCTTCTGTAGAATCCTGCGTGTCCTAAAAAGGACCGTACATCTCGTATGCTTTTGGGTGGTGGAAGGTTAGAGATAAGATCAATTTTTGCTTTGTCCACTTCGATTCCATTTTGTGAAATGATGTGACCAAGTACAATTCCCTTTTGAACCATGAAGTGACACTTCTCCCAATTGAGCACAAGGTTCTTCTCTTCACATCTTTTCAGCACAGATTTTAAGTGCTCAAGGCACTCATCAAAGCTATAACCAAATACGGAGAAATCATCCATGAAGACTTCGAGAATGGTCCCCACCATGTCAGAAAAGATACTCATCATACAACGCTGAAAGGTGGCAGGGGCATTACATAGTCCAAACGGCATCCGTCGGTAGGCGAAAGTGCCGAATGGACATGTGAATGTAGTCTTTTCTTGGTCTTCACGGGCAATTTCTATTTGGTTGTACCCTGAATAGCCATCAAGGAAGCAAAAGTGGGAATGACCCGCCAACCGTTCTAAAATCTTATCAACAAACGGTAGGGGGAAGTGGTCTTTCCTCGTGACAGTGTTTAACTTCCTGTAGTTAATGCAAATTCTCCAACCGGTAGTGACTCTAGTTGGCACGAGTTCATTATTGGCATTGGCTATGATGGTTATTCCGGATTTCTTAGGCACCACTTGAGTTGGGCTCACCCATTGGCTATCGGATATTGGGTAAATAATACCCACATCCAATAGTTTTACTACTTCAGCCTTAACCACATCCTTCATGTTTGGATTTAGTCATCTTTGTGGTTGCCTAGATGTTTTCGCATTCTCCTCAAGGTGTATGCGATGAGTACAAATCAGTGGGTCTATGCCTTTGAGATCCGTAATTGACCATTCAATGGCACTCTTGTGCTCTAATAGAGTGGCTATTAGCCTACTCTCTTGTTCCTCATCCAAGTGGGAAGAGATCACCACTGGATATGTCTCATCTCGACCTAAATAAACATATTTCAGCTCACTTGGTAATGGTTCTAGGTCGAGTGTTGGTGCCTTGATGTTGGATGGGAGGGCCTTGTTGTCGTTTACAGGCAAAGGCTCAAATAGGGCCCTCCATCTTTTATTATCAAGCATTGGCATCATCTCTAGTATGGCATCCATCTCTTGTATTGTGTCATCATTTATCTCATGAGAATGGGCCACACATGCCTCCAAAGGGTCAGAAATTAGTGACAAGGGGACTGTATTCTCCACGAATGATTCAATCATGTTTAATTCGTGGACATCATCATTAACCTCCCGTGGTTGTTTGCATAAATCAAATATGTTAAGCTAAAGGGTCATATTTCCAAAGGACATTTGTACAAGTCCGTTTCTACAATTGATAATGGCATTTGAAGTAGCTAGAAACGGTCGTCCAAGTATGACGGGAATTTGAGCACCGGTGCCTATTACGGGATGTGTATCCAAGACAATAAAGTCTACTGGGTAGTAGAATTTATCAACTTGGACTAGAACATCTTCTATCATTCCTCTCGGTATACGGATGGATCTATCAGCAAGTTGGAGTGTGGTTTTGGTGGGTTTCAATTCACCTAACCCAAGTTGTTTGTAGACCGAGTATGGAATGAGATTCACACTTGCCCCCAAGTCGAGTAGGGCTTGTTTAATCCGGTAGTCTCCTATGATGCATGAGATGGTTGGACTACCCGGATCCTTGTATTTTTGGGGCACCTCTTGTTTGACAATGGCGCTTAAATTCTCGGTCAAAAGAACTTTGTTGTGAACATTGTGTTTCCTTTTGACTGTACACAATTCCTTTAGAAATTTGGCATAAGATGGTATTTGTTTTATTGCATCTAACAACGGGATGTTGATCTTCACCTGCTTGAAAACTTCTAAAATTTTCAGATTTTTATCTAAAGGTTTAGGTGAAATCAACCTTTGTGGAAATGGAGCAACCGGCTTGTATTGCCTTTCCAGTTCTTTCTCTTGTGGGGTGTTGTTCGAGCTATCATCCTCTTTGGAAATTTCTAGATCCTTAGGCTTTGGGGCCTTCACTGGATTAGATTTGTCAATTTCTTTCCCACTTCTCAAAGTGGTGATAGCTTGAACATGTTCCGTGTTGTGAGAGGATGAGCTTGCATCTTGTATCTCAAACTGGGTTCTTGGGTTAGGAAGAGGTTGGGCAGGAAGTGTGCCCTTCTCTCTAACACTAAGATGAGATTCAACTCTAGCCAGTGATGTTTTCAATTCATTGATGACTTGAGTTGAATTTTGATTGAATTTCAATTGCTCTTGCATGAATCCATCTATTTTTAGAGAATTTGTCTTGTTATACTCAGCTTGGACCGATACGAATGCACCCAACATCTCCTCTAGTGATACTTTTGGAGTGTTGCTTGCATTTGCAGTGGGTCCATTCCTCCAACTGAAGTTGGGATGGTTCTTCCAATTAGGATTAAACGTGTTTGAGTTTGGAGCACCAAATTGCTGTTGATAACTGTTTATGGCATTTGTTTGTTCTTGTAAGATGCCTTGAACTGTTGAAATTGTGGGACAATCTTGTGTTGCATGTTGAGTTCCAGCACAAATTCCACAAACAGTTTCAACATTGGTAGAGTTGATCGTTTCTCCTTTCCTTAATTCCATGGCTTCGACCTTTCTTGTGAGGCTAGCCACCCGTGCACTTATGCTATCCACTTTTGATAAGACATACATTCCCCCCTTATCCTTTTGTTGGCCAGTCTTGGAATTTGTTGGTTTCGATGTGTCCCAAGACTGTGCATTCTCAGCCAATTCTTCCAAATAATCCCATGCTTCATCAGCTTCCTTATTCATGAACTCCCCATTACACATCATCTCTACAAATTGGCGCATGGGTGAAGTCAGTCCTTCATAGAAAAAGCTTATAACCCGCCAAATTTCATAGCCATGATGTGGGCATGCATTTAATAAATCCTTAAACCTCTCCCAACATTGGAAGAAGGTTTCATCTTCCTTCTGGGCAAAGTTCATGATAAGGCGCTTCAACATGTTCGTTTTGTGAGTAAGGAAGAATTTTTTTATGAATTCTCTGTGCATATCAGTCCATGCACCAATTGATCTTGGCCTCAATGCATAAAGCCAACCCTTGGCTTTATCTTTAAGAGTGAAAGGGAAGAATTTGAGTCTCACTACATCTTCAGTCACATTTGCAAAGTGCATGGTGGTGATTACCTCATCAAACTCCTTAAGGTGTTGATAGGCACTTTCACTGTCTAATCCATGGAATTTAGGGAGAAGTTGGATCACTCCCAGTTTCAAATCCACATTCCCTGCATTTTGTGGAAAAACTATGCATGAAGGAGTGCTCGCTCTTGCGGGTTGCAAGAAATCACGTAAAGTCCTAGGTCGGGGAACATTCTCAACCACATTCTCCCCTGTTTCAGTTTGGTTTTGGCCCGGATTAGGTTGATTTGCAGCCATATTTTCAGACAAAATTGGAGAGTTTAGATGTCTCCTAGCACGTGGTTCTCTATCAATTCCTTCTACTATCCCCCCTTCACTTATGAGTCGGTTATTGGAATCCCGAGCCCAATGTGGCATGCAAAACCAAAAAAATAAGAAACAAAGAGAAAGAAGAATTCTTCCTCCCTTTCTTTACTTTTCTCTAAGACCGAAGCACAAGGTGTCTTGCAATGGCTAAGCCAGAAGCAAGGATAGAGACCGATTTCTCCTGGTCAATAGGGGTTCAAAGAACTCCCCACCCACTCTTTGAATCTTTTGAGAAAAAGTGCAGAAAAAGGAGAAAGAGGAGTAGAGGTAAGAAAAGAAATCTCTGAGCACAAGGTGATCCAAGACGGCAGAGCCGACCAATAGGAATCCAGGTGGCACAAGGCCGACCTTTCAGAGATCCAAAAGGAGTCTCCACCCACTCTACAAGAGATGAATATGATAGGAATGAATAGGAGAAGGAGAAGAGTAAGGTTTAGAAAGATAGAACCTGATTCGGCACTTGAAATCCTTGTATCTTCTTCAACTTCCTAGAAATCCCTGAAAAGAAAAATCAAATAAACAAGCTAAGTTAGTCCTAAAATCCTAAAATCCTAAATAGATACTAATTTCAGAAATTTGTGAAAAACCGTCAAAGTCCCCGGCAGTGGCGCCAAACACTTGTTCGCTTCCCCAAGTGTAGGGTTGCGATGTAGTAATAAACTCGGTAAGACCGAGGTCGATCCACAGGGACTTATGTAGGATTTCACAAACACATCCAAAAGTGTCTATTGAAAGCTAATAACCAGATTTTTGTATGAATTTGATGTGAGTAACAAAATTGAATTAAATTGAAAGTAACTAATTATAGGAAGGCACTAGGGGTTCAAGGATCCACTTGTAGCAATCCTTGATGTTCAATCCACTGTGATTTTTCATTCTCACAACTAGAATCGACATTAAGGTCTATCTAGTCGGATGATAGAGCTGTTAAACCAAACAATCTGTCATATGTAAGTTCAATGCATAAGATTCACTCAATGTAGGCTGAGCTGAGCATGCTCAATTGCATAGGTCATTCCCCTTTCCAAAAGGTCCAGTTCACAATCATGACCATCCTCAAGTCCTGTCACAAGACAAGGCTAGATCATGATTTGAACTTGATTCAAATCACATGCACAATCCCTTACATAATTCAGAAAATCAGAAAAATAGAACTTTGGTAGGAAGTCCCTTCATGAAGATCATAGTACTAGAGCGCACTTCGATTCCTCAGATCATACAGGTCTAGACTGATACAAACCAATTAAGAAGTTAAGTAATTCTCCCAAACATCCATGAGTCATCATAAGACTAAGAAAAACTACTTAAAAACTTGTATAAACTTCAAACCATAGTTCATAATCATGAATTCCACACTTAAAACCAACTAAATACGAATTGAAACATCTTGGATCCACTACAAGCTTCACCTCTTAGCCCTAGCTAAGAGGTTTAGCTGCTCATGATCCAAGGAAACATGAAACAACTAAAAAAATCATAAAAACAGCAAAACAAACTAGGAGTTGTGGAACTCCGAAATTCACTTTCGCCGCCTCCAAGCTTGCTTCAACCCTCCTTCGATACCCTAGGAACGATCCCTAGGTGTCCTTTTATAGTGGGGATGCTCCGCAACTTCAGAAAGATCGAGAATCTACGTAAGAGTTACGCAGTGCGCAGAGAAAATCGCCGCCAGGAATAGAAATTTTTGTTTCTTCACGTGGCCGACCGGTCTGGACCGGTCGGACTGGGCTGGCCGATCGGTCACGACCGGTCTGGCCTCTTTTGGAAAAAAGTCCAGCAACCTCTGGAGGAAAAACTTCTCTGACCGACCAGTCAAGACCGGTCGGTCTGGCCTAGCCTATTGGTCCAGCGTGCACAGCTGACCGGTCAAGACCGGTCTGGCTCCCTTGGCCGACCGGTCAAGACCGGTCGACAGTCTTCTTTCTTCTTTTTCTTTCTTTTACTTTCTTCTCTCCTTGCTTCTTTCTTTCTTTCCTTACTTCTTTCTTTCTTTGGTCCTCAAGTGATCTTCATCCAAATAGTTCCAAACGAGCTCTTTTCATCTTCAATTAGGCGGAGTCCACTCTCAATCCTGTAATCTCAAAACATGCATTCTGTTAGCCTTTAAATCACAAAAATCTCGCACAATGAGTGATGAATTGGGGTTAGAATATGCACAATTAAGAGCTCAATAATGGACCGCTCCCTTCATTGTGAAAACTGTGTATCCTTTTGAGACCGTCGAGTTGATGAATCCAAGGAACGGTAACATCTTTAAAGTAAATGGTCAGCGATTAAAGCTATTTTTTGATAACTTTCCCTTAGAAGGTATGTCCATACCTTTGACTGATACTGTGTATCAAGATACTTGATCTCCTAGTCTGATGGAGGCATAGAGTAGTTTAGGATTAGGATTTTGTTGCTTTGCTTTATTTATTTTTCAGTAGGTTTGTTAGAAGGAGGTAGACCATCACAAGTACGGTTGGCCTACCTATATTTGAACGAGAATGCCGTGTCGTCCAGCGGAGCTTAGAAGAAGGTGACTCGGAGCCTAGAAGAAGGTGACTCGCACAGACAGCTGACTTTTGTTCTTTTAGGTATTTTTATTCCTCACTCTTATTATTTTTATCATTGCTTTCATATTATCATTGCATTCACATCTTGCTACATTGAGGACAATGTAAGATTTGGTTGGGGGTGATGTTAACGTTAGATTCTAGTAACAGATTTCTCCCAAGTATACGCCCTTCTTGAAGTGAGATCCCTTCAAAACCTGAAAGCCAAAAGAAGAAAACTAAAGGTGGCCGGCGCTTGGCCGTTGGCCCTCCAAAGCTTAAGTCAGAGGTGACTTGATAGTAAGATGAAGTGTGGAACGCAGGCTTAGAGATTGTGTACCTTTATCATTTGTGGGACCAGGTGATCTAGTCTGTTACGCAAGCCGTTAAGATCACTCCTGATATCAGGGGATAAGGTGCTTATCCCGTTAACCCTCAGATAAGAAGATGGCCTAACCAATTTAGACTCTGGCTGATTACGTTCCTTGATGGAGATCCCCCATGTGTCGGGGCTACGAATAAAATTAAGCCAAAACCAGCCTATATGGGCTGCTGGTACTATGAGACGAGGGACGTCCTCAGCAGATGACTAGAGAACAGGTCTTCTCATATTAGTAATATCCTTGCTTGATGACTAGAGAGCAGGACCGCTCGTAGAACAGGGGTGTCCCCACTCAACGACCAAAGACCAGTCATGCTCACATATTAAGAATGTCCAGTTAAAGAGCAGGCTTGTCCAATATATATGAGATGCGACCAAGTAGGCTCATTGGACTGTTGATCTGTTTGTGACTTATGGAGTCCAGAGGTGCTGACGGGTCATCTATACATATCTAAAAGACGTTCGAGATTTGCAGGTCTTCGAGTTTCTTTATCGACCAACTTTATTCTACAACAAATGCCCCCCAAGTCCTTAGCATTGAGTAACTAAGCGAAGGACTTGACTACGTATGTAACCGCCTAGCGTGTTTGTCGAAGGAGAAGCCATACATGATTAAGCCTGCATTTATGAGCGCAAGTGTTCGTTCGCCTCAAGTGCAAGGCTGCAATGTAGTAATAATTCTTAGTAAGACTGAGGTCGATCCACAGGGAATTAGGTAAACCAATTCAAATTGTTCCAGCAACTTCGAATTCAATGAATTAAGGAATTCAAGTTTATAAACTAACTTAAAACAGTAATTGTAAAAATCTGTAATTAAAGGTGACTAAGGCTTTTGCGGATCCACTTGTGATAGCCCTCATGTGAATTCATTCATCCAAGCATAACACAACTAGAATTGAAGTTCTATCTCTCTTCTAGTTGGAAGATATAGCATTCAAACACAAACAATCCCTACTTAAGTTGAAGACTAAGGTTCTAGTTCTAATGAGGCATGTAGATGTCGAATATGTAGCCTTCGAAGTAACGACCATGCTAATGGACTATGGTACGCTCTAGGGTTACTACAATTCGAATCTAATCAATCTAAACATGATAATCTCAGAGAATTGCAAGGAACTCATGTCCGAAGCTCATGAACTCTCATAAAACATTAAAAAATATCACTTTTTATTCAAACTAGAACTTAAAAAATCCAACTTAAAGCAAAGTACTTGAATTAGAACAAATCCAGCATGATAACTACTCACAAGCTTCACCTCTTAGCCTTAACTAAGAGGTTCTAGCCGAGCATTATCATGCTTCAACTAAAATTCAAAGAAAAACTAAATAAAAACATGTAAAACTAGAAAAAACCCTAGTTGGAGGAGTTGCGATCGCTCCACGATGATCTCCCTTGCTCCCTACGAACTTAGAACTCTTCTAGGATACCTTAGAAAGGATGCCAAGTTGTCATTTTATAGGAAAAATCATGAACCGCCCCGGATTGCATAAAAAATTACACACTTAGTTGGTCATCAGACGCTGGGCCGGTGCCCGGTCATCGGTTAGCGTGTTTTTGGTGAAATCAACTTTGAATATCGGGCACCCAATCAGATGGTGATCGGGCGCTCGGTCAGGTCCAAAAATCACTAGCGGGTTCAGCATATTATCATCCAATTTCAGGCGCCCGGTCAGATGTTGGGCGGGCGCCGCCCGGTGGCCTTCTTTTATGTATGCTGAAATCTTTTATTCTTTTGGCTGATCCAGGTCTTTTTGATGTGATTGTTCGAGGCTTCTTTTCAGTGTCTTCAATGTGGTTCCAAATGACCCTTTTAGCAACAAATTCATGACTTCTCGCTTTCATTCCTACATACACAAAACAAGCATTAGATGGGTCTTTTAAGCATGCAAACCATGCATGTAATGTGATGTAATGGGCTAGAAAATGTATAAAATGGAAGCTCAACAGCAAGCTTTTCGCAGATTTTCAGCCAAGAGAAATGAAGCAGCGCTCACTACGTGTCTCAGGAGTTAATGCTCGTGCCCGTTCGACTGTCGTGCCAAACGAAGAGTCGCCACATGTCACTCAAATCTTGAAAAATGATTGCCTATAAATGTCCGGAGCCTACGGAGGTTTCTTCACTTCGAAGTTTGTTGGAGATAATCGAAAATCCCTCCTTTTTTTGTTTATCTCTGACGTGACCTCGTTGCTAAGGTATTCCTTCTCATTTTCCTCTTTTCTTCCTTCTTCTTTCTATGGCGGGGGACTTTGATAATGAGGTTGTTTCTCTAGGAGATGATACACCGGATTCTTCTAAATCGAACAATGCGAGGGTGAAAGTGGGAGGATATTCTAAATCTGGATATCCCTCAATAATGACTGGGGAACAATTGACATGCTTATGGAAAAGATACCAGATTCTTGACTCCGTCATTCTCAAACTTCTCGGAGAGGGAGAAACTCCTGATTCTCCACCACCGGGTTGTGTGGCTCTGTATGAGTACTTTTTCAAACTTGGATTACGTCTCCCCCTTCATCCCTTCATTCGAGACGTACTCCATATTTACAAGATTGCCCCCGGCCAACTTATCGTAAATGACTGGAGGGATGTGCCAAATGCCTATGTCCTCTAGAAGCAAGCTGGCAACAAGGACTTAACGGCCAATTAGTTTTTGAAGATGTAACAACTTAAGAAAGCCCCATCTAGTGAGGGTTGGTACTATTTGTGTTACTGGCACAAGGAGAATTTTATTTTGGGGAATCCCTCCTCGAACTATCCCAGGTGGAGGAGACGGTGGTTTTATGTCTCCGGTAATGGGAGTCTGACGTGGGGTCCAACCCCAGGGGACATAACGTCAGTCGCTTCTTTTGCAAAGGCGGGTGAATCTTTACTCTTCTATGAATATAACCAAGGTTCTATTTCTGTTACTGACTTGCTCCTTCTTGTATTTACAGGCGTTCCAGTTGGAAAGAAACCCAGCTTGAGAGGAGGTATTAACGAGAAGATCATTAAAGTTTTCAAGCTAACGGAGGACGACAAAAATATCAACCTCTCCCTCTCACTTCCAAGACTTGTTGCTTCCGGCCTTATCTCCAAGGACGAAGTGATGGTGAACATTGGGGAGAAGAGGGGAGTGTTGGGAGTGTTGCCCCTTCTGAAAGGCACTGCCTCGAAGAGACAGAAGAAGACGGCGGCTAGTCCCTCAAATCCACCTACGCTAGCAGATGAGCTTGCTCACAGCTAGCAGCCCCACAACCTTCCCCCAGCAGAAGCTGCAGTAACCCCCCCACCCCCCCTGGCTGGTCCTCGCGACCAGCAGGTAATTGATATAATTGATAACTCCTCGAGGGGTGATGAGGCGAGACCAAGTCATCCTTTCGGGTGAAGAGAGTAGCGAGCTTACTGCTGCTCGCAAGGTGGCTCCTACTCGAGAGTCAATTCCTGATCGAGAGCCATCTTTTGCTCGCAAGGCGAACACTTCTGAGATGGTGGTAGCCTAGCCTTTGGGGACTGGGGTATATACCATTCCAGGTCACTTGCACCCTATTTGCAAGTTTTTATTTGACAATATCACTCCCCAGTCCTTCGGTGCTCTTCCTAAGCCTATTCCAGAGGATCTCTCCATGGATATAGGAGTGAGGTTGGTTCAGGTATGCGTGAAGCACTTCACCATTTCTATTGTCTTTTTAAAGAAGCCCTTATACCTTTAATAACGCTTTCTTTCATTTTCGAGCAGGGTTTGGACCTTACCCTGCGAATGAGATGCGACATCGTTGCTGCTCGTCGCATCGTAAATGAAGGAGAAGAGAAGAGGTAGGACATGGAGAATGCGATCCAGGGGGGATCAAATAATAAAGCCTTATGAAACTTTGAATGCCAAAATGAATGAGGAGAAGAAGATCCTTATTGGCAAGATCCAGGCGTTGACCGAAAGGTATCAATCGCTGGATCTCAAGTTTGCGAGGCTTGCAGAGGCGAAGGAGAAAGTCGAGAAGGAGAAAGACATCTTCCGCCAAGATAAGATCTCTCTGGAGGAGCAGCTCGTGAAGTGCAAATTGCGCCTCAAGGAGGCCGTCGAAAATTTGGAGAAGGAGAAAAAGGTCCTCACTGAACTGAAGGACGACTCCATCCACTGGGATGAGGAGAGGGTAGCTTACATCAAAATGGTGTCTAAAGAAGGCCCTCATGCAGTTTTGGAGTTCCGGACTTCACAGCTTTATGAAGATGAACGGTATGAATCGTACGATGTTGGTCGTGAATTTACGATCAGGGTCATGCAACGGATTTCTCCAGCATTCAACCTGGAGGAATTCAACAAGGTTTCTGTCGTCGTCGCTGCTGAGGAAAGAGTAGCAACTGAAAATGAAGTTACGGAGGCTACTGAAGCTGCAGAAGTTTCTAAAACGGAACCTGAAGTAGAGAGCCGAGCTCCTTCTCCATGCGACGTTGAAGAATGATCTTGTTCTCTCCTTCTCTAATGTATTTTCTTTTTGTTTTGTACTTCTGGATGGTCTTTAAATGGAAAAAATATTTTACCTTTCTATTTCTTAGATTTATGGGAATGAATTCATGCTCGAATGTTTTGCTCAACTCATGAAAATGAATTAGGCTCAATTAGGGAGGTCTCGATGACCATGTTCGCTTAGAGATAGGCTGGCCTATCAATTGAGGTTTTGGCTCTGCCGTGGACAGAAGACTTAGTCAAGAGGATGTTTGTATCCTCTTGAGGGTTATTCAGGTCCAAAAAACATAGTAGCAACCAAGTTATAGATTCCATAACTGAACAGCTAGAAAGAACATCTTCATTTAAATATGATCTAATATCGACATCATGAATGTCTTATGAAAAATATCAAAGTAAATGTTCCACATGCCAAGGGAGATGTAGGGGACTTCCTCGCATGTCTTACAGATAATAAGTACCTAATTGAATAACATTAATGACTCGATATGGGCCTTCCCAGTTAGGATCCAACGACCGAGTGATTGTTCTGATGTGTTGCTTGAGCACCAAGTCACTAAGCTGAAAAGCCCTGGGCTTGACCTTCGAATTGTGATAGCGGGCTATTCGTTGTTGATAAGTCACTACTCGAAGATGAAATATGTCCCATTTCTGTTCTAGGAGGTCGAGGTGGAGTTTTAAACTTTCCTCATTATGCGTTGCTTCGTAGTTTTCTACTAGATGAGTAGGTATTTCGACTTCTATAAGGACGACTGCTTCGGTGCCAAATGCTAGTGAGAATGGTGTTTCTCCGGTTGAATTTCAAGTTATTGTCCTGTAAGCTTATAAAACTTCTGGTAGGAGTTCTGGCCACATACCTTTACATTCATCAAGCTTGGTCTTCAAATGGTGCTTGATAATTTTCTTAATCGCTTTTACTTGTCCGTTAGCCTTGATATGGGGAAGTTTGAATATTACATATCTTTCATTTCTCGCAAAACTCAAAGAATGCGACATTATTGAACTATTTTTCATTGTAAAAAATTATGGTATGGGGGAGCCCATAACGGCATAATGTTCCTCTATATGAATTTAGTAGTTTTCTTTTCAGTGATGGTAGCCAGAGGTTCCGCCTCGACCCATTTAGTGAAATAATCGACTGCCACAATTGTGAACCTATTTTATCCTTTTCCCCTAGGTAGTGATCTGATTATATTGACTCCCCATTGAGCAAAAGGCCAAGGGCCATCCATCGGCGTCATTTGCTCAGATGGTAAATGAGGGACTGAAGAGTATCACTGACACTTATCACATTTCTTAGAGAATTTGATAGCATCAGCCTTCATGTGGGCCAATAGTACCCTTGCCTCATTGCTTTATATGCTAGAGACCGTCCTTTGGGATGATTACTGCATGCCCCTTGGTGTATTTCATCTAGAACACGGTGTGCTTCTTTTGGATGGAGACACTTTAAATATGGTAAGGTAAAACTTTTACGCAACAATTTTTCATTTTGTAAGATGTACCTGGCAGCACGGTAGGGAATTTGTCGGGCAGATTTTTTATCATCTAGGAGTTGTCCACTTTGGAGGTAAAGGATGATGGGATCTATCCAACATGGAGATAAATGCAATATAATGACTAGCGTTGGAGCGACTTGATCGATACTCGGAGTAGAGAGATGCTCAATAGGAATAGCTTGCGTCAGATCAGACTCTGGTGCAGAAGCTAACTTTGCCAAAGAATCTGCGAGCTTGTTCTCTTCTCGAGGAATATGAGTTATTTCGTATTTGCTCAAATTAGCAAGCAAGATGAGTACTTAAAATTTGTATGAAGCCATACGCTCTTCCTTCGCCTCAAATTCATTGAGCACTTGATTTACAACGAGCTGAGAGTCGCTATGAATGAGTAAGTTCCTTATCGTGAGTATGTTTGCAAATTCAAGACAGACAATTAAGGCCCCATATTTCACGTCATTATTAGAGGTACAAAAATCGAAGCGCAAATCATGTTAAAATTGTGATCCATCATGAGAGATTAGGATCAAACCGGCTCCACTACTAGAGGAGCATGACGATCCATCGACGTAGAGTGACTAGGGTGCCTACTCGCTCACCATCGGGTCATCACTGGAGGTGGAAGTAATAGGGGTCGAATATGTAAATTTTGCAATGAAGTCGGCTACGGCTTGGGCCTTTATGGCGGTTCGCAAACAGAAAGTAATATCGTGTTCACCAAGCTCGATCGCCCATTTAGTTAACCGTCCAGATACTTCAAGTTTTTTAAGGACTTGCCTTAAGGAATGATTCGTAGGTACTATTATAGAATGTGCCTGAAAATAAGGCCGTAGCTTCTATGCTGCTGTTACTAAGGCTAGAGCAAGTTTCTCCATATCGGAGTATCGAGTTTCAGCATCCAACATTGCTCGACTGACGTAATAAACGAGCCTCTGCACCCGGAGTCTTCTCTTATTAAGGCGGTACTAACGGCCGTGGAAGATGCAGATCAATTAAGAAAGAGCTGCTCATGTGGAACAGGCTTGGATAAGATGGGAGGTGTACTCATATATATTATTGGGTCCATGCCCAGTCAGATTTTACAGTTCGTACAAAGTAGCTTGAAAAAAAGAAATGTAAGACCCGTACCCTGAATTGCCCTCCATATGTTTAGTTTTCGGTACCAGTACGTCCCGGATGGACTAGATTAGAGAGCCTTGATCGCGACCCTGATTTAGTACCGCAACGACCTAAGACCTATACCCTTGCGACCGCGTGGGCGCCACGATTCCAACGCCACGCGGCACGCCCCATTGCGATACCCGGTGTGAAAGATGCGTACTTTTGTGCAATCCGAGGTGGGCCGCGCAACGAGCGTGTGGCGTGGGCCCCACTTGCACAAATCCCAAGTACATGTCAAATCAATCAAATCAATCACCATACCCACCCCATCACTCTCTTACCTCCAAAGTCAACTCTAATCATGCAACCCATACCTCACATGCCCTCTCCCATCATCATCATCATTACCTCATGTACCCCCTCCCATGCTAGCCATTCTCCTCTAAAAAAACCCCAAGCACCACTCGTCCATAGGATTTCTAAGGAGAAAGGAGAGAGAAAGAGATTTGAGAGAGAGAGAAGGAGAGAGAGAGAGAGAGAGAAGAGAGAGAAGTAGAGAGAGATTTAGAGGGAGATCAAGAGAGAAAGAGAGAGATTGAAGGAGGAGATCAAGCTTGGAGGACCCCGATCATCATCCGGACCGTCCAATCGGCAATCTAACCTCCAACCATCATTGTGAGTGTAAACTTTTCCCCCTTTTTTCTCGTTTACCTTTCATTTTATTTCCTTGGGCCCACCTTGTGATGGGCAATAAGATGGATGAGTTGGATCATCCATGAATGGGCCCCACTTAACTATAATAATAATAAAAAAAAGGTAAGAAGAGGATGACCGCTGGACAGACAGCGTCCAGAGGACGCTGCTGCCCAGCAGTGCCTAGCCCCTTTGGGCGTTGACCGTGGAGTCCCCACTCGTGGGACCCACCTTGATGCATGTATTTGATCCACGCCGTCCGTCTGTTTCTCCAGCCCATTTTAAGGCTGGTTACCAAAAATGAAGCAGATCCAGATCTCGGGTAGACCACACCATAGAAAACAGTGGAGATAAAAATGTCAACTGTCGAAACTCTTTGGGCCCACCGTGATGTTTGTGAGAATTTTTACCTGTCCAATATTGGACTCTGCGGTTTCCCCATGAGTTGGGGAACTTGATGAACGAATTGGATTATACCTATGTGGGCCCCACTTGAAATAAGCAAGAAAGAAAAAGGGGAACGTCAGACACTGGACGTTCACAGTGTCATAGACACTGGAACAGTCCAGCGTCACCTGGACGTGTGAATGGGGTCCCCATTCGTGGGACCCACCTTGATGTTTATGTTGTATCCACACCGTCCATCTGTTTTCCCAAGTCATTTTAGGGCCAGGGCCCGAATATGAACCAGATCCAAATCTTAAGCGGACCGCACCACAGGAAACAGTGGAGAACATGATGTCCACTGTCGAAACTTCATCGGTCCACCTTGCTGTTTGTAGACCTATTCACATACCCAATATTGGGCTCGTTGGGTCCCCCATGAGCTGGGGAACCTGATAGACGGAGTGGATCACCCTTATGTGGGCCCCACTCGATCAAAACCATGAAAAAAAAGATAAAGAAAGAAAAGAAGAAGGAGAGGCGTCGCTGACGCTGGGAGTACCAGCGTCCACGGATGCTGGGCTTGCTGCCCAGCTGGTGGCCCACTGTATGGGTCCCACCATGATGCGGGTGCTATATCCACACCATCCATCCATTTGAGGAGAACGTTTTAGGGCATGGTCTGAAGAATGAGACAGATCCAAATCTCCAGTGGACCCCACTTGAGAGAAAACAGTGGGGACAGTGACAGACCGTTGAGACCTTCCTACGGCCCACCATGATGTTTATTTGAGATCCAACCTGGTCATAAGCTCACACACGTGTGTAGGAAGGGAAAACAAAAATATCAGCTTGATAAAAAACTTCTATGGGCCCCTCTTGATGAGATAAAAATAAATAAATAAATAGATAAATAAACAAAGTAAGAAGAGAGAAGGAAGGAAGCGCTAGCCGTGGGTTGGCTGGGCTGCCCAGTAGGTGGCCCACTAGTGGGACCCACTTAGAATGTATGTGCTTTATCAATTCCGTCCATATGTTGTTCCAGCTCATTTTAGTGGCTGAGCCCAAACTTTAAGCATATCCAAATGTCAAGTGGACCATGCCACGAGAAACAGTGGGAATAATGATCTCCACCGTTGAAACCTTCCCAGCCCTACAGTGATGTTTATTTGTCATTCAACCTGTTCATAAGATCACATGTATATGGATGAAGGAGAAAATAAAAGTATCAGTTTGATTTAAAACTCTTGGGGCCCATTTGGGTGCCATGCTCCAAGCAGCATGCTTTGGCACGCTGCCCAGTAGGTGGCCTACCCTATGGGTCCCACCACGATGCATCTGTTTTATCTATGCCGACCATCTATTTTTCCATATTATTTTAGGGCCGTGGGCCAGCATAATGATGTAAATACAAACCTCAAGTGGACCACACCGTAGGAAACAGTGGTCATTGATGCCCACCTGTGAAACCTTCCTTGGGGCCATTGTAATGTTTATTCATCCACTAACCAAAGGTGATGGAGCCCAACTTTGGGTCCCACCTTGATGAATGTTGGGTATACCTTGTCATTCTTCTTGGCAGGGGTGTGGGCCCAGTTTTGGGTGGGCCACACATAGAAAATAAGGGTGATTGAATGCCTACCATTGGAAACTTTACAGGACCCATCTGTTATGTTTATTTGCCATTCTTCCTGCTCATAAGTCACCTAACCATGGGTGGGGTTCCACACGTGTGGTGTGCAGGCCCCACCATGGTGTTTGGTTACCATCTTACTTGATTAGTGGGAAAGCACAAATATCGAGTTGATCCCAAACTGTTAGGGCCCATTGATGTATATGGCTTCCCCACTCCTTTGTGCGATTATCCCCAACCACGGGTCCACCTTGTTATGCATTTGTTCTATCCACGTCAGCCATTGGCCACTATGGTGCGATACGTATGTTGCCCATCGATTAGGACCGCCTTAATTTTGTGCTTGATCCAAACCATCCAAATGAATGGACCCTAGCATGTTATGTACAGGATGGCCTTGGGACCACCTTAGTGAGCGTGTTCAAGTGACCGCGTTGTCCATCCCGTGGATCCACCTTGAAGATTAGTTGTGTAAACCCTTCTTGAAAGGTCATATAGATCCGGATGCATGGGAATCCCTAAAGTTCGTTCGATCCAAGTCACAGGGCTACTTTCTTAAACTCACCCTGTTGAACCGTCTTGTCAATTCACCTTGTTAACTCACCATGTTAACCCACCTTGTCAACCTGCCTTATTGACTCACCTTGTTGACTCACCATGTTGATTGATCCTGGTAACTCAGCTTGTTGTATACTCATATGACTCACCCCTCCTACCCTTGTACCCAACTATTAAAGACCACCATATCATGTATATCCTATCCACACCGTCCGTTTACCTTTAGGACGAGTGTGGGGTCCATCCTTGACATTAGTAGGTCATCTAGGTCATCAATTATATGGAGCCTATCTTGATGTATGGGTTGGATCCGTCATCCTTCTTCGCACCCCATCATGTTGTCCATCTACCTCAAGACTATCCAATCACCTATGTTCCATTGTCATGTTGTTTATCTGTCTTGCAGCCCATCCTACATTAGTGTCTCGCATCTATGTTGTTCCTTTTATGAACCAATCGTTAATATATATCCCTACTGTGCTACCGCACTATGGGTCTCGTCATGATTTTGGGTATTCTACTCTTGCCGCTCAAGTAGGTTCTACCTTTGATGTGTCGGTAGTGTCTTCAATCATTTTCTTTCCATTTGGGTTATCTGAATGTTGAAGTTAATCCACACCATTCAATTGTTGGATCATCTGTGTTTTGTATACCATCCATTTAGGGTCCTATCTCCTTGTGTTTGCTTGTGTTATAAGTGAATTGTCTTTTTATGCTATTTTTAGTATGTCTGTTGCCACACGTATTGTTATTTGGAATACTCTTATGCGATCTCTATACTATATGCTTCAACGACCACCATGCACGTGTAATGAGTATACATCTCGAATCACCATTGTTAGTTGGGGACCACTAGGGCATAAACGCATTCATAAAGCATTCGAGATGTAGTCGCGCAAATGTAATTCACGTGCTCTCTATCGCAAACCTCTCCAATAGGTATGGGACTATTCGAGGACAGGAGTCTATCATCCTGACTTACACTGTATGGTAGGAATATCTTAGCATACCTTGTAGCCCTTGGTGCGAGATTCCCTGGCTAGCGACATCCCGCACTATGACTCGATCATTCATATGTGTCCCCTCATTTTAATCATATCTCAAATAGGTTGGACTAGATTGTTTTATTGCCATCGTGGTAGATTGACTACTTATTGGCACTCATACTGTATGCTTGGCTCATGCATCATGAATGCTTGGCTCATCTGATTGTCTTGTATCAACCGGTCATATCGGCCGCGATTGTCGTGTTGTTCATTACCAGTTGACGGTGACATTGTATTTGAGACCCTATAGTTTTATGGTGCTATTTGGAGACTTACACGGGCATGTCGTCCCACGTTTGTATGCATGGTTTCATTTCGCACCGTCTACTTGTGTCGCATATAGCATGGTTACTACATTGCAACCACAGCTCCATCGTGGTTTGCAGAACACCGAAAATATGTGATCTTTAAACTGGATGCCAAAGATGTCCTTGGGTGAAAGTCCCTGATCCCGTTGGTACCAAGGTGGGTGCTCCATTCAAGGACCGAGTGGTTTAATCATACACCAGTATGCTGAATACCAAATGGCAGTGTTTTCCACTGCACGTGGTCAGTTTGGAAGGAGGTCTGACCTAACCTGCCGGAAGAGTGTTGGCAAAGTGGGTTGAGTTTGACCAGCTGTGAGTAGGTCTGCTATTGCACCAGATAGGCTTTGGCATTCTACTGGTGAGTAGTGAGGTCTGTGAGACCCTGGTGATGTTCTGTTTCAGAGATGGTATTGGTATCAGTGATTTGACTGATGTTCTGTATGGTGTGGGACGGTCCTGACGTGGGCGGGTGTGATGTGGGCGGGGCTGTAAGCCTAGGCGAGCTACCACACTGGGCGAGCTACCAGTTCCGAGTCCTGCATTGCTTGGGCTTCGTATCTGGACCACTGTACTGAGAGGTGGTGATTTACATACATGCATTGGATCCTTGTATGGGACATTAGGCCTTGTAGGCCATTGCATAGTATGAGTATATAGCCTTGGTAGGCTGGTTACCTGTATTGCACGCTTGCATAGCCATGGTAGGCTAGTTATATGTATTGCATGCTTGCTTAGCCGTGGTAGACTGGTTATCCATATCACATAATCGTGTAGCCTAATTAGGCGAAGTCTTGGTTTAAAGTTCTCATCATGCTTTACTGCTTACTCTGATATTTATCATGCCTGTCATACGCATTGTGCATGCACACACGCACTCACAAAGCTTCATTCGAAGCTTATGCGCGTTTGTTACGCTGCAAGTTATACTAGAGAGTATCAGCAACGTTGAGTTGGAGTTGGGAGTGCAATAGCAGGAGGTGACGGATCGTGCATAGTTTTTATATTTACGCATTGTGTATTTACCTTTCAGTACTGTATGTAAATGAAATGACTTAGTGGAAATATTATGTTTGTCTTTGATGGTACTCATATGATGATGCTCATGTTTCAAAAAAAAATTCAGACCCTAAAATCCTCCTTGTGGTATCCCAGGATCGGAACCTGGCGTGTGAGGTTAGGATCCGAGATCGAGGTACTACAAAGGCTGCCACCTCTGAATTCGGGTTACGGTGAATGGACGTCGAGAACCGAATTTGGGGCGTGACAGGAAGGCATTTATCGGAGGCATGTGAAATAAATTGTTTAAAGATACAATGCGACCAGCCAATCGTTGGACGTCTTTGAGAGTGGATGGAGATTACATTCCAGTCAAGGCTTTAATCTTTTCAGGGTTTGCTTCAATCCCCCGCTGGCCAACCATGAAGCCGAGAAATTTTCCAGCAGAGACCCCAAAAGCACATTTTTCTGGATTCAACTTCATCTGATACTTCCTCATCAGATCAAAGGCTTCTCGGAGATGCATGAGATGATCATCAGCTGCAACACTTTTAACGAGCATGTCGTTGATGTAAACCTCCATATTCCTGCTAATCTGTGTAGCGAACATTTTGTTGACTAAGCGCTTATAGGTGGCCCCCGCATTCTTGAGACCGAAAGGCATCACTATATAATAATACAAACCTCGATCAGTGATAAAGGCAGTATTTTGACAATCAGGTGGATGCATCATGATCTAGTTGTAACCAGAATAAACATCCATAAAGTTGAGCCGGGCATGTCCCGCTGTTGAATCAACCAGTTGGTCGATGCAGGGAGTTAGGAAGTTATCCTTTAGGCATGCCTTGTTCAAATCGGAGTAACTACACACACCATCCACTTACCGTTTGCCTTGCACATGAGAACGACGTTCGCGACCCACTCTGGGTAATCTGCCTCTTCAATAAAGTTGACGGCTAATAATTTTTCAACCTCAGTTTTTATGACCATCTACCTTTCAGCTGTGAATACTCATCGACGCTGATGAATATGTTTAAATTTCGGGTCAACATTCAGGCGGTGAACTGTGACGTCGGGGTCGATACCTGGCATAACTTTATGAAACCAGGCAAATACGTCCTAATATTCAACCAGGAAGTTGGTCAGATGGGTCCGAAAGGTGGAATCTAGAGATGATCCGACATGGACCTTTTGGAAAGGATCGTCCTTAGATGGATGAATTTCAACCGTTTCTTCTTCGGTGGCTCCTGCCTGATACGTATCCTCCCTTAGGCCACGTTTGCTGCTATCGGAGAACTTGCTAATCTCCCGAGATCGCCATAATAGGAGCTACCTGCACATTCTTTTGGTCTTGTACCGCGATTTCATAACATGCTCGAGCTTCCTTTTGGTTTCCTCGGACTACTCCCACTCCGTTTGGAGTAGGGAACTTGATGCATAAGTAGAGGGGGTGTAGAGCCGCCCCTATCTTGGTGAGTGAGGGTCGGCCCAAGATTGCATTGTATACGGACTTTTGATCGGTCATAAGGAAGTTGATGAAAACAGTGACTTTGGTCGAAACTTCTCCGAATGTGACGAGAAGGTCAATACTCCCATCTGGCGCCACCTCTTCACCCCCAAAACCGACAAGGGGGGTCGAGACTGGTTTGAATAAATTTTTGGCGAGAGTCATCTTGTTGAAAGCTTCAAGATAAAGGATGTCTGCAGAGCTACCTGTATTCAACATAATATGGTGAGTTAAATAATCCGATATCTTTAATGCTACTACGATAGAATCCTCATGAGGTAAATGGATTCCTTCAGCATCTTTGTAAGAGGAGATTAGATGATGGCTGAAACTTGACGTGCTGGATGATTTCTCCACCCAATAAATATGCTGAGGCTTCTGACTCGTCTTTCAAGTATATGCTTTCCTTGAAGCTCGGGAATCTCCTCCACAAGCCAGACCACCAGCAATGGTCCGAATTTTGCCTACGAGTTCGGCATCCTCCTATGAAGGACGATGTTGCGGTGACTTCTTCCTTTGGACTTGACGTCACAATGCACCGGGGTATCAGATCATTTGTGAGAACGTTCTTGTCGTGCGACAGTCTTGGAGGTCTCCCTTTTGAATGAGGGCTTCAATCTGGTCTTTAAGAGATATACAGTCTTGGGTGTTATGGCCATAAGTTTTATGAAAGTAACAAAACTCCCTCTTATCCCTTTTTTCGGGATCCGATTTGATCCTGGGAGGCCATTTAACATACGACATATGTTTGATCTCCATCAGTACCTTTTCTTAAGACCACATCAGTACCTTTTCTTGAGACCGATTGAGAGGTGTATAATTACGATATTTCCCAGAATAAGACTTCTTTGGAGAGCGATCACGTCGACCACGTCGGTACTTCCTGTTTGCTGGAGAAATTTCTTCAGACTTTCACTTCTTTCCTTGAACACCATGATGAGCCAGGTCTACTTCTTCAGCGTTAATATATTTTTGAGCTTTGGCCTAGAACTTGATCATCATTTTAGGAGGATTTTTATCCAAAGCGAATCAGAATTTTTCTCTCGTAATGCTTGTTATAAGGGCGGTGAGACCCTTATCTTCAATATAACCCTCAGTTTAGACTGCTTCTGTCGTAAATTGGATGGTGAATTCTTTAATTGTCTCTCCATGTTATTGCTTCAAATCTGACAGGTGAGATGCAGGTTTTTTTGTATGGATGCTTCCCATGAACTGAGAAAGAAAAAGATTCGATAATTGAGATAAGGATTCAATGGATTGAGGCTTCAGACCATGAAACCAAGTACGTGCTACATCCTTTAGAGTTAAAGAGAAGGCTCTACACATAATTTCCGAGCTATATCCTTCTAGCTCCATAAGGGATCTATACGTCTCCAGATGCTCGAGGGGATCACCGATACCAGTATATGGAACAATGTTGGGCGTTCAATATTTTTTAGACAAAGGAGCCTCCATTACGTCCCGAGTAAAAGGGGGTTCAAATCGACGGATTGCTGCTAGAGTGGATGTCTGGAGGTTAGACTGATATCGCTGTTCAATATCAGCAAAACAGTCCTCGATTCTCCTGAGATCTCCTTCCCAAGGCAAAGTATAACTGGATGTTTCGACATCAAGTTGTTCTTTAGGTTGACGTTGTCTAGAAGCAGTGAAGCAAATAAATTACGGGCGTTGATTAGGAATTTGATTGCCGCAAGAGATATGATTTGAAGGAGGGTTGGCCTGAACTTGCGATTCGTCTAGAGAGTGTCTAGAACTCGCAGGCACAGGTTGTAGTGGCTGTCCTTCCAGAGGTTGTTGCGATTCAGGAAAGTGCTGATCAAACCGATTAAATAGGGTTTGAAACCCAGCTTAGAGAGTAAGGAGCGTATCCCCGATAAAGCGTATAAAACCGTCAAAGCCACCAGATATATCGTGGAATGGATTTGGGGGTATGAAATTAGGCTGGTTGGGCTTTGTCGAGGGAATCAGTTTGAGGAGGATTGGGATTTGGCTCAAGAACGTCTACTGGAGGCAACATTTGCTTTAAGGTGGAAGGATGAATTATTTTCTTAGGAGGCATAGTAAGGGTAAACAATTGGTAATGAGAACGAATTGAATACTCGATTCCCACAGACGGCGCCAATCTATTAACGTCAGATTCTGGTAACAGGTTTCTCCCAAGTATACGCCCTTCTCGAAGTGAGCTCCCCTCTAAACCTGAAACCCAAAAAAAGAAAACTAAGGGTGGCTGGCGCTTGGTAGTTGGCCCTCCGAAGCTTAAGTCACAGGTGACTTGATAGTAAGATGAAGTGTGAAACGTAGGCTTAGAGATTGTGTACCTTTATTATCTGTGGGACCATCTATTTATAAAGATCCAGGTGATCCAGTCTGTTACGCAAGCCGTTAAGATCACTCCTGATATCAAGGGATATGGTGATTATCCCGTTAACCCTTAGATAAGAAGATGGCTTAACCAATTTAGACGTCTGGCTGATTACGTTCCTTGATGCAGATCCCCCATGGGTTGGGGCTACGAATAAAATCAAGCCAAAACCGGCCTATATAGGCTGCTAGTACTATGAGATGAGGGACGTCCTTAGTAGACGACTGGAGAACAGGGCTGCTCATATTGGGAATATCCTTACTTGGTGACTAGAAAGTGGGGCTGCTCGCAGAACGAGGGTGTCCCCACTCAATGACCAAAAACCAGTCCTACTCGCATATTGGGAATGTCCAGTTAAAGAGCAAGCTTTCCAATATATATGAGATGCGACCACATAGACTCGCTGGACGACTGATCTGTTTGTGACTTATGGAGTCCAGAGGCGCTCACGGGTCATTTATGCATGTCTGTAAAGACGTTCGAGATTTGCAGGTCTTCGAGTTTCTTTATCGACCAACTTTATTCTACAATAGGTGAGATTTTCGATCATCTAGTATTCTGTACATTTCAAGCAATCATGTAGGAAAATTTTCAAATCTCTGAAATTTTGAAACTCTTTTGAAAAGCATTGTTTCTATGTACTTTAGAAAATACAAGTATAAAAGGAAGAGAGATGAAATATTATAGTTTTGAAATCCTTAAATTATTTTAAATATAATAGATTTCTATATGAATTCCCATATTTAATGATTGATAGAAATTTTGAACACTTTTAAATCTAGTTCACATTACATGGTTTTCATAATGGAGGGGATTGTTAGATTTGTGGATTGATTAGACTATGATTTAAGGTATTGAGGAACCAATCCGGGGAATTTTGTCCATCCTTGTTCATGAAAAAAAAGAAAAAAAAAGAAAAAAATGAAAGATATAAATTTCTTAAAATCCTATCTAATGTGTAAGAAAAGAAAAAAGTTTGGTTATTATTAAATATTTGTTGAGAAATTTCGAAAAGGGCTACCTACTGACTAACTAGGGGAAGGTCTACCTGTAACCTAAGCTGGAAATAGGAAGTAATGTGAAAGTCGTTGAAAGAACGGTAAGGCAATTTCTTGTCATAGGCTTGTTGTTGATCTGTACACTTTAAATCGTTAGTTTGATTGATTTATGAAGAAGGGAATTCCTAAAGTTCATGAAATTAACATTCACTTTGCACATTAGACCACATTTGTTCTAGATCTTCTATTTGTCAATCAATTGGTGGAAATTCTATGTGGAACATTTACGGTAATTAGAGGGTTTAAGATTTCAATTTTCATTGTTGATTATCTCTGAAATTTGTACTTGCATGTTTTAAGGTTTATAGAAGAATGTTTTTAAGAGAGAGTTGAGTTTTAGAGGATGGATTTGTTTTTACGCATGTTTTGCTTGGGACTAGCAAAATGTTGGTTGGGGGGTGTGTTGAGCTCTTAAATGTGTATATTCTAACCCCATTTCATCACTAACTATGAACAATTCATATGTTTAAAGACCTATCTAATGCATGGTTTTGTGATTGTAGGAATAAGAGAGATGCCTCACCATTTGAATGTTAAAGGACACGCCAAAGGGTCATTGAAGAGTTAAGGAAAGGAAGAAGGAGAGGAAGAAATCAAGTGAAGGAAGTCCGAAGAGAAAGCAAAAGAAATTGAAGATATAGGAAGTTCTGATGGATCCCCGTTAGGTCCCCGATCAATCGGAGTGTGTTCCAATGGATCTCTGATCAATCAGACCACCCATCGGACATACCAGAAAAATTGAATTTATGATTAACTCTCTGGATATATTTCCGATCAATCGGCACATCTACGATCAATCGAAAGGAGTGTCCGATCAATCAGAATAAGCAGTGGAAAATAGCAACTCTCTGGACTCTTTTACGTTCAATATCCATCGAAGTTCACTGTTTGATCAATAAGAGGTATTTCCGATCAATCGGACCTGTCTGCGTAAGTTGCGTAAGGAGTTACGCAATTCCAGAAGTTTCTAAGTGAGAGGTGAATTTGTGCTATAAAAGGAGACTTCTACATCCTTTCTAACCTATCGTAGAAGAGACCTATTGCAGTTGAAGGTGGAGAAGGACAATTGTGGAGTTCTACAACTCCCTCTTTCTAGTTTTTATGTTTTTATTATCTTTTATGTTTTCTTTTAGCATGATAGGCTAAACCTCTTAGCAAGGGCTAAGAGGTGAAGCTTGTAGTTTATCTAAGATGCTTTGATTTGTTTTAAGGTTTCATGGATTGAATTTTAATGTTGAAGAATGGTTTGTTTAAGTTTGAATGAAGTTTAAGTTAATTTTTCTTAATCTTATGATGAATCATAGATTCAAGATGCTCTAGAACTTGGATCTTCATGTGGGAACTTCAAACCAAAGTTCTATATTTTCCATAAATTATGAAATATGTGTTGATTGTTTCTATGATTTGAATGAAGTTCAAACCATGATATTAGTTAAGCCTAGTGACAGGGTTTGATGATTATTATGGTTGTGATCTTAACCTATTGAAACTAGTATTGACCTATGCAATTGAGTGTGCTTACGTCCTAACTTGAATTGAGGGAATCATGTTGATAAACAACACATATGATAGATTGTTTAATGATATAACCGCTCTATAATCCTACTACATAGGATTTGATTTCGATTCTAGTTATGTAATTGAAAAACCCATCGAATTATATATCAAGGATAGCTATATGTGGATCCTCGACACTGTTTACGTCGGGTTTGGCAACAGGATCCTCCAGACATTCACCTTCCTTCGAGCCAGCTTCCCTCTGAACCTGAAAGAATACAAGAGAAAGCTAAGGGTGGCCAGCGTCCAGTGGTTGGCCCTCCGAAGCTTAATTCAGATGAGACGTGGTTGTAAAGTAAACAGCGGGATATGAGCTTAGAGATTTTGTACCTTTATCCCCTGTGGAGTCATCTATTTATACAAATCCGGATGATCCAGTCTATTACCCAAGACGTTAAAATTACTGCTGATTTCCGGGGATAAGGTGTTTATCCTATTAATCCCTAGATAAAGGGATAGCCTAATCTAGTTAGACATCTGGTTGATTACGTTCCTTGATGGTGCTCCCCTGAGGTTCAGAGCCATGAACAAAGACAAGCCCAAAACCGGCCTATACGGGCTGCTGGTACTAGAAAAGTGGGAGATGCTCGAGGGGCCTATATGGGCTGCTCGCATGTTAAGATGCGACCCTTCTCAACGACCACGAGCCGAGCTGCTCGCATGTTGAGATGCGACCCCTTTCAACGACCACGAGCCGAGCTGCTCACATGTTGAGCAGATAGCATGGTCGGAGATCTGAGATGAACTATAGATGGAGAGGGCTCGCAGTTAGACAGAGTGATCGCGACTTCTTTTAATCAATTTTTAATCATATGCCTCGACGACCAACTTTATCCTACAACAGATGCCCCGCAAATTCTTAGCGTTGAGAAACTGCACCAAGGATTTTGTTTGTATATGTAACTGCCTGTTGGAGGAGGAATCGTACGTGAATTATCCGGAGTGACCTTACATTTATGATTGCCATCTTTCCGCAGCTTTTCGGCCGAGAAAGGTGAAGCGACACTTGCCACGTGTCCCTGAATTTAATGCTCGTGCCAGTTCGACTGTCGTGCCAGATGAGAGGCCGCCGCATGTCATCCAAATCAAACGGAATGATTGCTTATAAATATCGGATCCTGCGGAGATTACCCCATTTTTGAAATTCTACTGAAGAGTTCCAGAAACCCTTCTTCTTCTCTCCTTCTGTCTTTGGTGTAAACCTCTTGCTAGAGGTATTCCTTTCTCTTGCCTTCCTTTTTCCTTTCTTCCTGTCTTTTCCTTTACAATGGCGGGGGTTTCTGATGAAGAAATCGTTCCACTAGGAGATGATACTCCCGATTCTTCTGAATCAAATAACACTCGAGTACCGGTGGGGAGATATTCTGCCGCCGGTTATCCATCTATAATGATGAAAGAGCAACTTGTGAACTTACGAGAGAGGTATCGGATTCCAGATTCTGTCATACTTAAGCTACCAAGAAGAGGAGAGACCGCCGATTCCCCACTGTCGAGCTGTGTAGCTTTTTACAAATATTTTTTTCGGCTAGGCGTGCGTCTTCCCCTTCATCCCTTCATCCGAAACTTCCTCCGCACCTATAAGATTGCCCCCGGCCAACTTATTGTAAATGGCTGGAGGGTGCTTATAAGCGCCTTTGTTCTCTGGAAACAAGCGGGTAATGAAGACCTGACCGCTGAAGAATTTTTGAGGATGTACCAACTGAAAAAGGCCCCATCCAGTGAGGGTTGGTACTACCTCTGCTTCTGGCACCAGGATAACTTTATCCTGGGGAACCCATCCTCCACTTATCCCGGGTGGAGGAAAAAATGGTTCTACACCTCCAGCAACTGGGAGTCCGATGTGGGCTCCGACCCCAAAGGCCACAATGTTAACCGCTTCTTCGGCGAAGGTGTGTTGATTTTTTACCCCTTTGTCCAAAGAAAAATGAGTTTTGATTTTTGCCACTTCGACTAACTTGCCTCCTCTACTTCTCGCAGGTATTCTGATTGGGAATAGATCGAATTTACGGGGAGGGCTTAACGAGAAGCTCGCCAAGGTCTTCAAGCTTTCAGTGGCTACCCGCAACGTTAACGCTGCCTTGAACCCTTGCTGCCTCTCTGCCGCCAGTTTAATCTCTCAACAAGAGATGACGAACGTAGGGGACGAAAGGGGCACGCTGGGGGTGCTTCCCCGTCTGAAGGGCACGGCCTCGAAGAGGCAAGAGAAGTCAGCGGCTGGTCCTTCAGCTACGCCTACTTAACTAGAGGGGCCTGCTCGCGGCTCATAACCACGTAATGCTCCTTAGGAGGGAGTTGCTGCACCCCTCCTGCTGCTGCGACCCCTCCGGCTGGCTCCCGCGGTCAGCCAATAATCAAGGTCATCGATAACTCGCCAAAGAGAAATCGGGCAGAGCCAAGTCTTCCTCCGAGAGAGATGGCATGTGAGCCCAATGCTGCTCGTGAGTCGGCCACACCTGCCTTGGAGCCTGCGAGCGCTCGCGAGGCAAACTCTTCCGAAATGGTCGTAGCCCAACCTTTAGGGTCGGGAGTCTACGTCATCCACCCACACTTGCATCCAATATGCAAGTTTATATTTAAAAACATTACCCCCAACTCCTTTGGGGGCCTTCCTAAACCAAGTCTAGAGGCTCTCTCCACAGACATTGGAGTGAGACTAGTGCAGGTGACAACCTTTTCTCCATCTTTCTTTCTTCTTTGAAGAGTTCATCTGATAGACCGCTTCTGACCTTTTTTTTTGTTTTTTTTTAACAGAGTCTAGACCTCACGCTATGCACAAGGCATGACATCAATGCTGCCCGTCGCATCATCGATGAGGGAGATAAGAAGAAAAAGGCGATGGAGGGCGAGATCCAGGGAAGGGATCACATAATAAAGTCTCAAGAAGCCCTAGTCACCAAACTAAATGAGGAGAAGCAAATCCTCATTGCCAAGGTCCAAGTCTTGACTGATCGTTATCAGTCATTGGACCTTAATTTTGCCAAGCTCCAAGAGATGCATACGAGGAGCGAGAAGGAGAAGGAGATCTTTCGCCAGGATAAGATCTCCCTCAAGGAACGACTCAAGGATTGTCGGGCTTGGCTTGAAGATGCTGAGAAGACTCTTGCTCAGCTGAAAGACGATTCCATCCACTGGGAGGAAGAAAGAGTGGCCTTCGTCAAGATAGTGGCTGAGGAAGGTCCTCGTGCACTTCTGGAGTTCCGAACCTCCCAACTTTACAACGAGGAGCGTTACGAAGTGTATATCGCTGGTCGCGACTTCGCGGTCAGGGTTATGCAACAAATCACTCCTTCCTTCAACGTTGAGGAGTTTGAGAGAGTTGCCTTCGAGGTCGCAACTAGAGAGCGAGCTGCAGCCGAGAATGAGGTCACAGGAGCTACAGATGCTGCAAGTGCTTCCGAAGCAGGCCCCAAGGTGGAAAGTTGAGAAGCTCCTCTGGACGAGGAATGACTAATCTCTGAGTAGCCCCCCTTCTCCTCTTTTTCTTTTTGAGTGTATCTTTCCTCTTTTGTAAACGATTTGACTATTTTAGTTAATGAAATGAAAATCTTTTTGATGCTATGGCTTGCACTTTCTCTCCCTCCTTTTTTTTTGTTGATCGCATTTCGAATGCCTGGATGCTTAACTCATGAAAGAATGAGTTAGGCTCAATTCGGGGGTCGTGATGACCATGTCCGCGTTGAGATAGACTAGTCTATCGATTGAGGCTTTGACTTTGCCGAAAGCAGAGGGTTTGGCTAAGGGAATGCATGTATTCCCTTCAGGGCTATTCGGGTCCAACTAATGGAGTAGCGACCAAAAGAAAAATCCATCTTTATTTGAATATCGTTTGGATTTACATCAAGTTTAAGGAAAATATCTGAGTAGATGCTCGACATGCCATGGGCGACGTAAGGGCCTTCCCTGTTTATCTTCGAGATAATATGTGCCTGGTCGCACGATTCTGATAACTCGATAAGGGCGTTACCAGTTTGGATCCAACGAGCGAGCAGGAATTCTGAGGTTCTGTCTAAGGACCAAATTGCCGAGCTGAAAAGCTCTGGGTCGGACCTTGGCATTATGATAACGAGAAATACGCTATTGATAGGCTGTTATTCGAAGTTGGGATGCGTTCCTTCGTTCTTCCAAGAGGTCGAGATGAAGCCTCAAACCTTCCTGATTACTAGTGGAGTCCTACAGCTCAATCCGATATGAAGGTACTTGAACTTCGACTGGGACAACTGCGTCAGTGCCAAAAGCCAAACAGAAAGGAGTTTCTCTGGTTGACGTGCGAGTTGTAGTTTTATAGGCCCATAAGACTTCCGGTAGGAGTTTCGGCCACATGCCTTTACATTTCCCGAGCTTCGTCTTCAAATGATGTTTGATGATCTTATTCACTGCTTCAACTTGCCCATTAGCCTGAGGATGATACAAGGAGGTGCGAACCCTCCATATCTTCCATTTTTCGTAAAATTCTGAGAACGCGGCGTTGTCGAATTGCTTTCCGTTGTCGGTGATTATAGTATGAGGGAGCCTATAACGACATATGACGTTTCTCCACACGAACCTAGTGGTCTGCTTTTCAGTAATTGTGGTTAATGGTTCTGCCTCGACCCATTTGGTGAAATAATTAACTGCTACGATTGCAAACCTGTTCTAACCTTTCCCAGTGGGCAAGGGCCCGATGATATCGACTCCCCATTGGGCGAAGGGCCAGGGGCCATCCATCGGCGTCATCTGCTCGGACAGTACATGATGTATTGGAGAATATCGCTGACATTTGTCACATTTTTTTGAAAATTCGATTGCGTCCGCCTTCATAGTGGGCCAGTAGTACCCTTACCTCATTGCTTTATATGCTAAAGAGCGTCCCTTAGGATGGTTGCCACATGCCCCCTGGTGTATTTCATCAAGAACACGATGCGCCTCTTCTGGATGAAGACACCTTAAGTATGGTAAAGAAAAGCTTTTACGTAGTAATATTCCATTTTCTAAGGTATACCTGGTAGCACAATGACGAATTTGCCGTGCAGATTTTTTATTATCTGGGAGTTGCCCATCTTTGAGGTAGAGGACGATGGGGTCCATCCAACATGGGGAAGAATATACTATGACCACTTGCTCTGGGGTTGCTGACTAATACTCGGAGCATGAAGATACTCGATGAGAACAGATTGTAATAATTTAGACTCTGGTGCAGAGGCTAGCTTTGCCAAGGAATCTGTGAGTTTGTTCTTCTCGTGAGGGATATGAATTATTCCATATTTCTTCAGCCTCGCGAGCAGAATAAGTACTCGGGATTTATATAAAGTCATCCGCTCTTCTTTCGCCTCGAATTCGTCGAGCACTTGATTGACGATGAGTTGAGAATCACTATGAATAAGCAAACTCTGAATCATGAGAACATTCACTAGTTCGAGGCCGACGATCAAAGCCTCATATTCTTCTTCATTGTTTGAGACGTGAGTGTCAAATCGTAGAGCATACTGAAAATGCGACCCATCAGGAGCAATTAAGATTAAACCGGCTCCGCTACCAGTGGCGCGCTAAGACCCATCCACGAAGAGCGACCAGTGGGTCTGGTCGCTGGTCGCAGAGTCATCGCTAGAGGAAGAATATGTGAATTCCGCAATGAAATCAGCCACGGCTTGGCCCTTCATCGCGGTTCCTGGGCAGAATGATATATCGTGCTCGCTGATCTCAATCGTCCATTTAGTCAGTCGCCCCGAAACCTCAAGTTTTTGAAGGACCTGTCTTAATGGGTGATTCGTAGGTACCAATATGGCGTGGGCTTGGAAATATGGTCACAGTTTTCGAGCAGTTGTCACTAAGGCGAGAGCTAATTTCTCCATATCGGAATATCAAGTTTTGGCATCTACCATCACTCGGCTAATATAATAAATGGGCCTCTGTACCCCGGAATCTTCTCTTATTAATGCTGCGCTAACGGCCATAGAGGACACAGATAAATAAAGGAGTTGTTCGTGTAAAACAGGTTTTGATAAAATAGGAGGCGCGCTCATATATTGCTTTAGCTGTTGAAATGCCTCCTCGCATTGCGGAGTCCACACCCAGTCGATTTTTGCGATGGCTTGAAGAAGCTTAAAGAAAGCAAGGCATTTATCAGAGGCACGCGAAATAAACCTGTTCAATGATGCGATGCGACCAGCCAGTCGTTGGACATCTTTGAGAGTGGACAGAGACTTCATTTCGATCAGAGCTTTTATTTTCTCGGGATTTGCCTCGATCCCTCGTTGGCCAACCACAAACCTAAGAAATTTTCCAGCAAAAACCCCGAATGCACATTTTCCTGGATTTAACTTCATCTGATACTTCCTCATCAAGTCAAAGGCTTCTTGGAGGTCTGTGAGGTGGTCGTTGGCTACGACGCTTTTGACGAGCATGTTGTCGACATAAACTTCCATATTCCTACCGATTTGCATGGCGAAGATTCTATTGACCAGGCGTTGATAGGTGGCTCCTGCGTTCTTGAGACCAAAAGGCATTACCTTGTAACAATACAAGCCGCGGGTAGTGATGAAGGCAGTGTGTTGACTATCGGGCGGGTGCATCATAATTTGGTTATAACCAGAGTAGGCATCCATAAAACCGAGCAGGGCGTGCCCTGCTGTTGAATCAACCAACTGGTCGATGCACGAAGTCGGGAAACTATCCTTCGGGCATGCTTTATTCAAATCAGAGTAGTCCACGCACATTCTCCACTTGCCATTAGCTTTTCGAACAAGGACCACATTCGCGACCCATTCCGGGTAGTCAACTTCCTCAATGAAATTGATTGTCAACAACTTCTCGACTTCAGTTTTAATCACCATTTGTCTTTCTGCGGTGAAGGCTCGTCGACGCTGGTGAATAGGTTTGTGCTTTGGATCAACATTCAAACGATGCACTATGACACTGGGGTCGATACCTGGCATATCACTATGGGACCAAGCAAATACATCTTGATATTCGGTGAGAAAACGAATCAGATTTTTGTGATTGACCTCACTTAAAGAAGATCCAACGTAAACCTTCTTGGACGAATTTCCTTTAGATAACTGGATTACGACTGTCTCTTCCCCTAGAGTACCTGATTGAAGAGCACTCTCTCTTGGGTCCAGCGTTGTAGCTGTCGAGGCGTCTGATGAGTCTCCTGTGATCAACATAACAGGAGCTACTTGGGCTTTCTTTCAATCTTGTACGGCGATTGTGTAACATGCTTGAGCTTCCTTTTGATTTCCTCGTACAACCCCGACTCCATTTGGAGTGGGGAATTTGATACTAGGTACAAGGAGTGCAGAGCTACTCCTATCTTGTTGAGCGAAGGTCAGCCCAAAATAGAGTTGTATGCTGATCCTCGATCCACCACGAGGAAATTAACGAAGACGGTTGTTTTTGCTGGACTTTCTTCAAAGGTGACTGGAAGGTCGATGCTACCTTCCGGTGTTACAACTTCGCCCCCGAAGCCGACGAGGGTAGTTGAGACTGGTTTAAGTAGACTTTTGGCGAGTGTCATTTTATTGAAAGCTTCCAAGTAGAGGACATCAGCGGAGCTACCTGTATCCAACATGATACGATGGGTTAAATAATTTGATACCTTTAATGCGACCATGATGGAATCCTCGTGAGGGAAATGAATCCCTTCTGCATCTTCAAGAGAAAAAGAGATTGGATGATGGCCAGGATTCGATACATTGGGCGTCTTTTCCAACCAATAAATATGATGGGGCTTATGAGACGCCTTGCGAGCATATGCTTTTCTCGATGCTTGAGAATCTCCCCCGCAAGCCGGTCCTCCAGCAATGGTCTGAATCTTACCAGTAAGTTCAGCATCTTCTTGCGAAGGATGATGTTGAGGTGACTTTTTTCATTATGATGGGGCTTCCATCCTTTTCGGTGACCGATCTTGTCGGGCTACGTAATCCCGGAGATGACCTTTCGGAATAAAAGCTTCGATGTGATCTTTCAGAGATATACAATCTTGGGTGTTGTGCCCATGATCATTGTGGAAATAGCAGAATTTTCTCTTGTCTCTTTTTTCAGGATCGGACTTGATCTTTGAAGGCCACTTCACATAAGGCTTGTGCTTGATCTCCATTAATACTTTCTCAGGATATTGGTTAAGGGGTGTATAATTATGATATTTACCTGAGTAGGGCTTCTTAGGGGAACGGTCCCGTCGATCGCGGCGATATTTCTTATTCGGAGGAGAGATCTCCTCAGACTTACGCTTCTTGCCCTGTATACCATAACGCGCCTGTTAGAACTAAAGAAAAATTGAAACTGCTCGTCAGCAGTCTTTTTCCTGTGTTTCATTATTCTGGGGGAATTCTGAGTATAGAGACATTCATAGACAATCATTAGCAATCACAAAGTGTACGCGAGAAAGCACCGCGAGGTGAATTTTATTCCAGAGATTCCGAGATCTTTTACATTCCGAGCTGTGAACTGGTCACGAACCCTTAATTACATCAACGGATGATCACCCTTGATTAAAAGGCAAAAGTAAATGCATGCATGTATCATAAATGAATTAAATAAAGCATTAAAGGAGCATGAATATAAATAAAGCACAGCATAGACCACACAGAGATTTTTACGTGGGAACCCTTACGGGAGAAAACCACGGCACAAAGCGACAAGATTCCACTATGAATTTCAGTTATACAATAGATGGAATATCAAAGGGATAAAGCTCGGATAGATCGAGCAAGTAGTTTAAATCGTCAGGGATTATAGTCTCGAGTTCATGGTCGCCGAGACCAAGTCTAGGATTTATTATGAAATACTTCACCGTTAAGACCGGTTAGATGTTGGTCCCATACTCTTCGGGCATTCCTAGTTGAGTAGCAACCAGGATTTTAACCAAGTCGTGTATCTCAGTGTCATGACGCGTCTCTATGGACGATATGACTTTTAGGGATACACTTCACGGTTTCCGTTTAGTGCAACCAGGGCCAGTGACCGTCTCTGCTAGGACGGGTGACTTACTGGAGGGCACTCCATGGGGTCTTTGTGCAAACAGGGTTTCGACTGAGTCGTATATCTCAGCGTCATGACGCGTCTCTATGGACGATATGACTTTCAGAAATACACTTCACGACGTCCACTTACTGCAACCAGGGCTAGTGACCGTCTCTGCTAGACGGGTGACTTACTGGAGGGCACTCCATGGGGTCTTTGTGCAAACAGGGTTTTGATCGAGTCGTATATCTCAGTGTCATGACGCGTCTCTATGGACGATATGACTTTCAGAAATACACTCCACGGTGTCCACTTACTGCAACCAGGGCCAGTGACCGTCTCTGCTGGACGGGTGACTTACTGGAGGGCACTCCATGGGGTCTTTGTGCAAACAGGGTTTCGACTGAGTCGTATATCTCAGTGTCATGACGTGTCTCTATGGACGATATGACTTTCAGAAATACACTTCACGGCGTCCACTTACTGCAACCAGGGCCAGTGACCGTCTCTGCTGGACGGGTGACTTACTGGAAGGCACTCATTCCCTTAGCCACTCAACTGACGGATCCCGCCTTGGACAGGACGCACATCAACTGGTCTTAACGATGAAGTATTTCAGACGTTTAGAACTCTTTCATTATGGTTTTCGATGATAACCATAGTCCCCTTTGATTTAGTTTCGTATCTCGATCTGAGATGAAATGAATTCATGCAATGGATGCAAATGAGTACAGTACAAAGTAACTATGCTTTATGCATGCTCGAGAGAGGATTGCATTTATGCTAGATGTTTAGTGTATCAGACAAATTATGCATTCGATTCGATCAATCGGCTTCGTATATATCTTTATGTCATCAATATGTTGCCCTCGCGTCTTTGAGATCGCGATTGATTTCATTTGGCATTAGTAGATTTTCGGGCCATCAGGGCACTTCCCAGGGCCTGTTTACGATCTGATCGGAGGATTTGGTGAATACTTGTCACGATCGTCTTTTGATAGAGGTGGATTATGTCCACGAGGGTCGCAGTGCGATCGCATTTCGATTTGTTTAGTGTAAGTCGATTTCCGAGCCAACAGGGCACTTCCCAGGGCTAAAAACGACTAAGTAGTGGACCTGTTTATGGTCTGATCAAGGTTTCTCGGAGATCCTGAGATCAGGTAATCTCATTGTAATGCATGATTATGGTGTATCATGTTATGGCGGAGAGAAGTCTCCATCTTGGGTTCGGTCAAATTCCGCCCGATTCCTCTCGATTTCGGCCATTTCTGGCTCTTTCGGAGGGATTTTCGAGGTATGCTATATTGGCTAAGTGTAGGCCTTTTTGATCAAATTGCTGAGTTGGCCCACTTAACATCGACCGTTGGTGAATCCGGTCCGGAGGATGGATAGAGGGCATTGATGTGTGTCTAGGAGTGCTGACACGATCGGAAGGCGGGCCACATCGAAGGCAGGCCACATCACAGAAGGCCCCACCTCCCCATCAGCGTCCAGGCGCATGGGAGGTTGGCTTGGTGCATGTGATCTCAAGTTGGGTGCATGTGATCCCATCCCAAGCGCATGTGAGAGAAAAGTGAGGAGAGAGAGGGAAGGGAAGGGAGGTAAGCGCATGTGCCTGCCCCTTGGGCGCACTTGTGCGCATGTGGCTTCTCCCTTGGGCGCATGTCCTCCAAAGACTTGAGAAATTTTCCATTTGCTTCCAATAAAAGGATGAGCGCATGTTCCATGGGACATGGAGGACTTTGCTCCGGTGGGAGAAATCCCTTTCCGGCAAGGGCATCCGGCGAAGGAATGGGCGCATGTCAGGAATGGGCGCATGTCCCTTTCCCGGTGAGGACTCCGGTGAGGAATTTTTACCTCTGCAAGAAGAGTACTCTGGGAGTGATGATCTCGTCGTCTTTGTCTTATCGAGTGGAGGGGTATTTATAGCGTGTTAATCGGGTATCGGGTACCGGGCGCATGTTGTTTGCAAAAGGAAGGGCATGCGCATAGAAATTTGGAAAACTTTTGGAGAGAGGAGTCATGCGCGTGTGATGGGATCATGCGCATGTCCCTATGCACTAGGCGCATGTGGCATAGCATGGGCGCATGTGCCACTGGTATGGGCGCATGTGGCCTCTGTGTTGGCCACATGTGGCCCCACTTAGCATATTTTCATGATTTTTGTAATTTTTTATTTTATTTAGAATATTGAAAAGGGAGAGAGAGAGCTCTCATGCGCATGTGGTGAGAGAGTCAATGCATGTCTCCTTATGACATCCGCATGTGGAGAGAGAGTGAACGAATGCATGTGGAGAGAGAGTTAACGAATGCATGTGGAGAGAGAGTGAACAAATGCATGTGGAGAGAGAGTGAACAAATGCATGTGGAGATATGCACCGCAACGACTTCAAACTTGCTACTTAAGGTTTTTCGGGCATTCCGGATCATTTGGCGGTGATCCGCATGTCTGATTCCAGCCCAAAATGGTACCTGTAGGCTTTTGGGCCCTTATAGTCAGATACAGTTAGGGCAAAATGCATTTGGAAGCGCGCAGGTAAAGATATGCATCGTGCAACCTCGAAACTTGCAGGTTAAGGGTTTTAGGGCGTTCCGGATCATTTGGTGGTAATCCGCATGTCCGATTTCACCCTGAAATAGCATTCATAGGTTTCAGTCACGATCGTGCATGTTAGGGCTGCACTGGCGTTTTTCGAGTATTTCGGATCTCAAAATCAGTCCAATTTGTCGTAGATGGATCGCCGAATACTGTTTTATAATGGGTGCGAATTTGAGCCCCAACAAGTGCCCCCCCCCCCCCCCCCCCCCCCCCCGGTGCGCTACAATGGATGCTTATGTCAAGCCAGTGCGGTGCATCGGTCCCCAGGCTCAAGTATAAATAGTGGACTCACTGAGTCATTTGCACATTTTCGAATCAAGAAAAAGTAAAATTTCCAAGGTGAGAGAGCTCCTCATGAGGGAGTACGCGCATGTGGCCTTCCCATGGGCGCATGTGCCCTTCCAACTGATAATGGGCATATTGCATCTTGCTCCAGGCGCATGTCATTAGTTCCAGGCGCATGTGTAGTGCTTTCTATAGAGTGGGCGCATGTTGCAGATGCATTAGGCGCATGTGAGAGGTGATCAGGCCAATGTGAGAGGCCACATGCACTTCGGGCATCTCCTTGGGCGCATGTGGTTCCACTACTTAGTGAAATAATGGAATTTTGGCCCCAGCACTTGCCTTCAGTGAAAAAGTGGCATATCTGGCTCGATTCTCAGCCAAATTCGATGCCGTTTGTGGCTGTCTCGCTCAATGCTCGAATATGATTGGGACTTGGTGCTCGGGGCCCATAATATGTTGCTTATGCTGGTCTTTGATGGCTCACAACTGCTTCTTTAAGCGGTTCTATGATGTGCACTTCTATGCAGGTGCACACGCATCATTTGGAGTTAGTGCGAATTCGCACGCGCTTAGAGTGTACATGTAGAGCTGCTACTGTATTTGTTGCGCTATGATATGTGCGCGCTTGCTTGTCGAATGTGCGCTCGAATTCCACTATTTCCATATTGTTGTTGGTCATGACTTTATGCATGTATTTACTGACGTATTTTGTGTGTGAAATCCGTGATTGAATGATGCAATGCTTACCTTATTGTGCTGCCTGTTGCATGCGCTGGTCTTCTGTTTGATGCACTTTTATCTGTGTATTGTAGTGAATCATGGCGACAGTAGCAGGTTCTTCTGGTGAAGCTTCCAAATCGCAAGTTTCCAGCTCTTCATCTATACGACGCGGTAAAAAGAGGGCGACTGGAGATACTGCTAACCCGTCTCCGGTAGAGTGTCATTCGCAATCCTTCGAGACAATCGAATCCGAAGTGGAGGATTTCTCTGATCGAATTAAGCAACTCTCTCATGAAGTATTACTGCGTATCTATGTGGAGAAAATCATATCTGAGCCTCCGATGCAAGGGAGTGAAGGGGAATGGTCCGCCTGGTATTGTCAGCTTACTGATGCTGCCAATGTCGTTGAGGCAGGCCCTTCTAGCGTGCGCGGCCGACATTCGGAGGATGATCAGGAAGGTCAGAAGAAGAAGAGACGAAATCGAGGTAAGAAGCCGGCTGAGGAAGTTGACAAGGCGGAGCAATCGCCCCAGCTCATTGATCCGAAGAATGAGCGGATGAAGATCGGTTGGAATAGAAACAAGATCATTACTACATGCGGTTTCTCCATCGTCAACCCTTATACCGACCGAGTCATCTTGCATGAGAAATCTCTTACTAGGCACAAGCCCTTCCCGAGCATCGAACCATCCAACGTTCAAGGCCCTTTTCAATTCTATGGAGTCGAGAGGTGGACATCTACCCCCGAGCAGTTGTTCACTACCATACTGGTTGACGATGGGAGAGAACAGCGGGTAGGTTCCTCGAGAGAAATGGTTTTCCTTGCACCTACTTGTGATCCTCACACTCCTTCTCCAGTCCATTATTTTGAGACAGTGCAGCAATGGTTTCGACACATGGACAAGGCAACGATGTGGGTGACGAAGAGCTTTCGTACGCGGGGTCATTTAAACGAGCGAGTTGGTTATGAGCCGTGGGCAAAAGAGATTTTGATCCGACATGAGAGGATTTTAAAGCAAGTCGGCCTGTACCAGGCTATCGATGCGAACTCCGAACATTTCTCCCGAGATCCAACAATTCTTCGAAGCTTCTTAAACTACTGGTCTTCGGTTACCAATTCGTTCCACTTTCCATGTGGAGAGATGAGCATAACTTTATGGGATCTTCGGATGATGGCTGAGTTGTCTGTGATAGGAGAATATTACCAGGAATACGTCCCAACTGATGAAGAGCTGTCTTCGTTTTGGCTCAAAAGTCCTCGAGATGCTTATCATTCGAAGGCTTGTCTAGAGCTGTTTGCTGAGTTGTCGCAGTTCGACAATATTACAAAGATTCATTATGACGACTGGTTGATCTACTTTAGCCAGAGGATGAAGTAATACTTCTTCCAATGCGTTCTTCTGTATTACGTGCTCTGCATACTTTAATTTCTTTGTTTCTGACATGGGCACTTCTTTCTTCTCGTAGCATCGATTACGAAGTGTATAAGACCTTACCCGCAGACCAGGATTTGATGAAGGAACGTTTTGAACAAAAGTTTAGCAATCCGAACGAGCTTACACCGTCTTGTGAACTGGCGGGTTTCTTAGCATACTGGCTATCGGCGGTTATGTTGCCTAGCTCCAAGAGTACTGATGGCGTCAGGGTTTCTTGCTTCATTGTGGCGGGAGCTCTTACAAGTGGTTGTCAATTTTCTCTAGCACCGCCGGTGCTATGCAGTTTATATAGGGCTTTTGGCAATATTGCGAGTAATAAAGATCAACCTGTTGAGCTCTTAATTGTGCATATTCTAACCCCAATTCATCACTCATTATGCACGGTTTACATGTTTAAAGGACTATTCTAAGGCGTGATTTGTGATTGTAGGAACAAGATGGAAATGTCACCAATTGAAGGCTAAATGTAGCTCCTTAAGAGCATTGAAGACCATAGGATGAAGAGAAAAGAAGGACCAAAGAAAGCCAAGGCAAGGAGAGAAGAGAAAAGAAGAAAGAAAGAAAGAAATAGAGAGGAAAAGAAGCCATACCGGTCGGTTGACCGGTCGGCCAAGCAAGCCCGACCGGTCAAGACCGGTCGGCCACCCTATACACTTGCTGGACTGATCAGAGAACAAGCCCGACCGGTCATGACCGGTCGGGCATAGCTGCTGGACTGATGGACTGCCCAGGCCGACCGGTCATGACCGGTCGGCCACGTTGCTGGATCAATGTATAGCTCAGTCCGACCGGTCATGACCGGTCGGCTGTGCTTCCTGGACCGTTGCAAGTGAAGTCCGACCGGTCATGACCGGTCGGCCAAGTGCAAATAGGATGTTTCTATTATTGGAGTCCAAAATCTTCCGCGCAATATCGTAAGTTTACGCAATTTCTGGAGTTCTCTTGCGTATTGGACTCCTCCAAGCTATAAAAGGATGTCTTCCCTTCATACCAAAGGAGACTACGACGTGGGGATTGCTCAGGAGATGGATTCTACTTCGGATCTCTAGTTTTCTTCCTGTTTTAGTAGTTTTTCATGTTTTTAGAGGCTTCTAGTTCAAGGATGTTAGAGATGAACTAAAACCTCTTAGCTAGGGTTAAGAGGTGAAGCTTTTGATTTGTTTTTTATGGATTTATGCAACCTAGGTTTCCATTTATGCTTTAATTGATGAATTTTAGTTCAATATGAGTTTGATTCAAGTACTATGTTGGTTTCTACTTTGATCTCTTGATGACTTCGGGCTCATGTGATTCTTAGTGATCCTAACTTAGTATCTTAGCTTTTGAGTATTATTTATGCTTGTGTAATGCATTGATCTACCATCGACTCCGGGCATGGTAGACGCTTTGATTGCCTTGTATGCAATGGCCTGATTTTCATGTGGGAACTCATTCAACTAAAATTCTTATCTTTTGTATATAATCTGAAATAATTGTTTGTTGATTGATTTCGATTTAATTAGAGTTCTAATCATGAGTTGTAATCAGGTCTAGTGACAGGACTTGGTGAAAGCTATGGTTATGAATCTCAACTAGATTGGAAAGAGGCTTGGCCTATACAATTGAGTGTGCCCAAGGCCTGAGCATGGTTGTGGGAATCAAATCAATGAATGAGCACTTGTTCCAGATGATTGTTGGTTTAACCGCTCTATATTCCAATCGGATAGAGAAAGGAATTTGATTCCGATTGAGTCATGAGAGACCTAGTTGTGTTGATGCATTGAAACTTATCAAAAGTGGATCCTTGGCGCTCTAGTGCCTTTTTAGATTGAAATTACCTTAACAATTCACTGTTTTCCAGCTTTAGTTCTTAATAGGATCTTAATTACTAGTTGTTTTAGTTAAATCCTAAGAATACCCATACATAAATCTCTGTGGGAACGATACTCGGTCTTTCTTAATTATTACTACTTCGCAACCCTACACTTGGGGAGTGAACACAACCCTGGCGAGGGATGAATGTGGCTTATTGCCCATGGCATTTCTTCTGCGGGTGGTTAGGCATATATTTCCCATGGACATACGGAGTGGATCTCTTCCAGTATTTTCACACTGATCACGCACCTCTTTATCGCTATAGAAAACTTAACATGATAACGCGGTCGTCTGATTGGATAGCTTCCAAAATTGGCAATTGGGCAGAGATTTGTTTCTATCACTTTCCTGTTTCTGATGCCGGAGAAGATCGAGAAGTCGTTGACGATGAACATTCTGTGGATGTCACTGGTAGGGAATTTCTGGTGTCTATTTGTACTGCCTCACTTCTGCTACGTGAAGGAATAGAGTTCTGGCGAGAACCTTATTACCCTAGTCGGTTTGCCAGGCAATTTGGGTACGATTAGGGTGTTCCAATGACGTTACCAGATGTAACTAAAGTAGAGCGGGCATATGGTACAGGTCCTGTTCATTGGGAGTGGATATGGCATCAACTTTTGATGACACGAACAGGCGCGAGATTCATGCTTCCCGGCCTCTATCGCAAGACTAGCGGTTCTTATAGCTGGCTGAGATGGTGAGTGCATCAGTATGCTCTGGTCTGGAAAAACAGCTCTGTTGATGATCCACTCTACATTCCTCCTCTAGGGCTGACAGAGGTCTTCGCTGATGGATTGGGTTATTATAGAGAGCAGGCTGAAGCGTATTTATTGTCGAGCATTAAGCATAAGATCTCCCCGAGTGTGTCAATTGACCATCGTAAGGAGGATACCGCGTTGGATGGCTGGCATACTTTCGGAGTACTTTTAGCGAAATGGTCTCAAGAAGCCGGGTTCACACGTCTTCTGGTGATTGGAGGTGATAAGGATGCCGGTCGGTTAATTAGTGATGATGACCCGACAATGATTGGGCCGACGAAGGCAATATCAGACCATGCTAGCATGAGAGAGTAGGCTGAGCCGATTGGAGAGGATAATCTGCGAGGGTCCACTACGCCGGGGAATAACACGACTGTATCTATAGCCCCTGGTGCTTCCAGTGTTGAGGGTATGGCTGAGTCGCCAGCGGTAACTGAAATAATCGATACTGATAGTGACACTACTGAACTTCTGGATGTGACCTCGACACCACTGACTGAGACTATTAAGCCTTTCCCTGATGCGACGATACATACTGCAACTTCCTCAGAACCTGTATTCAACCCATCTTTCGGTATAGTTCTTTCATAGTTCCTTGGTGTATTCTTTTTCTATACTTGTCATTTCCTTGCATACTCGCTCTGTTCCTCTTGTTGCAGATACTGTCAATTTTGAGGCGGCTGCCCACGGAGCATTCGATGTTCCTTGTTTCGATCATTTAGACTGTTTCGGAGAAAGCGTACTGAGGGGTTTACTATCCAATATTTCAAGGGCGTTGGCTGAACCAAGCGAGTGGCATACACTAGGAGCAGGGGTGAAGGCATTGGAAGCTTGTGCAGGAGTAATCGGGCCTGATGTATCCGAAATAGTCTGTCGTATTTCTTCTTTCGAGGATTCTGTTACGCAGGTTATTATGACTGAACGGATTGAACCTGACAGTACAGCTGAAGAGAAACGGCGAGTGTTGTCTTCTTTGCGGCCTGTCATAGAGCAGCGAGAATGTTCGGCGGTTAATGCTAGAACAACCTTAGAAGATAGCGAGACTCAACGTCGCGGGTGTATTAATCATCTTGCTGACGTTAAATCTGAGATCGCGCGGCTACAAGCGGAAGAAACGGCCATAAATCTTGAGGTTGCCCGCCTTGATCTTGTCGTCAATCAAAATCGTGCCAAGGTCGCACAACTCGAGAGTGAAGGAGAGGCGGCACGCAAGCAAGTGGAAGATTTAGAAATCGAACTTCATGATATTCTGAATCCTGCGCTGACGCTAACGGAGGCAAAGGCCACCATGGAGGCAACGCGGAAGGATGTGATGAAGTTCATAACAGGATGCCTGGAGAAACTGTAATTCTGTTCTTTTACTTTCTTTTACGGTCATTGTCAGACAAAAATAGTATTAGACGGCTGTCCTGAATACCCAACTGTCACTTGTATCCGACGTAACTGACATCAGAACTTGTTAGCTGCATGCTTCATGATCTAAATAATGACAATGATTCTTTTGCTAAACCACTACTTGGTGTTATGTGTTTAAGACTAGTATGCATGAAATGATGTATTATGCATGAATTTAATGTAAGCTGAATATACCAAAGCATAAAAATGGAAGAACCCATAAGAATAATACTTCCCTTTTTACTCAACCTGTATATCCTTGGGTCATCACTTTCGAGAGACATTTGTGTCATAAGTCCAAAACTTTCTTTTAGCTCCATGTTTTCAGGTTTATACGTCATCCTTTATGGCCTGCCCCCAGTCATTTCTTTCTGCAGACTTGATATTTTGATAATATATTAGGGCTTGCCCCCAGTCGTCTTCTTCTTATAAACTCGAGTTTCTCATAATATATTGGGGCTTGCCCCCAGTGCTTCTGGCTCGTCACTTTGTAAGACCACTTCATTCTAATGAGACAGATCTTGTGCTTTAGGAATCCGTGCCAAATACCCGTACGATCATAATCTTTAATCGCATATTCTTGTCACAGAATTCTTCATAAGAGAAAGTTGTCAATATTTTCAAGGTAAAGTGATACATAATAGAATGCCCTAATCGTCTTCATATAAGGCCGTATATATAAATATATATACAGGAGATTCCCAGTCATGACTTATCTTCATATTCAGTAGAAGAATAATGCGATAATGATGGGAAATCCATGACATAATATGAAAGCTGGATATAGATAGCGATGTTCCGATTATCTTCATATAAAACATTGTGCATAAGTATAAGAGATTGATGATAATAGAGTATCCCGGCTGTCTTTATAGAGAACCACATATACATATATATGAGAATCCATCAATTCTGAAGTATTTTCCTATTAAGCAGAGGAATGTCAGAATACCAAGATACTTAATATGAGAACCTGTGACGAAGATACCATAATATGGGGATGTTGTGATTTGCGTAGACTTTCTATAAGATATTCCCTCCTGATTCGACCTGTCTGATGAGGATATAATAAGTCGGTTGATGATTCATGGAGTCGATTCTTTAATATTCTCTGACTATGGTACCTGTCATTAAGAAGAGCTCTACGAACATTTTATATTCATATGCACAACAGTATGATGTGAGTGAACATGTAAACAAGTATGAAGCACAGTATACAGATGAAGTTGATGCATGAGTGAACATAAGTATATTCCTATCTACTTTATAAACTGCCAGAACTATTTGTAAACGTTCACGACTATTGAAGCTTAGGAAACGGAGTTCTTCGAGCGAAGTTCTTCCTAAGTGATATCTATTGGAACCGTACTGGCCGGGGTTCCATCGGACCCTTCCATTTTTAAACTGACGACGCCTTGGTTTATCATCTTTTGTATCTTTCCTTTCAGAACGAAGCATTGCTCGGTTTTATGGCCTATGCATCTGTGATATTTGCAATAGTTGGGATCATCCACGCGTCCTGCTTCTGCTGGTCGAATAGACTTTGGGAGTTGCAATTTTCTTTCTTCGATTAGCCGCTCCATAATTGGGACAAGGTCTTTAATGTCAAATGTATATGGTCCGTTCTTTTCGTCTCGCTCACTGATTGTCAAGTGCCGCGACTTCTGAGGTTCTTTGCCCTTGTCTTGTGTCCTCATTACACTGGTCTCTGCCTCATGTCCTGGATTCGGTCGTTTTTGGTTTTTAGGGTTCTTTCTTACGTCTACCTATGTCCTCTTTCTCATTTTGCGTCTTGACTTTTCTGCTTGAGATCGTGTTTCCGAAACGGATTGCTCTATCATGCGAACCTCTGCAGCCAGGTTACGAAGGGTGAAAGAGATATTGCCTGGCAGTTCGTATGGGATCATGGAGTCTGAACCCAACATCCGCGCATTCGTTTGTTCAGTGTGGTTCTGTTGTCTTACTTCAACAACATTATGGGCTGCCCCCAATGCTTCTTCTTCCAACTGTTGGACAGGCATAGCGGTACTAGGGGTCACTTTCTGTAAGATCAAGATGGCTAAAGCCTCCCGAACTTCACCCATTTGTTCGGATAGCTCTATATGGGCTTGGGCCAATTCGCTGACTTTCTCTCGAATTGCCGACAATTCGACATCGTGTCCTGCCGATTCCCTTTCTTCGACAGCCTGTACCATTGTTGTTTGTACCAGTCTTTCATCATAAACTGGTGGTATCATAGGTGCTATTGTCACTACGGCTGACGTTGCCCGACTGATTTCTTCTATCATTAGCTTAATGGTACCCTGGTCGATCAATCTCTGCACTTTCCCTTTCAAGATGAGGCATCCCCCCGTCTCATGTCCCAGGATTCGATGATACTTACAATAATTGGGGGCATCCGTTTGTCCTGCTTCCTCTGGTCGGATCAGTTCTGGCAATTGTAGTTCCCCTTCTTCGACTAGGCGTTCCATTATTGGGATAAGGTCTTCCGGGTCAAACGAGTAACATCCTTCTACCCTGCCCCGTCCGACAATCGTCATCCTTTTCGGTTTTCGTGGCCCTTCGGCTCTGAACTGAGTTTCTGCTGGCTTGCCTTTAATCTCGTGTTCTGGATGTGGCCGTTTTCGATCTTTCGAGGCTTTGCTTTTGTCGACGTAACTTGATGTGACCATCTTCCAAACCTCACGCTTCGGTCTTTCTGCTTTGAACTGCGTTCTCAGCGCGGCTTCCTCTACCATATGGGCCTTTGTCGCTAGGTCCCTGAACGTTGAGAAATTGTGTCCAGATAAACCGAACAAGATTATTGGGTCCATGGCTTGCGTACACATCTTGACTTGCTCAGGCTCGCTAGGCAACTCTCGGCATCGCGCCGCTATGGCTCCCCATCTATCAATAAACGCCTCGATTGACTCTCCTTGCCTCTGATGGACTAAGGCTAAATCTGTCAGCGAGACTTCTCGCTCAGTGGAGAAAAATTTGGAAATGAACAAATCTTGCATCTGATCCCAGGTCTTGATAGACCCTGCAGGCAATGACATATACCATTGAAATGCCTTTCTAGTCAGCGTCGACCCAAACAATCGGAGGCAATATTGAGGTATTACGGACAAATTCCCTAGCACCGTCATGAATTGGGTCATATGTTCCTCTGGTAACCCTTTACCGTCGAAGTGTGGGAAGTCAGGATGACTAAAGTCGTAAGGGAACAGGATTTCATTAACTTCAGATGGATACGGTATCCGATATACATATTTTCCTCTCTTCTCCTTTTCTCTTTCCTGACGCATCAGGTTCGCGACTGTCTGGGACAATTCTTCTTTCGTGGCATGAGATGATTGTGGCGGTGCACGCTCGAATGCAACATTCCTTGGGTGAATTTGTGGTTCTATGGCTACTGGTTCTCCTGTCGTATCCTGCGACTCTCCCAGTGGTTGTCCAAAGGGAACGGTTGGGCTTCTGACTGCCCCCTGGGCGACTAGAGCCACCAATGCTTCTTTTATTTCTCTGATCTCTCTAGCTGTGTATTCTTGGACCCGAATGATTTCATCTATTTGCTCTTGGATTTGAGGCAGCTCTGCGTCTTGCTCACTCGCCTCCCTCTCTATGACTTGCACCACTGCGACCTGCACTCGCTGTGGCCTTGCCCTGGTCATGGTAGTTTTAGCAGAGCATGCCTTCATTGTAGTCTTGATCAATTCCCGGATAGTGAACTGATTCGGTGTCTTGACTGGTAATGCTGTTCCTGTCATTACTGGGAAATTGGCAGCGGCGAAGGAGAATTCTGACCTGGGTGACACAGTAGCTCTGATAACATTGCAAGTTTCATTCCTGTGAACCGGCTTGCACTGTCTTCTCACACTGCTCTGTGTCTTCACTGTTTCTACTCTGACTGAAGTTAATTGTTTGTTTTCAGCCCCTTTCAGTGATCGACGTTTCTGCACAACTTGCCATCCGGCTTCGGGAATTGCTATTTCTGCTATCGCGAGGTGAGGGAAATAAAATCCCCCAGAAGCTAGGAAGGCTATAGTGGCTGCCATTTGTATAGTTTTGATGTTTGATTCTTTTCTGTCTTTCTGTCTTTCTCTCTTTCTCTCTGCACAGTCATACGCACATTAGAACACCCTGCACCTCTCAATGGAGAGAAGACGCGTCCTTACCAGTCACGATATAGCTCAATGGTCAACAGAAGTATATGAGTACGAATCATATGCATGCCATGCGTGATTTTGAAATTCTTTTAGAAAACTTTTGCTTTAAAGATGAAGGGAAGAACGTTCCCGTTGAGAGTCGCCAGTTTGACGCCCGTAAAGGCGCCGAACATTTCTCCTAGCAGAACTTTCTTACGTATACATCTGTGTTTGTGAATGATTTATCTTAGGATGTTTCTTTACTCAGAGATAACCAGAGATTCTGGTATTATTCGATTCCCCAGCAGAGTCGCCAGTTTGTTAGAACTAAAGAAAAATCAAAACTGCTCGTTAGCAGTCTTTTTCCTGTGTTTCATTATTCTGGGGGAATTTTGAGTATAGAGACATTCATAGACAATCATTAGCAATCACAAAGTGTACGCGAGAAAGCACCGCGAGGTGAATTTTATTCCAGAGATTCCGAGATCTTTTACATTCCGGGCTGTGAACTGGTCACGAACCCTTAATTACATCAACGGATGATCACCCTTGATTAAAAGGCAAAAGTAAATGCATGCATGTATCATAAATGAATTAAATAAAGCATTAAAGGAGCATAAATTATTT
>PVNU02001409.1:0-15709 GCA_003013855.2 Liriodendron chinense
CTAGAATGAGTTTTCTTCTTTTTCAAGTTCTAGTTTCTAGTTTTTATATGCTTTCTTTTAATTTACCTCTTAGCTAGAGCTAGAGGTGAAGTTTTGTAGTTAGTTTTAATGCTTTAATTCATTTCTCCAAGTACCATTTTCTTATTTATGATTTTTGAACTTCTAGTTTAAATAAAACTTAGATTTTTCGATGACTATGAGAGTTTGTGTACTCCGGACATGAATTCCTTACAATTTTCTGAGATTGTCATGATGGGTTTGTTTGGATTCAAATTATAGTAACCCTAGAGCATGCCGTAGTCTCTTGGCATGGCTGTTACTTCGAAGGCTACACGTTAAAGTTCTATGTGCTTCATTAGAACTAAAAATCTAATTTCCATATTTAAGTGGGACTATCTATGCTTGAATGTTATATCTTCCAATTAGATGAGAAATAGGACTTTGATTTTAATTGTGTGTGTGCTTAGATGAACGAATTGGCATTGAACTACTACAAGTGGATCCTTGATGCTCTAGTTCTTCCCAAATCTCAGATTTTTCTGTTTTGTGTTAAAAACTGTTTTTTTAACTTCCTAGATTATAGTTATTAGAATAGTTTGAATTGTTTACTTCTTTCCCTGTGGATCGACCTCGGTCTTTATCGAGAATTATTACTACATCTCAGCCTTGCACTTGAGGCGAGCAAACAAGTTTTTGGCGTCGTTGCTGGAGATCAAAACCGTGTCACCCGCGTGACAAGCGGGAATACTTACCACTATACTAATTCGCTCCCCCCAAATTTGGGTGGGGATTGCGCACTACCCCCACCCAGATCTAGCTAGAGATGGATTGTCCTGTCAAAAGGCTCTGTGGGTCTACCGTTATACGTATGTTTATCCACACCGTCCATCCAATTTTCCATATCATTTTAAGGAACAAGACAAAAAAAAAACAAGGTAGATCTAAGGCTCAAGTAGGTCGCACTATAAGAAACAGTGGGAATTAGGTGCCTACCATTAAAAACTTCTCAAGGCTACAGAAGGTTTTGATCAAGTTAATTTTTATGTCTTCCCTTCATCCAGGTTTATGTGACCTTATGAAGAAGTTAGAAGGAAAATAAAGTTCACAATGGACCCTAGGAATGTTTTAACTATAGTGGTTCCATTCTCATTACTTTTTGTGGTGTGGTCGACATGAGCTTTCGATGTGCCTCATTTTTTGAAATCACGCTCTAGAACAATATTGAAAAGTTGATGGATGGTGTGGATTTAACATATAAATCATGGTGGGCCTAGAGAAGTGCACACATAAAAGTTGGGTTATCTATTACATAAAGGAGAAAATCTAACTCACGCAGTAAAAATTATAGATTTTTTTAAAAGAGTCGCGAAGCACATCTGGATTCACCATTAAGTTAGACCTCTTAGCCCTAGCTAAGAGATTAGCCTAGCATGGCTAACTCGAAAAACATAAAAACAAAAGAAAACTAGAACTAGCTAGAAATGAAGAAAAACTAGAAGAAGACAAAACCTTCCCACCCTTGAACTTCTCTCTCTCTCCACATCCTAGGATGCCTTAGAAGTATAAAAATCACGTCTTTAAATAGAGAAAGCTCGCACCGACCTTGGATTTTGTGTAACTTTTCATGCACAGCCTTAATCGATCCTTTGATCGATTGCAAATATGAGCAACTGTCTAACAATTGAAATTTAAATTTTTTTAGGTTTTGTCGATCGATCAACAGCTTCCGTCGATCGATCGATGGCATCAATTTCATGTACTAAGGAATCTACAAAAACCAACGTTTTATCAATCGATTTATGGATTCTTTTGATCGATCTATGGGCTTTATAATTTCAGGGGTTGTTTTCCTGAATTTCAAGACTTTTGTTCTTCAGACCCTAAATTTCAGGTTTTGTATTTCTGATCCTTTTAAGATCTTTTAATTTAATTTCTTCGAAGTCATCCATTTTTTCCACTTTGCTTCTTTTGGGCTTTAAATCATATCCATTGGCTTGAATTTCTTCGGGCCTCTCAAATCATTTGTAACATGAAAATATACTCAATTAGTTCAAATTTTTAATGAATTGCTTAGGAAAGCAGTACGAATTAGGGGATAAATATGTAATATTTAGGCACTCAACATTTGTTTTAATCGTACACTTTTGATTTGATATTAATTGATTAAGACCATTAAACCACGCTTCCACGTAGGGAAATCAAGGATCATGGATGTACTCGACCCCCGAATTTTGAGGTGTTACTCAAAGGCTAGTAAGGTAAGACTAAATCTATGAACTTCATTTTTATTCCTTTACATATGAATTGTAATATGCTAATATGAATTTGTGATTTGGTTACATGAGCATATTAACATATTATATTGGTGGAATAGTTTGTATGGCGGCCACGTGATGGCTAGTTAGGCCAGGTAGTTTGTGTTGAGGCCTTGGGATGGCCAACTTAGATGGTATTGTTGAGAAGCATGAGAAGGATGCACCATATCACCCCGAGCATAGATCCCATAATTGGAGATGGTGTAACGCCCTAAAATTCGACACTCGAGTATAGGGACTCAACTCTCGAATTTGAGGGTGTTTAATAATGAATAGATGCTTCAAAATCATAGCTTCTTTTTTTTTCACATTCACATGGTATTCATCACATAGAATTAAAATATACCAAACTTTGAATTAAACTTTTAACTATAAAGTCTACTACATTGTCTTCAATTGTCTAAACTAATAGCCATCTAATGGGCTTATTACATCAATGCTTTCAAACTGAAATTTAAAATAATCTACTAAACTATGTCTTCTAAAATCCTTGTTCTTGAATCGCCTCCTCGAACTCTTCTAAGCCGTTACATGCCACTACGGTTAATCGCATAACGCTGCGTCAGCTATAAAACCCGGCAAATAATCTTGTACAGTTTAACACATGTAATCAAGTAGTAAAATCGTATGAAAGATTTTCATGAAATATGAGGCATCACGTATAAAAGAGATTCAAACCAACTTTTTCAAACCATGCATGTAATGCAATGTATACAAGATGCATCAATCGTCTCAGTACTACCACCAGTAAAATATCCAGGACAAATTTCATCTAGTTGGCCTATACCATTAACAATTATCCATTGGTTTACATAGCGGTCTCTTATACAATGCCCGCCCAACCGTCCACAACCATCCTCGTGGTCTGCATAGAAGTCTCTTGCACTCACCCAATCGGCCACAACCAACCCCATTGATCTGCATAACGATCTTTTATATATGCTCACCTAACTGGCCACAACCATCCCAATGGTCTGCATAGCAGTGTGTTGCAGTATACTCACCCAACCGGCCACAATCAATGGAACACCCACCGGCCTACATAGTGGTCTCTTGCACACACCTGGGTGCTCACCCTACGGCCACAACCGATGGGGGGACACAATCCATCTCACACACTTGGACGCTCAACCACAAAAGTTCACAGGGCCTATTGCACGCACTTTGATGCTCACCCAACTATTCAAATTCTCCACATGAATCTGTAGACACCCCACCTTTGGCTACACTGTTGGTAGAGATAGCTGGATGAATGGAGGACCATACCCCCAAATCCCAAGTCCAAACTCAGCCAAACTCTCCCTTGTAAGCCCCATTCCATAGCCCAGTTCAAGCCTGAACCCAGTCAACCCAGTCCTAAACACCACCTTGAAAAACCCCCCATAAAAAAAGGCCAGTCAAAAAATCCTAAAAAAGTCAAACTCACTAAGTCAACCCGCTGAGTCAACCCGTCGAGTCAACCCGTCGAGTCAAAACACCGAGTCAACCCGTCGAGTCAACCCGTCGAGTCAAACCACCGAGTCGACCCGCTGAGTCAACTCACTGAGTCAACCAGCGAGTCAAACAGCAGCCCCGAGGGAGCGAACGTACTCGCTGGAAACCGAGGAGCGGTCGTACGGGCAGCCCATGGCAGGCCGCCCGGACAAAATTACTAGAGCTGCCACTCTCCGCTGCTATAAATACCCCCCTCCCCTTCTCATTTCAACATCCCTTCAAGTCATTTCAGCCCGAGAGCTCTGAGTCCACCTCTCCACCCTTTAGCCCCATTTTTCCACCAAGGAGAGCCCGAGTGAGGAGAGTCTAGCCCTGTCCAGCCCAGCCTGACCACTGGTCCAAGCCTCCCCAAGCCATCCAAATCTTGATCCAGCCACTCGAAGCCAATCCTTGCGACACCTCCGTCCACCCAGCTACTCTTTTCCAGCATCATCTCATTTGCATCTAGCATAAGTGCAACATTTACTTTTCTTCCAACCCCCCTGCTTCACTGCAAACACTTTGATTATTCAAACACACCGCATGCATCTCGCATAAAGCACCTGTCAGTTCGAGCGTATGCTCTGGGCTTGCCCGTTGTTGGAACCTGCCCATCAGAAACTCTTACTGTTCAGACCTGCATTCACGTACATATCACTATAAGCACTTTGAATATTCAAGCACACAGCATGCATCATCTCGTATAAAGCACCTGTCAGTTCGAGCGTACGCTCTGGGCTTGCCCGTTGTTGGAACCTGCCCATCAGAAACTCTTACTGTTCAGACCCGCATTCATGCATCATGTCATCCATGAGAATATACGAGGATTAAACTAGACTTTCAAGTATCCGATCGATTCTGTGAAGTAGAGACCGTACTTCGGTACGGGCAGTGTGTGGGGTGCTTAACCTCTTCCCACCCTGTAACCATGATCCCTTACCTTGAATCTCTGGCCGCAGATCAACAGGAGTCATTTTAGAGGAAGGAATCTTCGGATTCCCTTCTCTAACGTTTCTACAGGGTCTAGCCGACTGTAGATTCGAAGTAACTGGCTAGTGGCGACTCTGGTCTTATATAAACTCATTTAAACATATCCAGCTTAACACGACAACCAAACGAAGCCCTCGAGAACGAGGCAAGCCAGTGGCACAAACGGCGATTTCGCACTCACGCATCCTCATCTCCTTCTTTTCCGAAAGGAAAGGGGAAGGGAGAAGAACGTCGTGTGGGAGCGCGGAAAATCGACGAGGGTCCACAGAATGGCGACTCTGCTGGGGATGAGCTAGTCCCACTAGTCGTGATCCAACTTGAAAAACAGAATCATTCCTATACTTGAAAAGTCATTAGTCCTCATACAATCTCATCTGCATAGCATTCTACCCAAAACAAAAAAAATAGAAAATCCCAAAACCCAAAAAAAAATAGTGCATACTTCCCACCATTACTCCTCCAAACCAAATCACCCTGCCACATCCAATACAAAATCGACATGGCTCTCCCATTCCCTATACCTGAGGCTTCCTCTCCACTGTTAAACTCGAGTGAATCCATGTCAATTCCTGGCATCCAAGAGCTACAACAAAGCATGAAGGCCATGCAGGAAATGCTTCTCCGATTCACACAAGCCCAGGCTTCAGCAGCCAGCAATCAAGCTGGTCCAGTTCAACAACCACAACAAGCATCTCTTCCAGCCTCCAGTTCATCTCAACCACAACTATCAGGGGTGGCGCAGGACTTCGATACCCTCCTAATGAAGGTCCTCAATCAGGACAACTCTCGACCTCAGGGCATTTCTTCCAGTATCCTCCTGCAAACAAGAGCCATTTTCAGTCACATCCCACAACCCAGAATCCCAGTCAATTCCAACAATCTCTCCCCAATGGGAATTCTAACCAATTTCAATATTCTCCTGTGACTGGGATTTCTTCGCAGTCTCTCTTCTTAGCTCCAGTCCAACAAAGTCCCTACAATGGGAGTAATTACCAGGCCCAACCTTCTTCAAGCAGGAATTTTAGGAGCATCAATGACACCAATTATTATGAAAGGGGGCCATCTCAGTCCTGGCAAGGGGCAAGATCTCCTTCATCTAGTCCCTCTGAAATCGAACAACTTCGAGAGCAGATGCAAGAGATGAAGAGAAAGTTGCAGAAGCAGCAAGGGGTGGATCTTCCATCCACTAAGTTCAGGGACCTCTGTCCCTTTCCAGATGCAATGGTACCTCAAGGCTTTCAGGTACCAAAATTTAAAAGATATGATGGGACGGGGTGTCCTGTAGACCACTTATGAGCTTTCTGTGGAGAGCTTGATGCTGTGGCGGGCAACGATGGAGCACTCATCCGCTTGTTTCAAAAATCTCTGAAAGACGATGCCCTAGACTGGTACACATCATTGGACTATCATCGCATCAGGACTTGGGAGCATCTCTCCCAGGCTTTTCGTCAACAGGTTCGCATACAATCTTAACATGGCACCCAGGAGAGCGGACCTCGCAGCTCTCAGGCAAAGAAGTGATGAAACATTGTCAGCTTACGTTGGACGGTGGCGGGCCATGGCTGCTAGAATGAAGACTCCCATCGACGACGAGGAGCAAATCTCCATGATCGTCCACTCGGCAAATCTAAGTATCTCTGGATACCTTGTCTCACATCCATATGCGAACTTCAACCAACTCATCCGCGTCGGGGAACAAGTCGAAGCCGGAATAAGGGCTGGGATGATCTCCCCTTGGTGGCCTCATCAGGCTTCTCCAATTCAACCGATAGTGGAAGAAGAGCCTACTGCTGAATACGAGAATGATAACGGAAGTGTCCTCATCTCCCATCCAATGGAAGAGGATGATCTTGTCGCCTCTACCGAAGGTGCACTATTCCTCCCTCAGCATGGACAACCGCAGCAACAGCAACAGTCAAGATGGAACTCACAGTTCCCTAATCAAGGTTGGCAAGGGGCACCCCTAACCAGTCAGGTTTCAGAACCCCTCATCCTGCAAGGGGCATCTCCAGTCGATCCAGTCTCCGCAATGCAAGGGGCACCTCCTGCCTATCCAGCTTTCACCAGCAAAGAAAAGCCTCCTCTCCAGTTTATTCGTGCCATCAACTCTAGTTCAGAGTTCGAACCTCTCATCCTGCAAGGGGCATCCTCAACTATTTCGATCCCAGAGCCCATCATCATGCAAGGGGCACCTTCAGTCGATTCAATCTTCGCACCCATTTCTAACCATGGGCACATTCAGCCCATCTCAGTCAACCAAGGGGACAATCTCCCTAACGCAGCATCAGCAAACCAGGGGCACAACCTGCCCGTCTCAGCAACCTGCCCGTCTCAGCAATAGTCAGTCAGGGGCACAGTTTGCCCACTCCAGCTTACCAGGGGCAAAGCCTGCCCGTTTCTCAAGCAAACAACCAGGGGCACAACTTGCCCACCGCACCTGTCTATTCGGCTTCTACTTCAGCCATCGTCCTCCAACAAGAAGACCCTTCCTCGGACAGCATGCCACATGCCCTAGCAGAATTAGGGCCCAGCTTCAATTATGTGGCCACTATCGAGGAGGTCGAAGGGAAGATTGATGTCCAGGTTCTGATCGATCCAAAAACATCAACCATCACTCTCCAGGTCTTAGACATCTCAGCTTCATTCCATCTCCTTTCTGATCGAACCTGGTTTCACAGAATCGGTGCCATCTCTTCAAATCTTCACCGAAGGGTCAAGCACATCTTTGGAGATAGGGCGATCACCATCATTACCGATCCCGGACAATTTCCCATGGTAGAAGCATCCAACCTCCGAGAGCCTACCATCCTAGCCATGGACATAGAACGCTCTAATGGGGAGGTCTCATACCATCACAATGCAAATTACTTCCCTCGCGCATGTCCCATCGGATCAAACTACATCTTCCTTCCTGTCGAGCGTCAAACCTTCTACTATCAGCTCGAATATCAAGACTCGACCCGAATCATGGGAGTTCAAGAGAATGTGGATAGAGAAAGACTGCGATATCAGCCTACTCAGATTAGGCATAAAAATTTCAGAAGAAGACGGGGTCATCAAGAAGAAGGGAACCTCTGCATCGTCACACCAATCCAGTTTATCAGTACAGGGATTATCTATCCTAATGATGGGCTGGATTCCACCTTCGATGATCAAGCAAGCAGATTGAGTCTGATAGGGTTGCCCAGAGAAGACGCAAGCAAGGGGCAGGAATTTCCCCTGATCAATTGGAATGCCGTCCTGGTCCCACCTCAGCCAGATGAACCCGAAGAGCTGCAATTCATCGGGGACGAACCAGGAGAAATCGCATCTGACATCGACTCGGAGCCTAATTTCAGATCTGTCATGACGTTTGGGCACAACGATGAGGGTTGGCCTACTGATCCCTCTAGCCCTGCCTCCTGAGGGGAAGGAGTGCAGGGCAGTGACAGGTTTGTAGTCCCCATGACGGCACAATAAAAGCTGACAGTGCTTGGCTCCCCGAGCTGAATCAGGCAACACCTGGTTCACATCGCCGTCTTGCTCGGGTCCTTTAAAAAAAAATCAGAAGATTCAAAAACCCAAAACACCAAATATTTCAAAAAAAAAATTAAATTTCAGAAAGTCCAGAAAGTTCAAAAAAATCCAGATATTCACAAAATTCCAAACAGCCAAAAAATCTTTGAAAGAAAAAAAAATCGTTTTCAATAAAGTGTCAAGTCTGTCTGTCAAAGCACTTGAGTATGAAGTTGACTCATAAGATTTCGATCTAGAGTTGGACTTCAAACTCAAGGGTCTGGACAAAGCTAAATGATGAGGAAAATGATGAGCTGACTCCCAAACTTAGAGGGTCTCCTCGAAAGTTCGAACCAAAAGCCGATGGCATCTCAAAAGGTTTCAAAGTTATAAACCTAGGATCTCCTGAGACCCATAAGAAAGTGCGCATTGAGAATCCTTGTCCCCGAAAAATAAGCAGAGAATGATCGAATTTTTGAAGTCATGACTTCCCAATCTTGCGTCCTATGAAGACTTATCCAAACTCAATCGAAAACTCATCAAGCCTATCAAGAAGATGCTGCCAAGACTATGCTTGCATTCCATGCTGGAGTGTGCGACTTGACGAATGATCGAAGAAACCTCACGGCTCGATGAAGACAGATTGTTGCCAACATGTCAGAAAGCACTTCAAGTGTCAGCAACATGCACATCAGATCCATGTGTGTGCTTCAAAATTTTACAACCTGATAATGCTCCAGCTATTCTCTGTACGAGGTATCTACATCAACAGAAAGATCGACTCGGCATCATCTAGTAGTCATACGCATATACTTGTGGCAATTGACTACTTCACAAAAAGGAACGAGGGTAACATTCTGATCTCGCACGATAATTTTCATGAAGAATGACATCATCAATTGTTAAGGGTTCCCACATGCTATCAACATTGGCAATGGGACGTCCTTCGAAATCTAAGGATGGAGGAGTTCAAGAAGCTTAAAATCAGAAGACGGACCTACGAGTTCAACTCAAAATCCGTCAATGTGAGTGCTGATGAAGAATAAAGCTGAAGAAAGACAAGTCATATCGGGTTTACAACAAGCACTGCTGCATCTATCAGACTCAAGGGGCAAGCCCCAAGAATCAAAGAAGTTCTTCTGGGAGGCACCGTTCGGCTCACCAACCTGAGGGGTAAGGATCTTCCAGAGCCAATCAACGCCGACAACGTGAAAATCTCTCACAGGTAAGCCAATCCAACCTTATCAAGAGTTACATTAGTAGAGCTGAAGTCAAGAGGTCAAGGCTTAGACCTCTGAGAATCCCTTCCCGTTCACCAATAAGTGTTCCAAATAAAGGGTTCAAAAGTAAAAAAAAAAAAGAAGAAGAAAAAAGAATAGAGCAAAAAAAAAGGGGGGCACACAACCCAAAAAAAAAAGAAGAAGAAGAAGAAGAAAGAAACAAAGAAAGAAAGAAAAAGAAAAAAAAATCGACTCAAAAGAAACACATCTATCCATCCATCCACCTCAGAAGGGTCTGTAGCTAAGGCCGACAGCTCTGCCATTGTAACTTAGGATAAGGGTCGAAAGATTACCATGGGCCGGCAATGACGGATTCCTGACCTCTGGTCGCCCAGTTATCCAAAAAAAAAAAAAAGAGAAGAGATGTGTGCCTAAACAAAGAGGGCGGAGTGAAAACCCGAAAGGGCGCTCCGAGTAAAAACAGTGGGCACACAGCGGACTTGGTGAAAACTCGAAAGGGCGCCAAGGGTAAAAACAGCATAGCTGCCAAGGGGCAGGCAAGATCAAATACCCGGGACGTGGTGAAAATCCGAAAGGGCGCCACGGGCAAAAATGACGGGCAAGCCGGACGCAGCGAAAACCCGAAAGGGCGTTGCGGGTAATAATGGCTAAGAAAAAAGAAAAAAAAAGCAGGTACATGAAAGATCCAAGCGACATGAAGATTCAATGAAAGCAAGGATGGCGGCTATGAGTCGAGAATTCTTTCAAGATCTGCCCAAATTCTAGGGGCAGGATACCATTGCGCACTATCTTAAGGGGACCAAGACCCTTGGTGAATATTTAAGAAAATCGAGTATGACATCAGGCTGAGTCAAATATTCTGATTCCTACATCTAAAAGCACAAATCCGAATCACGCATAGACAGACAAGCACTTGGCACAAATTTTCATTTCATGCATGATTTGCATACATATATTTAAAAAAAAAATCATTTTTCCTTATTCATATATATGCAAAAAAAAAAAAAAAATCTTACAGGGCTTTCAAAATAAACGTCCTTCAATCAACTAATGGGGTACCTTCCGTGAGTGCATTTCTCCTGATCATCCCTCCCAGAAGGTAAGTATCTCTCTTCCTACTTTAATGCTTCAATCCTTTTGCTAAAGTGTTTTCTCTCTTCACAGGTACCAGAAGGCAATCTAAGATCAGCCCATCTATGTCCATCATACCCCCATCTCCACCATCAATCACATCATCTAGGTGGCCCACATTCAAGGGATGCATAGCCTTACCTATATCCCATCTCCTCATCTCATCCATGCCATCCATTTCTCCCACAATCAATGCCCCATTCAAACCTGAATTTTCAGCATGGCTGCCATTAATGGGGCCATTCAAAGCTCCACCAACCACCCCTAATCCATCATCAATACTCCCATTCAATGTTCCATCTCTACCATCCATTAAAGAGATTCCACCATCATTAAAGCCTTTAACCCTTTCTGAAGTGTGGACCCACCATGGACAGGCCCCACAGCCCCCAAATCTCCACCATCCATTGCTTGAGAAAGGACAAATCAAGAAAAAGACAAAAAGAGGAGGAAAGAGGAGACAAAAGGGAGATTCATGGCTGCAATCGAACCTGAGAGCACAGGGAATGTATAGACAAGGACAACGGACTGTGAAGAATGTCCGAACCAGAGCCAGCCCAGACCGCACAAGAGGCGAGCCTTGGGCGGCCTGCTGTGGGCCGCCCGTACGGACGCGCTCCCTCTCTCTCCGCCAGATCGGCTCCATGGTTCTTGGTAGGTGAGGCTGACAGTCCACGTCAGCAGATAACACCCCATGGGCCGCCCAAGGCTCCGGTCCACTCCAGATTTCGATTGAGACTGATCAAGATCATATAAAAGGTGCCCCGCCGGTCCTATCACGAAGCAATGCGACCAGAGCATGGCTGATCAAGTCAAGGGTGATCAAGTGGGGGCCACAAGCAATCCAAGTCATTCAAAGACTAGATCACCATGATCTAAACCATTGAAGAACCTACATGAGCCATCAAACAACAAGATCAAAGGTCTGATCATCAAAAGAAGGGCCAGAATCCAAGATCTAATCATCAAGTGGGCCCACAAAGCCAAGTCAAGCGATCTGAGACGTTCAAGCCATCATCTGCACCATGAGAAGCCTTCTTAGCGCCACAAATCATCAAAAAGAGGTGCTTCAAGGGAAAGATGAGGTCTCAAGTGGGCCCACAGGGCCAAATCTATCAATCTGAGCCATTCAAAGACTAGATCAGCATGATCTAAACCATGGAAAACTCATACAAGCCACGAAACAGCAAGATCAAAGGCTTGATCATCAAGAAAGAGGGCCAAAATCCAATATCTGATCATCAAGTGGGCCCACATGGCTGAAAAGAGCGATCTGAGCCGTTCAAGTCATCATCCACACCATGAAAAGCCTTCTTAGCCTCACAAAACATCAAGAAAAGGTGCTCCAAAGCAAAGCTGAAGTCTGGAAAGGGCCCACAGGGCCAAATCAAGCAATTCGGACCATTCAAATCACAGTCAGCCTCGCCAGAAGCCAAATAAAGCAAGGTAAGTATGTTTCATGGGTATAAAGACAAATGGGTATAAATACAAAAGTCGACAAACTGTTAACAGTCAATTTTATCGAAGAAATTAATTATCCTTAATGGGTGGTGAACATCGTCCTCGTTCGCAAGGCAAATGGCAAGTGGAGAATGTGTGTTGATTATTCCGATCTGAACAAAGCATGCCCGAAGGATAGTTTCCCAACTCCTCGTATCAACCAATTAGTTGATTCGACAGTTGGGCATGCTCTACTCAGCTTCATGGATGCCTATTCTGGTTACAATCAAATTATGATGCATCCACCTAATCATGGGAATACCGCCTTCATTACCCACCGCAATCATTATTGTTATAAAGTAATGCTGTTCGGTCTTAAGAATGCCGGAGCAACATACTAACGCCTAGTCAACAAGATGTTTGCAGCACAAATTAGAAGGAATATGGAAGTATACATCAATGATATGCTCGTAAAAAGTATTATGGCCGATGATCATCTTGCAGATCTTAGAGAAGCATTCGATCTGATGAGGAGATATCAGATGAAGTTGAACCCAGAGAAATGCGCCTTCAGAGTTTCTATTGGAAAATTCCTTGGGTTTATGGTCGGTCAAAGGGGAATTGAGGCGAACCCTGAAAAGATTAAAGCCTTGATAGAAATGAAATCTCCCTCCACCGTCAAAGAGGTCCAACGATTGGCTGAGCGAATTGCATCTTTAAATAGGTGTATTTCACGTGCCTCTGATAAATGTCTTCCCTTCTTCAAATTACTTCGTGCGACTGCAAAATCTGACTGGGCATGGACCCAACAATGTGAAGAAGCGTTTTAGCAACTGAGAAAATATATGGGGGCGTCTCCTGTTCTGTCAAAACCTGTTCCACATGAGAATCTTTTTCTTTATTTATCCGTATCTGCCATGGCCATTAGTGCCGCCTTAATAAGAGAAGATTTCGGGGTGTAGAAACTCATTTATTATGTTAGTCGCACTATGGTGGATGCTGAAACTAGATATTCCGACATTGAGAAACTTGCTCTCGCATTAGTGGTCACAGCAAGAAAACTACGACCTTATTTTCAGGCTTATCCTATAATGGTCCCTACAAACTAGCCTTTGAAACAAATTCTCCAAAAACCTGAAGTATCTGGGTGATTAACCAAGTGGACAATCAAACTTAGCGAGTATGACATTACCTTCTGCTCGTGAGTTGCTATTAAGGGACAAACCATAGCGGACTTCCTCGCTGAATTTACATGTTCAACACCATATTTTACCGATGTTACTCCTTCAAGCAAGCAGCCATTTTGGTCACTCTTTGTAGACGGGTCCTCGTGCTCATCTGGAAGCGAAGCTGGATTGATCTTCGTTGCGCCCAATGAATCGAGTTCAAATATGCTTTACGCTTTGATTTCAATGCATCAAACAATGAAGCAGAGTATGAAGCTCTGATCACTGGCCTTCAACTGGCTAATATCCTCGCAATAAAGTCTTTACTTATCTACAATGACTCGCAGCTCGTCGTTAATCAAGTAACTAACGAATTCGACTTGAAGGAAGAAAGAATGTCTTTATACAAATCTAAAGTATTGATTTTACTCGCCAAACTCAATAAATACAAAATAATCCATATGCCCCGAGAAAAAAATAAATTGGCTGATTCTTTGGCAAAGTTGGCTTCAATAGCAGAATCCGATTTAACCAGGGTTGTTCCTCTTAAACACCCCTCCTCACCAAGTATCGACCAAGTAACAGCCGAGCAGATCCTCACAATTCATCCGTCTCCATGTTGGATGGATCATATCATCCGTTATCTCCAAAGCGGATTACTTCCAGACGATAAAAAATTGGCCAAACAGATTTGCTATCATGCTGCCAGGTATATTCTGCAGGATGGTATCTTATTAATAAGGAGCTATACATTTTCGTATCTAAGGTGTCTTCATCCAGAAGAAGCTAAACGCGTTCTAGATGAGATACACCAGGGGGCATGTGGTATCCATCCCAAAGTGTAGTCATTGGCTTACAAAGCCATGAGGTAAGGTTATTATTAGCCCACCATGAAAGCAGATGCCATTGAATTAAAAAAAAATGTGATAAATGTCAACGTTACTCTCTGGTTTCTCATGTATCATCTGAGCAAATGACACTAATGGATGGCCCCTGGCCTTTCGCTCAATGGGGAGTTGATATAATCGGGCCTTTACCCATGGGAAAAGGACAAAACAGGTTCGCAATTATGGTCGTCGATTATTTCACCAAATAGGTCGAAGCAGAACCTTTAGCTACCATTACCGAAAAGTAAACCACTAAATTCATATGGAAGAATTTCATGTGTCATTTCGGACTTCCCCATACCATACTTTCTGATAATGGAAGATAGTTCGACAACGCTGCGTTCTCAGAATTTTTCGAGAAATGGAAGATACGCCATGTATGAACCTCCCCATATCATCCCCAAGCCAACGGCCAAGTAGAGGCGGTCAATAAGATTATCAAACATCATTTGAAGACCAAACTTGACGAATGCAAAGGTGTACGACCAGAAAGCCTACCCGAAGTCTTGTGGGCTTATAGGACAACAACTCGTACATCGACGGGAGAAACCCCTTTCTCTCTGGCATTTGGCACTGAAGCAGTGGTCCCAGTAAAAGTCAAAATATCCACCTACCGAGTGGAGCGCTACCAGTCAACCAACAACGAGGAAAGCCTAAAACTTCATCTTGATCTTCTAGAAGAAAAAGGGACATGTCTCAACTCCGAGCAGTGTCTTACCAACAGCGTATAGCCTGATATCATGACTCAAAAATTAAGCGTAGGACTTTCCAAGTCGGCGATTTGGTGCTCACACAGAACATTGGAACGGCTACTTGATCGCTAGATCCTAACTAGGAAGGCCCATATCGAGTTATAATAATTGTTCGAACAGGTACTTATTATCTAGAAGATATGCGAGCAAGGCCCCTGCGTCGCCCTTGGCATGTAGGGCATCTACTCCGATATTTCCCTTGAAGTGGTATACAAAGCGTATACTCCAATAATGTTTTTTTTGAAGCATTCATATAATGAACGCATGAATCATATCTAATAAAAATGATTTTTTTCATTCAAGTCCATCGACTACGAATCAATGCAACTTGGTCGCTACTCCTATTTCTAAGGACCCAAATAGCCCTGGAGAGGATACTTAACATTCTCTCGACCAAAAACTTCTGCTTATCACAGAACTAAAGACTCAGTTGATAGATCAATCTATCTCTATGAGGATGTAGCCACCAAGGCCTCCCTGACTGAGCCCTACTCATTCCCATGAGTTGAGTAATCACGTATTCAAGCATAATTCATTCCCATGAATTAAAACGGCTAAAAGAGAAACCAAAATAATTCTTTTCATTAAGATTCATATGACGATTCAATTACAAAAGCACTGAATTATTTTATATGAAAAGACAAATAAGAGATCAAGATTGATCTTCAGCTGCTTGTTCCTAAACGTCGCTTGGAAGAGGTGCACGACTTTCGACCTCTAGGTCAGTTTCAGGAACCCCCACGACCTTGGTAGCTTCCGTGACTTCATTAGCAGCAGCTTCTCTTTCTTCAGCAGCGACGATGGTTGCAACCTTCTGAA
>PVNU02001410.1:0-21234 GCA_003013855.2 Liriodendron chinense
GACTTTTTTGGGATTTTTTTGACTGGCCTTTTTTATGGGGGTTTTTCAGGGTGGTGTTTAGGACTGGGTTGACTGGGTTCAGGCTTGAACTGGGCTATGGAATGGGGCTTACAAGGGTGAGTTTGGCTGAGTTTGGACTTGGGATTTGGGGGTATGGTCCTCCGTTCAACCAGCTATCTCTACCAACAGTGTAGCCGAAGGTGGGGTGTCTACACTAATCTAGGTTAGATGGAAAATAAACATTACAGTGGGCCCTAAGAAGTTTTTAATAGTGGGCGTTCAATCACCACTGTTTTCGGTGCCATGGTCCACTTGATGTTTGGATCAGCTCATTTTTTTTTTGGATAATGCCCTATATCAACGATAAAAAATGGATGAACAGAGTGTGGATAAAACACATACATAATGGTAGGACCCATAGACCAGAGTTATGCAATCTAATTTACATACCTCTCATAAAATGCTGATTCCCATTCCCAATGGTTCTTCTTGTTCATCTTCTCCATTCTTTTGGCATATAACATGTGCAGATGGAGATGGTGGGTGGTGCGCATGTAGAGAGCTAAGGAGAGATGTCCACGTGCTCCTCATGAGAGAGAGAGAGAGAGAGAGAGAGAACTCTTTTGTTGTTGTAGTTTTGAAGGACAGGTTAGATGTGATTTTCAACTATGGCTTGTTATTCGTTGGGTTTGGCTAACTGGGGGGGGGCCTAAGGCCTCATATTCTAGCCCAAGGCAGGCCAAGCCCGAAAACCCATTGGGCCAGCCCGGCCAATTTACAGCCCCACCAACTAGTACCAAGCTCGGTACCGGAGGGGTCCCTTGGAAATCCAAGTTCGCCCGAGTTTCAACAACGTAGTCTCGGGTTACAGCCCAGCTTCCTCCCACCGACATGGAGGGAATTCCTGCATCCCTAAGCTCTATAGAGCCCACCATGATGTATAAGCAATATCCACTCCGTCCATCCATTTTGCTAGCTAATTATAGATCATGAGCCCATACATGAGGTCGATCCAAAGTTGATGTGGACCACACTAGGGGAAAGAAAAAGACCCTTGAAACCTTCCAAGGGCCCCATGATATTTATGGGCCATCCAACCCTTTCATAATGTGACTTCGGCCCAGATGAAAGCAGAATAAAAATATCAGCTTGTGACTGCCGAGAAGGTTTCAACGGTGGGTGTTCAATCCCCATTATTTCCTGTGGTCCACTTGAGCTTGGGATATGTCTCGTGCTTGGACTCATGCCCTAAAATAAGCTAGCGAAACGGATAGGCCAAATGGATATAACACATACATCACTGTGGACCCCACAGAGCTGAGGGCTATAGGAGACTGACATGGCTAGAGCTGAGCGTGAGCCAAGCTAGCTTGGTTAGCTTGCTCGACTCGGCTTGAACCAACTCGATTCGAAGGTTGCGTTCGATCCAAGCCGAGTCATTTTTCCAAGCTCAAAATGACTTTCAAGCCAAGCTCAATTCAGCTCGGCTCAATCGAAGCTCAATTCGGCTCAACTCGGCTGACTTAGCTGAAAAAGTATGTTTAGTCCCACATCGGAAGTGAGCAAGGAAATGAGAGGTGAAACTCTCTATAATAAGTTAGTGGGGGGATGTAAATGGACTTTGGGCTTGATTTTTAATAGTTTTAGGCTTGGCTTTGGGCTGGGCCTATTTAAAATTTCGTTCTTTCCAGGTTCAAACTCAGCACGAATTGGGCTCAAAAGTTCGGTCAAGACAGCTCGAACATGTTAGTCCAGCTCAATGGCCAAGCCGAGCCGAACACGAGCCAGGCTATTTAGTGACTGAGCCTAGGTCGAACATGGCTGAGCTCGGCTCATGCTCAACTCTATACATGGCCCACTCAGAAACACTGTGATCAATATCGTTATATTAATTAGCCTGGCCCAACTGGAATACACGCCCATTCCAAAGTGAACCAGACTCAGGTTGAGAACTGGGCCAGCCCAACAAGAACAATCAAGGACTGAGAACAGACTTACGTGGTGCTAAAAGCAGCATCATCAAGAACAAAAGACACAAACCACCATTTTTTCTACTGTCCATTGCCTTCAATTACAAAATCGTTCTGCTTGTGCATATATTTATAGTGGGCAGTACTCAATGGAAGATAAGAAACGGAGCATAGTAATTATCGTTTGTTGGTATTGATGGGATGGGATATAGATGCTTGCAAGTGTTGAGCTTCTCTCATCCAATGCCCATCTCACGACAAAGTTCCTTCAATGAAATAAAGACATGGATCCCAGCCACCTGTGTGACAGTGTGGCCCATTTATGGCTTAGGCTTTGCAGAGGCTATTTTAAGCGCGGGTTAAGATTCTGGCCTCATTTGGATGGAAATACATGGAACTAGCTAGCTCTTAGTGGACATAGATCTGCAACCAACCCAGATTCGACTGACCCCATGCACAGAGCTTGGGTCAGGTTGTTAGGGCCCTTAATTTGGGTTAGGGTCGGAAAACTCCAACCAATTTGAATTTTGAGCAAATTCAAGTTGGGTTAAGTCGGGTTGGGAATAAACACATGTATTTGGAATTTGAATTGGGTTGAAGTGGGGCATCTTGGATTGAAACTCAAATCTAGTAGGGTTTTCGATCTTGAAACTCTTTTTCCTTCTCGACATTCACCAAATTAACCCTCTATAGACCGCATCTTTTTTCCTTCTTTTTTTCTAAGTCAATAAAAAAGATGTGGAGATATTCATTTTCCTATATTTCTCCATGAATTGTCCGAGTACGAAAATAACTTCAGCAGTAGACCTTTTAGGCACAAAACTAAACCATTATTTTGATACATTCGTCACATGCCTTAGTCTTTACTCATTGCTAATTTTGAAGTTTCATAGTATAATTCATAAGTTTAATTTCATGATAGTTAACGTAGCTCTATATAATTCCTTTATTTAATAGGCATCATGATATTTTCCTCTATTTGTCTAGCATTTTTCTAGATATTATAATTTTGTTGAACAACTTTATTACTAAAAATTATCTAGTATCTCTCGTAATTGGTATGCCATTAGGTCCAAAGGCCTTTTTTGTTTCGTCTTTTTCAAGGCTTCATTCACTTAAAATATTTTCGTATTACTAAAGTACCTATAAACTCTAACGTAGTCATATGAATTTATTTTTCCTTTTATCATACGCTCTCAAGTTGATTGTCATTTAATAAGTTATTAAATAGTTTCACCACCTTCATTGATCTTATTGTCCCTAATTAGTTTTTCTGATCATCGCTCTTAATTACATGTAATATTATCTAAGTCCCTACTTTTACTCTCTCTCACTTTTACAAGTCTTTTGAAAGATCTCATTTTTAGACGTTCGAAGGCATCTTTCTCACCTTCTCCTGTCTCTAGTCTCTTGTAAAGATTATTATAAACTTCTAATTTATTCTCCCTTACTACTTTTATTGCAACGCTCTCAATATTTTTATATTGTTCAAGATTTTAATGATAACTAATCTCTTTGCCAAGCTTTGAAATGTGGATGTTTCTTGTTAATATAGTTTTGCGCATCATCATTCAGTTATCAAATTTACTTATATAATTGAATCTTCTCTCTAGCTACTCTTAAAACATCTTTTACAACTTACCAATGCATTCAGCCATCTCATTTCATTTAATGTTTACTTTTTTTCTCACATTCTACTTTCCTTCTTCTATCAATTTATTTTTTAATAGAATTATTCTCTCCTTTTAAATTCCACCACTTAATTTTTGAACATATATTAACTTTATTTCCTTTCTTCCATCTCTTGATATAACTATTAACATATGTTGTGCGGTCTATCAACCAATGAAAACATCTATAGCCGTCAAGCAGTCATGGCTATTAATTAATGTCTATCAGATTAATGTCTAACAGTAAATAACAAATGGTCCAAATTTGAGGAGCAAACCCTTTTACTCTTAAGATCAGGCCTGACTTCTGTTTTTATCGCACGCACTCACACCCCACACACAACGATGCACTAGCAACACAGTGGGATTTCATCACAACGAGTACTCAAACCATGACCTCGTGTTGAACCTCTTGTGAGTCTACCACTGAGGCATTCGTAGGGACCTGACTATATGCTAAGACCATTAACCAGCAATTAATTGCACCATGAGGTCGAGTCCTAGTCAGCCGGACCCGGTCTGTCCAGCCCAATATGTACAGGCCTATATATTTGGGTACACCATTTTGTACGCACGCAGATAAGACCTTGCAAGAGGAGGTCCACATTGATGAATGTCTAGGGTCAACCCATCTCTTATTCCAGGGTGAATTCCTCCACTAAGCCCAGGTGGGCCCACCTGAAATAGTGATGAACCATCGAATTTGAGGGGCCTATTGTGCATTGCAGTACCTGACCTAAAATCATATTATAAAAGCTATTAATCACTAATAAAATGGATGGTATATAGGACCGTCTTCCTCTCGCCTATGTAACCTTCATTCAATGGCTTTGTGATCCAATCACAGCATGGGATGTATAATAAAACCCTTCCTATCCAATGGACGTTAGTAAAAAGAGGTTAGCCGGTTAGGCCTGACAGGAATTTGCATTAGGAAACAAGAATTCAAACTAAGATCATTGCTCTAAATTCATATTTCATCTCTATTATATACAACGGGAGTAGACATAGTTTTTATCACTTCAATTATTTCAAAGGACATAGGAAATTATTTGAACTAGAAGTAGAAGCATTTATGTAATTTAGAAGTGCCTACATGCTTGGCAATCAACGGTTGATATTTCAGCCTTTAGATTTTTACCTAATAAGCCCTATCAATGTGCTAATTTTATGTACACCCACAAACACTGGCAATAAGATGACCCTTTGGATGTAGGATCATCTCCAACCGTTCAAACTGTTTATATCATGGATCTCAACTTAGATAGTGTATATATGGAATAAATAAATAAAATAAGCCCTCTTGAATTGGGTTATATTTGTCCCTTGTTCCTTTAGCTCCTTTGAATTTCAACAATATGATATAATTATAATTAGGGTTGTACACAAGTTGAGTAAGCTCGAAAAACTCACTCACTCATATCAAAAGTGAGTTTGGGCCGAGTTGAGCCAAATTTTGGGTGCAGTGCCACGCCCGAGTCAACTTGACTCGTGGAGTGGCTAGAAACCTACTCGACTCGAATCGTAATTCGGAGTATAAATACTCCAAAAAAAAAAAAAAAACCCTAATCTTTTCATTTAAAAAAATTCCGCTCAATTGCCCGAGCACCTTAATCCTAAACTTCTCTCTCTCTCTCTCTCTGCGCGCGCGCTCGCTCACCCACCCGACCCTTGTGTGTGTGTGCGCACGCGCGTGTGCTCACCCACTCGGCCCCATTGGACCACCCCCTGAGCTGCCCTGCGGCCTGCCTATCCGCTCGACACCGGCCACCCCCTGAGCTGCCTAGCTTGCCTATCCGCTCAATGCCGGTAATTCCTTTCCCCCCTCCATTTTTTTTACATGGATTTTCGGGCGAAAACTCAAACTCAGTCTCGGACTCGGCTCGAACTTGAACTTGCTCGGTCTGCTGATCGAGCAAGTCAACGCTCAACTCGTCGAATAGGGGCTGGGTGGTCCAAGCCGAGCAACAAGCAAGGCAAAGCTCGACTCGACTAGTGTACAGCCCTAATTATCATTAAAGGTTTGAATTTTAACAGTCCAATGTAATTAAAGGGCTCAAATGCTTAGGTCTAAGAGTATTCCACGGAAGTTAGGCCCATCACATAGATGGTTTTAGTCATTGAAAATGATCCAGATTCAATGGTTGACATCCTCAACATGCATTGCATATGATTAAAAGTATTTATAGCAATGGATGGTTGGAAGGAAGTGTATGAATAGGATGATTATAACTAATTAGGATAAGTTTTTCAAGAAAGGATCTGTGGAGAGGATGCTTAAAATCGCCCTATTCCAACGATTTTTTTTTCTTAACACCCGCCTAAAGTAGCCGGATCGATTGATGGATCTAAAAATAGCTGGAATCTCCAAGGAGTTGTTCAAGGAAAGTGCCTGAAGCTAAGGAGCCATAGGTAGACTAAGATAATTTGGCCATGTCTATTAAACCTGAACTACACCGGTTAGTGATGAGTTGAAGGCTTTAAAAGGCCAAGAGAAAGATTAAAGAGGCTCTAAAAGCAGTTAGCAGTGAGCTAAAGGCTCTAAAAGTCAAGGGAAAGGTCCAAAAGGCTCAAAATGACCTGCATTGATAGTCAACAACCACAATTATGGATGAAGATGTGTAGCCAGCCGGCCCAAGCCCAATTAGTTTAGATTGGGCCTACATGCAGATGATGATGATGGCCCATCACATTCATGTTGGAATTGGTGGGCCACACACAACATTAGATCCTCAGTCAATGTATTGGATGGTTTGGATCTTCTCTATAGGTTTTAAATGGGGCCCAAAACAGCGTAGCATGTATGCTGTCTACTCTTCCCACATAGTACCATACCTAAAGAGGTAAAATAGCAGGGGTCTCAAGTAGGGCTGTCAATAGACCGGGCTGGCTTTTGGGCCTGGCCCGCCTTGAGCCGGGCTTGGGCTAGAGTATCAGGCCTGCGAGTTGAGTTCGGGCCTAAACTATAAGCCCGTTTTTCAAACGGCCTGGACTTGGACTGAGCTGTTAAAAACCCATCAGCCTAGCCCAACCCAAATATATTTTTTTAAATTTAAAATTAAAATTAAAATATTTTTCTCCCTTTCAAAATTAAAATTTTTTTCAAATTTTTTTCAAAAATCATCTCCCTCCTAAAGCTCATTTTATTCACTGTAGTATCGATGAATTTTTTCATATATGGAAAATCATAGGATTAAAGGACAGGTTCTCTCTATGTGAAAGGCCGCCGAGCTCTAGCTAGGCTGGGTTCAGGCCGAACCTATATTTACATCTTGAGCCAGGCTTCGGCTACACTAATGTGACCTGTCACGAGCCCAGGCCAGGTTTGGGCATGTGTTAAAGGAGGCAAGCCAGGTTTGGACAGAGATTAGCCAAACCCGAACCTAGTCTAGTGTCAACAGGCTAGATTAGGGCTGGGCCAAGCTTTGTCCAAACTCAAACTCGCATTTTTTGCTCCTAGTCTAAACCGGGACTCATCTTATAGCAGGCAAAATAGCCCGAGCCAAGCCCGGCCCGAGCCTGAGCCCAAGCAGGAGAGATCCAAGGTAAGGAGGTTCCACACTTAAGTAGAGCCCACGTAAATGAGTTGGTGGCAAGGCCTGCCTGATGAACGGCATAGATTACCATACGTGCGGTTAAATCATAATCGCGTGAGTAATTACCATAATTTTGAATTAACAAGAAAAGCAACATGATCAAAGGCAGAAAAGAAAAGCAACATGATCAAAGGCAGAAAAGAGAGAGAGAGACAGAGAGAGAGAGAGAGAGAGAGGTGAGAGAAGTGAAATCCAACAAAAGCAACGATCAAATCTTGCCGATAACCTTAGGACCGCCCACGACGGAGATTGGTGAAAAGAGAGAAGGTCTTTTATGATGGAGAGAGAGAGAGGGAGGGAGAGGGGGAGAATAAAAAGAGAGTATGAAATTTTGGATCAAGCTGGGTTTTTTTTTTTTTTTTTTTTTTTTTTCAGGGTTTGTGTGACCTTATCAAGGGGTTGGATGGTCAATAAATATTACAGTGGACCCTATGAAGTTTGTAATGGGGGACGTTTAATGACCACTGTTTCTGTATTCCACCTCAAAATCATTTTTTTTTATCATTTCCTAAAATAATCTAGAAAAATAGATGGATGCTATGGAAATAACAATGCATACATGGAGGTGGGGTATATGCGGTCAATCCTTTTTCAGCACCTTTTAGGCCATGAACCCAAAAATTAAGCAGATCCAAATCTTAGTTGGACTATACCATAGGAAACAGGAAACAATGCTGATTGAACGCTCACCATTATAAACCCTGGACACCTGAATGAAGGAAAAAGAGCAAATATCAGCTTGATCCAAAACTTTTGTATCTCATAAGAAGTTTTTAATGGTAAGCTTTCATTACCACTATTTCTTGCAATGTGGTCCACTTTAGATTTGGATCTGCCTTATTTTTTTGGGATCAAGCCCAAAAATGATCTTGAAAATTGGATGGACGGTGTGTATTAAACACATACATATTGGGTCCACAGTGCCCTTATGCAACTGTAGGGTTGTAAATGGGTCAATGGACTGATGGGGTTCCCAAAGCTGACCCATTTAGACTAGACCCAGACCCAGACCCAACCCATTTGTTAAATGGTATGGGTCTGGGTCCAAGAATAGACCCAATTACTAAATAGGTCGGATCTAGTTTCCTTTATATTAGACCTAACCCCACCCGGCCAAACCCATTTAGGCCCGAACCATCCTAACCCCGTTTTAAACTTAGTAAAAATGCTTGCCTACCAAATCTAGACCCAGATCCATTAGACCTGGCCCATTTATAAATGGGTATGAGCGGATCTCCCTCTACCAGGCCCAAACCCATTTAGAAATAAGTCTAACAGGGTTGACTCAAACCTACGCAGACTCGCTAATTTAGTAAAAGGGTTTAGGTATAAAATTTAGACCCAAACCCATTTGGTAAATTAGTGAATCTGGTATTGACTAAACCCGCCCCCAACCCGAGCATTTACAGCCATATGCAACCTTCGTTAAAGGCCTTGCGTTGATGGGCATCGTTGTCAATTTTGGAAAAATCACGCTTTAAACTTGCGGACCGCTGGAATGCTAACGGAAGATTCTGGTTGACAATATCTTGGTTAGTAAGGGAATCGGATTGCGTCCTGAACTCAGGACGCTCTTATTGTACTGAGTAAACTCAGTTGGGCTCACTGTAAATGTATGTAGTTTATCTACACCGTCCATCCGCTTTTTCAGTTCACTTAAGGGGTTGAAACCAAAATTGAAGCATATCCAAAACTTAGGTGGACCATACCACAAGAAACAGTGGGTATAATGATTTCCATCGTTGGAACCTTTCTAGGGCCCACAGTGATGTTTATTTGTCATCCAACCTGTTCACAAGATCACACAGACATTGATGAAGGGAAAAAACAAATATCAGCTTGATCCAAAACTTCCACGGCCCCCAAGAATTTTTCAACCATACAGATTCAATTCATATTTTTTTCCTGTGGTGTGGTCCACTTAAGATTTTTATATGCTTCATTTTTTGTCTCAAGACCCAAAATTATCTGTTAAAATGGATGAACGGAGTGGATAAAATACATAAATCACGGTGGACCCTGCAGAGTTTACTCAGTACGCTTCCGTTCATAAGGTATCTTGTTAAAAAAAACTTAATGAGGTACTACTTCGTAAAATTTTCTAAATTATAGCCACTCGTTTCGTCCATTTTACAGATCCAAAGTTCAAGTGGACCACACCACCGAAACAGAGGCCGATCCAAAGTTCAAGTGGACCACTCCACGGGAAATAGACCATTGAAACCTTCCAAGGGCCCCCTGTGAATCTTTTGTGCCATCCAACCCCTTCATTAGGGGCCGTTTGGTTACTACCAAATAAGCTACTTTTTGACCGAACTTAAGGTGTTAAGTTACATTGGCACTTAAGTTCTTTCGTAAGTATAATTGAAAAGTGACTTATCTCTTAAAAATTACTTATCTTAGATGGTTTTTTTTTTTTTTTTTTAAACTTTTTGACTTTTGACTTTTGACTCTTTTACTTATCTCTCTCGTGTCACGCTTTTGCTCTTTTTCTTTTTCTTTTTTTTTTTTTTGGGGGTGGTTAGTAAACACCCACACTGTTAGTCACCCTCCAATGTTAATTAACCACCCTTCAATTTGGCGTTTCTACTTATCTCTTTCAGGTCACGCTACATGTCAAAGTTCTCTCTCATGGTTCACTCAATTATTGCTCTCTCATACCGTCCATATCAAAAGAGGCCCCACATGATGGACTATACCATCAAAGGTGGGGCTCACATAATGGATGGCCCACATCAAAGATGGGCCCCACATTAATTGGTGCAAGATCCAATCCACCAATCGGGTTGATCTGATCTTCTACATGTTTCCCAAAAATGGTTCTAGTCCACTCACCATGTAAACCGACTATTGGAAACAAGTTAATGGGCTAGAAAACTTCAGCCAAGTCTTCTAGAGCCGTACATTTGTTTTGCAGACTGGTCCACCTGACCAGTGGATCAACTTGATTCTTGTGCCAGGGCATCCATATAGTAGTCCTGTTCTGATGGATGGAATGTATCTCAGACCAATCGTGTTATGCTAGCACATGCATGGCATGTACATGAGCTTTATTGCACGCATGTGGGATTAGAAAAGCTCATTCTATTAGGAGAACTGCCTGCATGCTTAGCTTTTTCTTTTCATGCCAATATGTTGCTTATTATATGTTGATTTGAAATTTTCTTTCAAAGGGTTACTTATCAATGTGTTATTACCAAACATACTTATTTACTTATTGGCTGATAAGTATGTTGTTTACCAAACATGCTTATCTACTAAATAAGTAAAAACCAAGATAAGTAACTTATCTGATAAGTAGCTTATCTTAAGTAACTTACAATCCAAACAGGCCCTAAGCGACTCCAGCCTGGATGAAGGGAGAACACAAATAACAAATGGTTCCAAAACTTCAGTGACCCTAAGAAGGTTGCAACCGTTCAATCCCCAGTGTTTCCTATGGTGTGGTCCACTTAACCATGGATCCGTCTCATGTTTGGGCTCATGCCCTAAAATGAGCTGGTGAAACAGATGGGCAGAATGGATATAACACATATATCACTATGGGCATCACAGTGCTTAGGGCTGCAGGAGTTGATATGGCCCACCAAGAAGCACTGTGATCAATATCGTTATATTAGCCTGGCCACAACTGGACTACAGGCCTATTCGAAAGTGAAGCAGACTCAAGTCGAGACCTGGGCCAGCCCACAAGAGTAATCAAGGACTTTCTTCAAGCAAATTGAAACCGTACAACCATCATCTGCCATTTTCTTCTACTCTACCATCTTGTTGAGCAACTTTGCAAAAAACAAAATAAATTAATAATTTTTCCATGCACTTTTAAAACTTTATTAGTATTACCATTTGGTGTCATCATAAGGCATTTCTTATTTCATCTTTCTTGGAGCTACTTTCGCTTCAAATATCTTAATCTTACGAAAGTATTTATAGACACCAGTATCATGTGAACTTATTGTTCCTTTCATCCATATACTCTTAAGTTGATTGTCATTTTATAAGTTATGAAAATAATTTCACCACTTTTCATTGATCTTATCATCCATATACTCCCAAGTTGATTATCGGTTTAAAAGTTACGAAAATAATTTATCCACTTTCCATTGATCTAGATATATATTCCCAAGTTGATTATCAGTTTATAAGTTATGAAAATAATTTCACCATTTTCCATTGATCTTATTATCCTTGATTAGTACCTTCTCAGATTTTAGTTCAGTCCTGCTTAATATTAGCATGTTTCTCTATTGTTAAGCTTCATTATAAGTAGTCTCTTGTCAAGCTTTGGAAGGTGCATCATCATTCTACCACCAAATTTCCTTATATAATTAACTTTCCTCTTAATACTCTTTAAAACATTTTTACATTCCTAATGCACCTCAGCCATCTCATTCCATATGCTAATTGCAATTTTCTCACATAACACTTTACTTTTTCCATAATTAACTTTTTAATAGAATTACTCTCCAATTAAAGTCTACCACCTAATTTTTGAACACATTAATTTCATTTTCTTTCTTCCATCTCTTAATATAACACTAGCCTGTGTTCTATCCATCCACCATTAATTAAAATAACCATCCAGCAATGATAACCATTAATTAATGCCTATCAAGTTGATGTCTAACAGAAATAGTAAATGGTCCAAATTGGAGGGAAAAAATAGTACCAATATCATATCCTCAGTGCAATTTTTTTTGGTTATGCCATTACTCAGCTGCTTCCACAGATTGGACAATTTTAATATCCCTACAACCATTCCATCATTCCATCTTCACGTTTGAAGAGTCACCGGTAATTTTAAATGCTACAAAACTAAACTAGAGGCCCACAAGAAGTTGGAGCAAACCTTTGTCCTCTTAAGATCAGAACTGGCTGACCGTGACTAAAGTAGTGAGACCATTAACAAGCAGTTGCTCTATGAGGTCTGTCCTAATCAGCCCGACCCAGTCTGTCCAGCCCAATGACAGCCCTAATTGGGTGCACCGATAGGCCTCTGCAGGAGGAGGTCCACATTGATGAACGTCTAGGTACCCCTTTTTTATTATTATTACAGGGCGAATTCTTCTATTGATCCCAGGTGGGCCCACCTGAAATGGTGGTGAACCATCGGATGGGATCGGAGGGGCCTATTGTGCATTGCACGTGACCTAAAATCAGATTATAAAAACTAATAACCACTTGTGAAATGGACGGTAGGAGTCTTTTGCTAAGAGGTCAAGGGAAGGTCCAAAAGGACACATGAAAGTAACAAAGGAGAAATGCCCAAAAGGACGTGAAGATCGGTAAATAAATAAATAAAAAAAGACGACAAATTGTCGAACAACTGCAATGACAAATCCAGATGCATAGCCAGCTGCCACCAAGCCCAATTAGTTGGGATTAGGCCTATATAAGGGTGATGCGGATGGCCAGATAACTTTCATGTATGCTCATCATGAAACCATTTAATGATGGAAGCCCCCAATAAATAATACAAGGGCCAAAAAAACCATCACATTTCAAGTCATCCATACAAGGTGCACGATCCATCAATTGTGGGGCGTCAGCGATAATGTTAAGAGGAAACAGGCAAGAATCATGTAATTCATTCTCAAAACTGCAAAAGCGAATGCAACTGTAGACGGAACCAATTGAATAAGCACCAGTGCTCTCTCATATTCATGCAAGGACACTGTCAAATCTCACATTCATAACAATATACTAACATCAGTTCTCATCTGTTGTTTCTTATTCTTCAGCAAGATGGGCACTTCAAATAACCAGCTACTACCCCCCAATCAAAACAGCAGCTCTAACAACAATTTAAATTACTCCACCGCAAAGGAAACCGCCAAACCTCAAGCTCTACGGAAGCTCACCTCAGCTATTAGTTTGTTGCAGCAACCAGCGCCATGTGCTCGATCAGGTCCAACACCCGGTTGCTGCACCAAAGTCATCTCAGCTCATTACAGTGGGTACAGAGTACATCAAATAGCCATATGCTAATGGGACGGCCAGGATTCCACATCCACGGGGCTTGAGCCTCAAGTGTGACAATGTAGTGTGTGCAAGATCCAACTCAAGTACAAAAGAAATGGACAATTAGGAAGCTGCTCCCACAATCCCCATTCTACGTGTGGTCCACCACATCACCAAGCTGGGAAGATTTTTGGGCCCCGCCTGAAAGCAGCTTGGATCTTAAAATGCACAGGTGTGCATGCTGGCATGTCTGAGGCACAATCCACACGAGTCCCATTTTGCATATCCATCTGAAGGGGGAAAACAAAGGCAAAAGAATCCAGAGAGTCGGCTTACCTGTAACCCCACTCGTTGTCGTACCATGAAATAAGCTTCATAAAGGAAGCACTCAATCCAATACCAGCCTTCGAATCAAAGATGCTTGACCTATAATTAAAAAATAAAAAATAAAAAGCCATTTATATATAGAAACGGGATAAGTGTATATAATTACAATCCTACATTTGGCATGCCCAACCATATTAGGAAAAATTTTGTACCTGGTGTCACCAACGAAATCATTGGAGACAACATCCTCATCCGTGTATCCAAGTATTCCTTTCAATGGCCCCTCCGAGGCAAACCTGAAATTGAAGTTTAGGAGGCATTTTTAGGATATGCAGCTTCGAAGATCCAAGTGCCTACACACCTGGAAGACTGCACCTATAATATGTTTGATCAAACATCTGTATATGAGGATGTACATGTGGATTTGCCTACATAACATGCATGCATCCATGTGTAATGCAAGAAATTTTGTAGGCAACTAGAAAAACAAAAGTGTCGACATCAATATATCCAATTGTTGATTAAAAAAAAAGTACAACAGTCAGCATCAAGATTAAAGCATAGCATGAATTTGAACGTAAGCCCAACCTTCATCATCATAGATCAAACAAATAAGATTTTACGAGGAAAAGAAAAAAAAATCGAAAGGAAAACAGAAATGGAAACAATGTGGCAGAAAACAAAATAACTTGAAGGGCAACAAAGATTCTTTTTTTCTTCTTCTTCTTTCTGAACACAATATAGTGAACAAAGCCCACCATAGATGCTATTTTGAGAAAACTAGAAAGCAGAAGCAAAGATAAACAACTCAAATGATACCACAGCAGGCTGTCTACCACACAACAATACCATGAGATACACAACGACATCCAAGGCTCTGAGGACTTCTGGCGAAAGGGATTGAATAGCAAAGGAAGCAGTATAGCATTCACTTCCTTTTAGTATATATGAGACAAAATAGAGTTCCAAGCATACAAACAACCCCTTAGATTTCCTATAGTTCTCATTAACCTAAGATACCATGTAATTACCTTAGCATCCAAGACCTTAAAAAACGGTTGCACAACAATGAACATTGAACATTGATAGACATAACGGATGACTAGCCACCAATGCCAAAAATGAAATACTAGGAATGAATCTTTTGCTCGTAGACATGGCCCAAAGCTTTTCTTTCTAAATTAGTAGAAAAAGCTTGAATAAAAAAGAAAGGCCCGATGGCCATCAAAAGCAGCTGCATAACACAAAAGGGCCGACCAAGTACTGAAAGAACCCCAAAGTAGAGAGGGAAGGAACCCACAGCCAACGTCCAAGAGCAAACAAGCCATTTGGACCCTAGCTATAACAGTAGAAATACCAGCACATACAGATGCTATTAAAAAAAATGGAGTTGTGCCATTTTTCTAAATAGCCCAAAGGATGGCACAAAAGAAAGATTCCAAATCACTTTGTGCTTCTTGTGAGGGAGTCAAATGCTCCAAAGCTTCAAAATGCTGTTGAGGAGAATGATCGGGCCACTTTGAACTGCTGGAAGCACCACCCCAAACAGCATGGGAATGTAAAGAGGTGGTTAACAGCTCCGGTACCCCCACACACACAAACAGCTACCACTGACAATAATCACATTCCGGCATCTAAGGCAGTCCACAAGAAGGATACAATCACGACCTGCAAGCCATGCAAAAACAATAGCTCTTGGAGGAGCTTTCGACTTCAAATCCAATCCGATGGGGAAGTAGTGGCATCAATGAAGGATAATTTTCTGACCGATGACTTAAGCAAGAAAGAATTGGACGGGTCCTACTGCCATAGAAGAGTGTCCTTCAATTGGTTGGTGACCGCCAAGGCAAGAAGCAAACATCATGTTGAGAAACTAAGCTTCATCATCATTGGATAAATTCCTTCTGAACAACAGGCCTCCAACACATGGCAATCTGCCACCTTGGCGTCCTTTAACAAGGCCAAGTGATAGAGACAAGAAAAAGATATCTGCAACTCAAGTTTCCACACCAACAATAATTCCAAAAGCTAGCATCACAACCATTACCAACATCCACAACCACTTCTTAGAGAGCCTCACGTTCCATGTACATAATTCCTTTCCAGCATCTGGAACTTCCATGCCTCACTAAAACAGGAGTGCATCTATCATCATCCTAACAGCCATAGGTTTCCACCAAAATACGCCTCCAGATGGCTTCCTTTTTCTGTAGTAAACCCCCATATCATTGAACCAAGAGAGCACCAGTCATCAGCTTCAGGGGTCTAAGGCCAGCTCCACCTGAGACAGTGGCCTTGCACACTTCCATTCAAAATAGATGAAATTTATGCTTCGCTGCATTCCCCTGTCATAGGATATCTCATTGAATCTTTTCTAAATTGGAGATCAAACCAGTTGGACATCAAAACAAAGAGTGAATTGGCATCACTGTCATTGATGAACTGAAATCTAAGCCATTCGAGTTTGGACAATGAATTCACAACATAAGTTCCATCATCCTCTCTTACTTCCACCAATGACCCATAAAGATCAATTCAACACCTGATATCCTCCACTGTGAACCAACAATCACCTAGTGAAGACTCTGCTTTAACGTCACCTATGTTAGTCCAATCTGTGAAGACTCTGCTCAGCCTCAACTATGGATGTCAAATATAAGTAGACATTGTTTCCAGTTGTCAATCTTTTCAAGTTTTATACGAAGGCTGTTCACGTCTTGGGCCCACTATATTCAAAAGATCCAAAAGCTTTTAGTCTAGACTCTAGAATCACTTTAGATTTCTTTAGCTTTATGTTCCTGTAAAATGTGTAGTTATTGTTGGTTATGATGTTTCTATGGATTATGCCACCGAAAATGTCCTCTTTGTAAGTCCAAGTTTTAAACATTTCTACTATCTATAGACAAAGTTTAGCCAAGATTTAAAGATTGAACTACCCGAAGTACAATCGGTGTTGGACGATGGTAAGCAGGATGACGGTGACTATGTTGCTTCCTAACTGCAGAAGAAAAATGAAATGATCCATAACATTTACATCAGATTTTCTGTATGAATGCATCCAAAACGACTTGCTTTCATACCCATTATGTAGCTATAGCGATCCATCTGCTAAATGACTACAACCAGGGAATGATGTTCATCCTTTTATGGTGTAAGTCGTTCTTGAAGTCTTAGAGAAGACCATTCCTGTGATGCAGACCATAATGGAAACATAATTTTTGCCTTCTTATAGACAAATACGACATTGAGATAATCTTCCAAAAAATAAAAATAAAAAAAATACGAAATTGAGATCTTTGCCGAAACGTGATTGATTTCTAAGATCAGTTCCAGGTCTAGATCTATATAATAGTCAATCCCAGTAAAGTCCTCGAACAGCATATTTTCTTAAATCGAGGCCCTCAGTAATTACACATAACCAACGGGCTCCACACACCTGGATGTAAATTGTTCTTGAAATCTTAAAGAAGATGATTCTTGTAATGCATCCAACAATTTCCATACTCCTGGATGTAAATATGAAGTTCTAAATATGTTGCCTCTTAACTGCATAGTACCCATTGCATAGATATAGTCACTTATCTCTCGAATGGCTACTACTAATGGGGATAAAGATCGATCTGTTTGGGGCAGCAAATTGTTCCTGAAGTATTAACAAAGACATTTCTTGTGATGCATCCTAAAGTTGTCCTCTTTCCTGGCTGGAAATATGAAGTCTTGATGTCAACATGACCAGTGAACCGAACTGTCAACAAGTCATGTGAAATCACATAGTACAATATGAACAATAGAAATACATGACACAGAAAATCATTAACCGCTAAATCACTCAATTAACAAATGGACAGGATTTATTCTTCCAAATATGCATCACAATCATGGTCCGACAATTGCTCCCTGCTGTTATGCAGAAAACTCAAGTCCATTGTTGTTGACTTGTTTCCTATAAGGTCTCTGTCTCCTTTTTCTTTAAAATTATCCATGTTTTGACAAGCTTTTCAGTAAACAATGTAATACCCTTTTCAAGCAAAACTGCAGAATATTTATCACAAAGCAACTTGAGACCATCACTGGGTCTTTTCTACAAGGAAATCAAAGAAAAGGAAACAAAACGACGAAAAGATGGATCTTAAGAAGTGTAATATCTATGATTTTTTATGATTTATTATTTAATTTAAAAACCTGGATTTGAATTTATGAAATTAAAATAATAATAATTTGATGTGTGTAAGGTTGATAACATGTATGATGTACATTTCCCATGGAATAATTGGGTAGAAAAGTGGAATTATAAACTAAATTCCATGTATATAAACTTTAGTAATTCATTTTAAATTGTTTGTATCATCTGTGGAATTAATCTGAGCCATAGATTGATGGATTAAATCATGTAAAATCCAATAGCATAGTCCGATCGACCCAGATCCAATTATAAATCCTTCGATCGCGGCCATTTAATCTTATTTTGATCACCGTGGCCCGCTGAATCGATCAAACCGAGTTTTGTTCCGTTGGAATCATAGAGTGTCTTTAGAAGAACCTTCGTGACCATTGAAATTCTCATTGGACTTCGATCAAGCCATTAAAACTTATCCTAGCACCAAACCAATGGTGAAAGTGAACCCCCGTGATTTTTTTCAATTGGTGTATCATTTAGCTGTGGGATTTTCTCCACACCTTTGTTATAGCATTTTAGCCGTCCATGTGAAATTTCATCATTGGATAATCTTCCGATACCGTTTAATAGAAGATCTACTACGACCATGTGGACCACCAATTAAGGTGAAATCACTTATGGACGACTTTTTTCATATGCTTAAGTGACCTATTAGATTAAATCCATCGTAGGGTCCTAGATGTGGACATGTGGACCGAGATGTACTGAAGTTCCATTCGATGCGATGTACAAATTCAAAATCTTAATCGGAAACGTAGATAAGGATAAGAAGATTTCTATCTCCGTTGCGGACCGTCCATCTTTGTGTATGGCCATCGTTGTGTGGACAGATTTTGTGCTTTCTAAGTTTTCTAAGATAGCCTATGTCCCCATGTTTTCAGAATCTGGAACCAGGGTGTGTTCACTGTCCATCACATTTTTTATTAATTACTCTTAAACCGGTAAAAGAAATGGAAAGTTAACGGTCCATTATCTAATCCATAACTACCCTAACCTATAGTGCGGACCACTTTACAAAACACTCAACAGTCGTGATTTAATCCTGCCTTCAAGTGGTCAAGCTTATCCTTAGAAACTAACCATCTTAAGTTGTGGTGTTTACCACCATTCAAGTCATTCTTTGTGTCCTTAGGAGATCGAGGGTTTGGACATCACTTTTACTTCTCAAACTTACCATACTTTAACAACTTTTCGAACCCTCCATCATGACAATATCGGATTTGTGAAAGGTGGGCCCGATTTCGAGATATTACGTGTTTAATTTAGAATATCTATTTAGTGTAACATTGTTCAAATCAATGTGTGTCCATCCGATAGTCCCTTAATCGCAAACTTCAACCATAACTTTATGATTTTGATATCTATGTGATGTACGTCTCGGATTTGATAGAGGAATCCCAGGTAAACCATAGATCAATCGCACCTATCTCTCACTATCATTTGCCTTATTCTAGAATTGTATTCTAATCCAAATATTATTTAAATTATCTCTCATGAGAGAGGAAACGCTGGAATCCTCTACGAACCAACCCCTCCCTTCCCATATCTCACCTGGACCATCCATTAGCTGGTCCACTCCATCAAACCATTCACCTTCATCATCACGACCGTCCATATTCTTTTCTAGTTTTTTATCGGGGAGAAGACGATTTATGTATGAATCGGTGGATCATAGTGTAGAGTTGTGGACAAGGTGTTCCATACGGCAACGGTGGCCGTAACGGCCACCACCGTTACCGTTACGATACGGGCTGTAACGGCCGTTACGGACCCCGTATCGGCCGATACGGCCCCTTTTTATTTTCTGAAAAAAAACAGTTTACATGACCGTTACGGGACTGTAACGGTCCATTACAGGGCCATAACGATCCCGTAACGGCCATTACGGGGCCGTTACGGCCTGTTTTTTCTGTAACCGGCCGTTACGGACCCCGTAACGCGTAACGCCACCCCGTTTTCCTATACGTATCGGCCGATACGGCCGTAATCGTAACCGTTTTGGGATACCATGGTTGTGGATCAAAGATTTTTTTTACCATTGGATCGTGCTAATCGGATTTTCTTATCATCTTAACCGTCAAATTCTGGGTTCAGACCATCAAACCGTGAGTTCAAGGAATTTTTCACTCTACTACTTTCCTTTTATGAATGTTGCATTTCATTATTTAATTCAATTTTTTAAAGTAATAGCTAATAATGTGGATGATCTAGACCATTGAATCCACGTCCCAACCATTTATTACTGTTTGATATAGGGACGGATGGTGTGGATCTTGTTTGCAACATGTCTAGATTACTTGCATTGCATGTGGACCATGGTTGGTTGAGAGTACATAGTGTGTATGTGTTGATTTATGAAAAATCGTCAAAATCAAGAGTTTATTAGTGGGCCCCATTTTTTCAAGTTGAATGGAGTGGATTTCTAAAAAGGGCCCCATAAAAAACTCTTGATTTTGACGATTTTTCCTAAATCAACACATAAAATTAGTTACCTATGAAGGTTCTAATTAAAATTTTACTAAGCACTGTAACTCTAATTCTAACTTCACTAGGTGTTAGCCCTAACCCTAGGCACTTTGGGATTCTAATTTCTCTGACACCTTATCAAACAACCACTTTCTCTAAAAGCTCGAACTTATTAGTCCAGGTATTGAATGCTTTAAATTGGAGTGATAACTCCCTTGTGGGGTCCAGATGTGCCCATCACCTTTAAGTTCAGATTCTGTCTCAGTTTCAGGTAGTTAGCACCACTGATTCGAGTAGTGTGGACCATCTGGGACTCCAATTGGTCTCATCTTTTTATAGTCGGTCATCTACTAATTAACACACAATATGAATGGGGTAGATTTCTCAAAGAAATACATATGGGGCCCATGAGTGGACTGCTATCCAGTCCAGAAATACACATTTTTTGTATGTTTTACATCTCAGAAACGTCTCCACTAATTAAGATGGTGGGGCCCATTCGAATATCAGATTACGCTGAAACTTGGTGGGACACCTGATATCCACATTCTGGAGAAGATGGACGGTTTAGATCTAACAAATAAATCATGGTGGGTCCCACGAGTGGGGGCCAGATACATCAACCCCCTCCCCATTTCCATGTGCATCGACGCACAGACGCTGCTGGACTAGCAGCGTCCTTGGGCGCTAACTGGTCCAGCAACCCACTTTCTTTCTTCTTCTTTTTTCTCTTGTGGGGCCCATTTTAGAAATCCACTTCATCCATCTCGTAATGGATGGGCCCATTAGTAAGGTTTAGGATTTTTGAACTTTTTCATAAGATAATGCATACACAAAATAAATTCTCAAACAACTATGATCCACATGCAATACAGTAAATCTGGACATCTTGTAAACAAAAATCACATCATCCGTCCCTTTATCAGCCAATAACAAATCGTTGGGACGTAGATCCAATGGTCCAAATCATCAACATTACTAATGCTTTAAAAATAAACTAAACTAAACTATATATTGCAACATTTATAAAAGAAGTAGAGTGAGAAATTCCTTAAACTCACCGTTTA
>PVNU02001411.1:0-80526 GCA_003013855.2 Liriodendron chinense
TTTCCTCTCTTCTCCTCTTTCTCTTTCCTGACGCATCAGGTCCGCAACTATCTGGGACAGTTCTTCTCTCGTGGCTTGAGATGGCATTAGCGGTACACGTCCGAACACAACATTTCTCGGGCGAGCTTGTGGTTCAGCGGTAGCTGGTTCTCCTCCTGCCCCCTGAGATTCCTCCACAGACTGTCGAGTAGGTACGGCCGGGCTTCTGTTTGCCCCCTGGGCAACTAGAGCCAACAGTGCTTCTTTCATCTCTCTCATCTCTCTGGCCGTGTCCTCTTGGACCTGGATAATCTCATCTATCTGTTCATCTATCTGTTCTTGGATTGGAGGCAGCTCTGGGTATCGCTCACTTGCCTCTCCTTCAGTGACCTGCACCATCATTACTTGCGCTCGCTGCGGCCTCGTCTTGATCACGGCAGCTTCAGTAGGGATTGTCTTCATCGTCCTCTTAGTCGACTGTCGAACAGCGGATCTGTTTGGTATCTTCGCTAATATGTTGTCTTCGGTATCGCTAGGAAGTTAATATCGGCGAAGGAGAACTCTGGCCTGGCTGACACGGTAGTTCTGCCGGGGTCACGGGCGTCGCCCCTATAGACTGGCTTCCACTGTCTCTTTATTCTGCCCTGCACCCTTGCTTTCCTCTCTGTCTCAGCTGGGATAACCTTTTTGTTCTCAGTCTTCTTGACGGTCTTGCGCTTCTGCACAATGTGCCATCCGGCTTCAGTGGTTGCTGCCAGATGGGGGAAGTAAAATCCTCTCGATGCTAAGAAGATCATCGTAGATGCCATTTGTTTGGTTCTTTCTCTGTCTTTCTCTTTCTGTCTTTCTCTCTCTCTATCTCTCTCTCTATCTGCACAGTCATACACTCATTAGAATCTTCTGTGTGCTTGGGAAAGAGAGAGGACGCGACCTTACCAATCGCGATACTGCTTGACAGTGGATAGATAGAAACATACAAGTACAAACTACGTGCATGCTATGCAAAGCTTCGAAATTCTTTTGCCTTAAAGATGAAGGGAAGAACGTTCCCGTTGAGAGTCGCCAGTTTGGCGCTCGTGAAGGCGCCGAACATTTCTCCTTGCGGTAACCTTTCCCATGTACACATTAGTGTCTGCAAATGATTTATCGCAGAATGTCTATTTACTCAGAAATAACCAGAGATTCTGGTATTGAATACTCCCCAGCAGAGTCGCCAGTTTGTTAGAACTTTGAAAAAAGAGTAGGGAGAAAGAACAGAACTACTCGTCAACAGTCCTTCTTTCTTTTTCTTTCGTGTTTCTTTTATTTTGGGGGAATTCTGAGTATAGAGACATTCATAGACAATCATAAGCAATCACAAAGTGTACACAAGAGAGAGATATCGCAAGGCGAATTTTATTCCAGAGATTCTGAGATCTTTTACATTCCAGGCTGTGATACTGGTCACGAGCCTTTAATTACATCAACGGTTGATCACTTTTGATTGGAAGGCAAAAGACTAATCCGCCGGGGATTATGGTCTTGAGTTCATGGTCGTTTAGACCTTTGTTTTCTTGTTATGGACTGAGCCACATTTGTTAGACACGCCTGATGTCTATGTCCCATTTTCTTTCGGACTGTCCGGGTTGAGAGACTGTCAGGATTCGAGTGGTGTAACTCGGGGCCCGCGCCTGTTACTATGAACAGGTGACCGCTGGAATACACAATCCTCAAATGTTGTTCGGCATGACCCAAGGCCCGCGCCCGTATTTTTATGACGGGTGACCTTAGGAAAGCACTCCGCAACGTTCTCGAACGAGGGTTTTTAATCGAGTGGTGCAACTCTGGGCCCGCGCCTGTTACTGTGAACAGGTGACCGCTGGAATACACGAACCTCAAAATGTTGGTCGGCATAACCTAAAGTCCGCGCCTGTTACTGTGAACAGGTGACCTTAAAAAAGCAATCCGCAACTGCCTCATCAGCTCAACCAACGGACCCGTTGTCGATGGGTAGGGCATCGACGGTCTTTTTCATAGTGGCAGTCCATAGCAAGATGTTTCAAGCTTAGTTAGAACTCTTTGGTTGTGGTTTCTCGTGGTAACCATAACCCCTTAGGTTTAGCCTCGGACCTCTATCCAGGATGAATAAAGCGTTGTACAGTAAAGTAAATGTATTTCTTCTGGAGTCGGGCGACTCGTCTTCGAGAATGCTCTTTCTTCTGAGTATTTTCAATGATCTATTTGGGATCAAATAGGCTTTGTCGGGCCAAGATCTTTTGAGGATCCAAATTCAATGGGCTGGATCGGCTGTTTTCGATGCCTGCAAGTGGCTAAGTATAGGGTCTGATGGACTCCTGTTCATGCCAATTTCTTATGAATAATGGGGATCGGTGCCCCACGAATGCTTGACTCGGCTCTTGGATAGCCTGAGTACTTCAGCTTTGCCTAGTTGTCTTTGAGATCGCGGTTGATTTCAACTGGCACTAGTCAATTCTCAAGCCAACAGGGCATTTCCCAGGGCTGAAAATGACTAAGTAGTGGACCTGTTTGCGGTCTGATTAAAGAAATTGGTGAGTATCATCAATAACCGTCTTTGAACAGGGTTGGATTACATCCACGAAGATCGCGGTGCGATCGCATTTCAATTTGCTTAGCAGAAGTCGATTTTCGGGCCAACAAGGTACTTCCCAGGGCTGAAAATGACTAAGTAGCGGGCCTGCCGACCGCTCGATTAGGGTATTCGAGGGTCCTGAGATCGGATAACCTCCTCGCGGTGCATGAATATGATGTATCATGTCATCTAGAAGAAAGGTTTCCCTCTCGGGCTCAGTCCAATTCCGCCCGATTCTACTCGTTTTAGGCCATTTTTGGCTCTTTCAGAAGGATTTCCTGAGCTGCCAAATTGGTTAAGTGTTGGTTATTTTGGACCAAAACACTGATTTGGGCCATTTATCATTGACCGTTGGAGAATTTGATCCGGTGGATGGATAGATCTCATCGAGACACATCCAGGAGAGGCGGTTTCATCAAAATCCGATCTCAGATGAAGGCGGGCCGTGCGATGGAAGGTCCACCCCTCCCATCAGCGTCCAGGCGCATGGGGGAGTGTGTACAGGCGCATGTGGCCATTTTACAAGCACATGTGGTGTTGCATCATCTGTCAAGCGCATGTGGTCATCATCCGGGCACATGTGGCATCTCCCGGGCGCATGTGGCCTCGTTTTTCTTGAAAAATGGGAGTTCGGGAGGCAATCCCGGCGCATGTGGTGGTGCACATGTGCCTGGACCTAAGGAGTGGGCGCATGTCCCTCCCAGACTTAGCGAATTTTGGAATTTTCCAGCCAGAAAAGCCGGCGCATGTGGGGGAATAAGCCGGCGCATGTGGGGTATATGCCGGCGCATGTGCCCAGCACTTAGAAAAATTTCAGGATTTTCTTCCTGAACTTGGGATTCCGGCGAGGAAATCCCTTTCCAGTGAGGGTTTCCAGCGAGGGAATCCACTCCATCCAAGGCATCCGGCGAGGGGAGAGAAAGTAAACGCATGTGGTGCTTACATCACTCTGAGGTCGACGGGGGATGATCTCGTGCTGATGAATGAAATGACTTCACTATTTATAGGGGATAATCGGGTTCGGGTCCAGTTAGGTGGGTATTTCCCGGCGCATGTGGTAGAAAACAGTGTCAAGCGCATGTGGCAGAAAGCAGCCAAGCGCATGTGGTGGATCCGTGCGCATGTCCTTTATAAGCGCATTTCCCGGCGCTTTTTGAAAAAGTGTTTAATTCACTTCCTTTCACTGATAGAGTGCAAGCGCATGTGGTTGGAGGCTAGGCGCATGTGCTTTGCCGGCGCTTTCCCACTACTTAGCCAGATTTTCAGGATTCCAGCACTTAGAAAATTTCAGCATTTCAACTCCGACGAGGGACCTCCAAAGGACAAGCTACCTTTTCTAGACATGCACTCACTGTCGCCAAGCCATTTTTAGGCTAGGATTGACCTCCTGAATGAACAGGGTGGGGTGTGGAAGTCCAGATGTTGCTGATTTTGGTACTTCCTTCCTAATTTGGAGCCTCCGGGTCGGCTTGTCGTATAGGAACGTTGTTCCTGGGAGCGCGCGCCTGGAAATACGCATCATAATGACTTCAAACTTGCTATTTAAGGGTTTTGGGGCTCTCCGGATCAATTGGCGGTGAAGCACATGTCCAGTTCCACTCCAAAATGGTAGTTGTAGGCTTACGGACCCTTTTTGGTCAGGTCCAAACGGGGATAAAACGCATTTTGAGGTGCGCAGGTAAAAATATGCACCGGATGACTTCGAAACTGTACGGTTAAGGGTTTTAGAACATTTTGGATCATTTGGCGGTGAAGCACATGTCCAGTTTCGCTCTGAAATGGTAGGCGTAGGCTTATGGACCCTTTTTTATCAGTTCCAGGCAAGGACGAAACACATTTCGAGGTGCGCAGGCAAAAATATGCACCGGATGACTTCGAAACTTGCAGGTTAAGGATTTTGGAGTGCTCCAGATCATTTGGCGGTGAAGCGCATGTCCAGTTCCGCTCCAAAATGCTGTTTACGGATTTTGGTCGCTACCAAGCGATCAGGGTTGTGCAGACATTTTCAGGGGTTTCCTGGCCTCAAAACTTATCCAAATCATTGTCAATAGACCAAGGGATGTTGTTTTACAATGGGTACAAATTTGAGCCCCAACAGTTAGCCAATGCGTCTGCTTGAGAATTTTCAGCTCTTGGGACGTGCGACACTGTACTGTCCCGAAAATGATCGAATAGGGCTCGGGCCTGATGGCGAAGAGATGACAGCTCCGGCTTGCGGACTTCATATTCCATCATAAGATGTCCCACAACTAACCGAGAATCATCGTATACATGTTGTGATCGGATTCGCATGTCTCGTGCCAAGTGTAACCCAAGGATGAGGGCCTGATACTCTATCTCGTTGTTTGTGCACGGCGGCACTATTGTGAATGAGTAGGGTAACAAGTCGCCTTGAGGACTGATGAAGATCACACCGGCCCCTGATCCTGCAATTCTAGAGGCTCCGTCAAAATACATCAGCCACTGCTTCGTGACCCTTACCATCATGGCTTAGTCGTCAGGCAGATCACATTCCATTTCCATGTTATCCGGTATTGGGTGAGCTGCTAGAAAATCGGCTATCGCCTGCCCTTTAACAGCTCGAGACGGCAGATACATGATGTCGAACTCGGATAGCAATAGGGCCCATTTGGCTAATCGCCCGGACAACATAGGTCGGTTCATCAGGAACTTGATAGGATCTGCTCTGGAGATCAATGTAATCTGATATGACAGACAGTAATGCCTCAACTTCTTCACAGCGAATATCAAGGCCAGGTATATCTTCTCAATCAGTGAGTAATTAAACTCAGCGCTGATGAGCGTGCGACTCAAATAGTACAGAGCATTCTCTTTCCCTTCTTCATTCTTCTGGGCGAGTAGTGCCCCCAGTGAGTTCTCTCCCACTGCTACATACAGTATCAGAGGCTTTCCCTCGATTGGCGCTACAAGAACTGGAGCTTTCCCGAGTAACACTTTGAGGGAATCGAAGGCTTTCTGGCACGCTTCGTCCCACTCCAAGCGGACGTCTTTCTTGTTCAGCCGAGAGAAAGGCTGGCAGCGACCTGACAGGTTCGAGATGAACCGCCGCAAGTAAGCAACTCTCCCTTGGAAGCTCTTCAGCTCTTTCAAATTCTTCGGAGGAGGCATTTCTCGGATCGCCTTGATCTTCGCGGGGTCAATCTCGATTCCCCGATGCCTGATCACAAAGCCAAGGAATTTTCGGAGGACACCCCAAAGGCGCACTTCAACGGGTTCATGCGGAGGCTCTTCTTCCTCAACCTCTGAAATACTAACTTCAAATGTTCGCGATGCTATTGATGTCCGTCAGACCTCACTACTAGGTCGTCGACGTAGCATTCCACATGCTTGTGCATCATGTCTTGGAAGATTACCTGCATCGCCCTCTGATACGTGGCGCTTGCATTTTTTAGCCCAAACGGCATCACCCAGTAACAGAATATCCCGAGAGATGTGCGGAAGGCAGTGGACTCTTCGTCTTCTGGAGCCATTCGGATCTGATTATACCCTGAGTAGCCGTCCATAAAGGACATCGTTGTATATGCTGATGTGCTATCGATCAGAAGCTCCGGGATGGGTAGAGGAAAGTCATCTTTGGGACAAGCCTCGTTCAAGTTGTGGAAATCAACGCACACCCGGATCTGGCCACTCTTCTTCTTTACAGGTACTATGTTCAAGATCCATTTGGGATACTGAACTTCCCTGATAAACCCAGCCTGAAGCAGCTTCTTCACCACTTCCTCTATCTTCGGAACGATGTCAGGATGGAAGCGTCTCTATGGCTGCTTAACTGACCTCTTCTCTTTTGCGATATTCAACCTGTGCATCGCGATTGCTGGGTTCAGTCTTGGCATTTCAGAATAGGTCCATACAAACACGTCCTTGTTCTCTTTGAGGAGTTGAATGTAGCTCTCCCTCTCTTCTTCTGGAATGTTCTTACTGATATAAGTATTCCTCTGCTCTTCGGTGGTCCCCAGATTGACTTCTTGTAGCTCATCTATCGTGGGCTGACTCCCATCTTCGATCTGCTCTGGCGCGGCACTCGGCTGTATGACTTCATTCGGTCCAGAAGGCCTCACCTCTTCCACGGGACTAATTGTCACCATGTTAATATGTCTGATCTCACATCCTGCCCCCAGGGCTTCTTTTCTTCTGTATACCTTCGTCTTTACTTCGAAGGGTGCTAGCATGCCTTTCCGAGCTGGCGATTTTGAACAGATGAATCCCATGCTCCTCGTAATGTTTCTACTAGCCTTGCTATATCTTTCTTCTTCAATAGGCGGTGTCTCTAACGGTGTTCTCTTCGCATTCTCTTCGATCTGCAATGGGTTGCAGAGTCCGGCCTGAAATCTTATCTCATGCCTTGCTCCCATTGTCGGCGGCATGCAGAACTGGCTCGGAGCTTTAGGGAAGGGACGAATCCTCTCAACCTTTGGCATCGGCATATTGAAGCTAGACTGCAACACGCTCATCTGTTGGCTTGTCATCTGTTTCAACACTGACTGCCCTTCCTTCCGGAGGTGCTTCGGTATCAAATAAAACTTCTTCCTTTGCAACGGATTTCCTCTGTGAGCCCTTGTCGCTTCAGTGACCACTCGCGGAGCTTCGTCCACTTGTCTTGGATTCTCGCCTTGGGGTTCTGCCCCCTGTGCCACCTTTGTCAGTTCGTTGGCTTTTCTGGCGGTCTCGTCCTCCTCGCTCTCCTGATAGTATTGTGCATCTGCTAGGAAAGATTCAGTGACGGAGTACGGCCTCGGGTCTACCGCCACTCTATACTGGACGCCATCTCTATTGTACTTGAAGCATTGGTGGTATGTCGAGGGAATGATACCGTATTGATGAAGCCACGGTCGTCCCAACAAGATATTGTATGTCGTCATTGCATCGATCACCTGACAGGTGACTTTGGTGCTCAATTCTTCTATTTCCAGCATGACAGTAATGGACCCTAGGACGCGCTGGCCGTCCTGATTGAACCCTTGGATAACCATGGCGCTTGGGCGAAGTGCTGTCTGTCTGAAACCCAACTGCTACAATGTCTTCAGAGACATAATATTCATAGCAGATCCGTCGTCCAGCATGCATCTTCGGACCTGTATGTCTCGGATGAGACCTGTCACCATCAACGGGCGGTTGTGGTCTGTCAAGCTGATCGTTCTGTCTTCTTCAGAGAATGTGATCATGGACGATCGATCGATCTGCATGACCTGTTCTGCGGGTCGATCCCCAGTTCCTATTATCTTCATTCCTTCCATTTTTGACTCGATCTTTGCTATCATGACGTCACGGGCTTCTTGATCGAGCAATGCGTTGAGCAACATTTCCCGATATTTCTTCGAAAGGCACAGGGCATCGTAGATGCTGAGTCGGGCCGGAACCTTCTTCAGATGAGACACCACATCATAAATCACCGGTGCCTTATCTCGAGCGTGATCTCGTTGGTCAGCTACTGGCTCATTGACTGCTTCTGCCGGTTCTTTTTCTCGAGGTGTCCCTGATGGCTCACCTATGACCGCATTCGTCCTTCTAGGGTCTGGTCGCCTCGGAAATTCTCTCTGTACGACCGGCTTTCCTGACCGCAGAGCCACTACATTGACTTCTCCTTTCTCTAGGACTTGGTCCTTGTCACTGGCCCCTAGTAGAGCGACCACTGAGACCATGGCGCATTGAACGGGCTGTGCACGCGGTTGTTCTTGCCTAACATTTCTTCTTCTCATTCTATTCTCCATCTTCCTCTCTTTCTCCAGGAGTCTTCTTTTGTTCTCTAGCCTCTTCTTGCTGCTCACAAGTGTCCATGGCTCTTCCGGTTCTGGGAATGGATTCGCCGTTGGAATTTGAACTGGCACAGGGAGGGCAGATACCACTGTCGCAGTGTTCCGGTTCGCCTCTTCCGCCTTCATATTAATAGTGCCATCGTTGATCATCCGTTGAATCTTGCCTTTTAGGACAAAGCAGTCTTCAGTCTGGTGGGTAGTCACACGATGATACCTGCAGTAGCTGGGATGATCGACCATCTTCGCTTCCTCCGGGCGTGTGCATTTTGGCAGTCTTATTAATCTCTCTTCGACCAGCTGTTCCATGATCGGAACCAGATCTTCCATGTCGAAGGTATAAGGTCCGTTTGCTAGATTACGCTCTTCTATCGTGAGATGTCGCGGCCTCTGAAAACTCTTGCCTTTGTCTTGAGTCGTGGTTACTGGCCTGGCCTCAACTCTACGTTCGGCGTTTGGGCGTTTCCTGTCATTTGAACCCTTTCCTTTATCAACATAGTTAGAGGTTATCATCCTTCCGGCTTCTCTCCTGGGCTTCTCTGCCTTGAACTGCGCTCTGGACGCGGCTCCTTCCACCAAGTGGGCTTTCGTAGCGAGGTCTCGAAACGTCGAGAAGTTGTGTCCAGATAAGCCAAATGAGATCATCGCATCCATGGCCTGCATGCACATCTTGACCTGCTCAGATTCGCTGGGCAGTTCCCGGCACTGTGCTGCTATAGTCCCCCACCTGTCGATGAACTTCTCGACCGACTCTCCCTGCCTTTGACGAACCAAGGCTAAATCTGTCAGTGAGACTTCTCGCTCGGTAGAGAAGAATTTGGAGATGAATAAGTCCTGCATCTGCTCCCAGGACTTGACTGACCCTGCAGGTAGTGACATGTACCACTGGAATGCTTTGCTCGTGAGCGTTGAGCCAAACAATCTGACACAGTACTGGGGAATTGTCGACAGGTTGCCCATCATTGTCATGAATTGAGCCATGTGTTCCTCTGGCGATCCTCTGCCATCGAATCTTGGGAAGTCGGGACGCTTGAAATTGTTGGGAAATGGGAGATCGTGGACCTCGGGTAAGTACGGCACCCGGTATACATATTTCCCTCTCTTCTTCTTTTCTCTTTCCTCACGCATCAGGTCCGCAACTGTCTGGGACAGTTCTTCTCTCGTGGCTTGAGACGGCATTGCACGTCCGAACACAACGTTTCTCGGGCGAGCTTGTGGTTCAGCGATGGCTGGTTCTCCTGCTGCCCCCTGGCATTCCTCCACAGATTGTCGAGTAGGTACAGCTGGGCTTCTGTTTGCCCCCTGGGCAACTAGAGCCAACAGTGCTTCTTTCATCTCTCTCATCTCTCTGGCCATGTCCTCTTGGACCTGGATAATCTCATCTATCTGTTCTTGGATTGGAGGCAGCTCTGGGTATCGCTCACTTGCCTCTCCTTCAGTGACCTGCACCATCATTACTTGCGCTCGCTGCGGCCTCGTCTTGATCACGGCAGCTTCAGTAGGGATTGTCTTCATCGTCGTCTTAGTCGACTGTCGAACAGCGGATCTGTTCGGTATCTTCGCTGAAGATGTTGTCTTCGGTATTGCTGGGAAGTCAATATCGGCGAAGGAGAACTCTAGCCTGGCTGACACGGTAGTTCTGCCGAAGTCGAGGGCATCGCCCCTGTAGACTGGCTTCCACTGTCTCTTTGTTCTGCTCGGCACCCTTGCTGTCCTCTCCAGTCTCAGCTGGGATAACCTTCTTGTTCCTAGTCTTCTTGACGGTCTTGCGCTTCTGCACAATCTGCCATCCGGCTTCAGAGGTTGCTGCCAGATGTGGGAAGCAAAATCCTCCGGCTGCTAAGAAGATCATCGTAGATGCCATTTGTTTGGTTCTTTCTCTGTCTTTCTCTTTCTATCTTTCTCTCTCTCTCTCTGCACAGTCATACACGCATTAGAATATTCCGAGCGCTTGGGAAAGAGAGGGGACGCGACCTTACCAATCGCGATACGGCTCGACAGTGGATAGACAGAAACATACAAGTGCAAACTACATGCATGCTATGCAAAGCTTCGAAATTCTTTTGCCTTAAAGATGAAGGGAAGAATGTTCCTGTTGAGAGTCGCCAGTTTGGCGCCCGTGAAGGCGCCGAACATTTCTCCTTGCGGTAACCTTTCCCATGTACACCCTAGTGTCTGCAAATGATTTATCGCAGAATGTCTATTTACTCAGAGATAACCAGAGATTCTGGTATTGAATAATCCCCAGCAGAGTCGCCAGTTTGTTAGAACTTAGAAAAAGAGGGAAAAGATATCAGAACTACTCGTCAGCAGTCCTTCTTTCTTTTTCTTTCGTGTTTCTTTTATTCTGGGGGAATTCTGAGTATAGAGACATTCATAGACAATCATAAGCAATCACAACGTGTACACAAGAGAGAGATATCGTAAGGCAAATTTTATTCCAGAGATTTTAAGATCTTTTACATTCCAGGCTGTGATACTGGTCACGAGCCTTTAATTACATCAACGGTTGATCACCCTTGATTGGAAGGCAAAAGACTAATCCGCCGGGATTATGGTCTTGAGTTCATGGTCGTTTAGAACTTTGTTTTCTTGTTATGGACTGAGCCACATTTGTTAGACACGCCGGATGTCTATGTCTCATTTTCTTTCGGACTGTCTGGGTTGAGAGACTGTCAGGATTCGAGTGGTGCAACTCGAGGTCCGCGCCTGTTACTATGAACAGGTGACCGCTGGAATACACGATCCTCGAATGTTGGTCGGTATGACCCAAGGCCCGCTCCCGTATTTTTATGACGGGTGACCTTAGGAAAGCACTCCGCAACGTTCCCGAACGAGGGTTTTAATCGAGTGGTGCAACTCTGGGCCCGTGCCTGTTACTGTGAACAGGTGACCACTGGAATACATGAACCTCGAAATGTTGGTCGGCATAACCTAAAGCCCGCGCCCGTATTTTTATGACGGGTGACCTTAGGAAAGCAATCCGCAACTACCTCATCAGCTCAACCGATGGACCCGTTGTCGATGGGTAGGGCATCGACTGTCTTTTTCATAGTGGCAGTCCATAGCAAGATGTTTCAAGCTTAGTTAGAACTCTTTGTTTGTGGTTTCTCGTGGTAACCATAACCCCTTAGGTTTAGCCTCGGACCTTTATCTGGGATGAATAGAGCTTTGTACAGTAAAGTAAATGTATTTCTGCTGGAGCCGGGCGACTCGTCTTTGAGAATACTCTTTCTTCTGAGTATTTTCCAATGATCTGTTTGGGATCAGATAGGCTTTGTCGAACCTAAGATATTTTGAGGATCCAAATTCAATGGGCTGGATCGGCTGCTTCGATGCCTATAAGTGGCTAAGTATAGGGTCCGATGGGTACCCACATATGCCAATTTCTTATGAATAATGGGGATCGGTGCCCTGCGATGCTCGACTCGGCTGTTGGATAGCCTGAGTACTTCAGCTTTGCCTCGGCGTCTATGAGATTGCGGTTGATTTCAACTGGCACTAGTCAATTCTCAAGCCAACAGGGCACTTCCCAGGGCTGAAAACGACTAAGTAGTGGACTTGTTTGCGGTGTGATTAGAGAAATCGGTGAGTATTATCAATTACCATCTTTGAACAGGGGTGGATCAAGTCCACGAAGATCGCGGTGCGATCGCATTTCAATTTGTTTAGCAGAAGCCAATTTTCGGGCCAACAGGGCACTTCCCAGGGCTATAAATGACTAAGTAGTGGACCTGCTTACGGTCTGATTAGAGAAATTGGTGAGTATTATCAATAACCATCTTTGAACAGTGGTGGATTACATCCACGAAGATCGCAGGTGCGATCGCATTTCAATTTGCTTAGCAGAAGTCGATTTCGGGCCAACAGGGCACTTCCCAAGGCTGAAAATGACTAATTAGTGGACCTACTTACGGTCTGATTAGAGAAATCGGTGAGTATTATCAATAACCGTCTTTGAACAGGGGTGGATTATGTCCACGAAGATCGCAGTGCGATCGCATTTCAATTTGCTTAGCAGAAGTTGATTTCTAGGCCAACAGGGCACTTCCCAGGGCTGAAAATGACTAAGTAGTGGGCCTACCGACCACTCAATTAGGGTATTCGAGGGTCCTGAGATCGGATAACCTCGTCGCAGTGCATGATTATGGTGTATCATGTCATGTAGAAGAAAAGTTTTCCTCTCGGGCTCAGTCCAATTCCGCCCAATTCTTCTCCTTTTCGGCCGTTTTCGGCTCTTTCAGAAGGATTCCGGAGCTGCCAAATTGGCCAACTGTTGGTTATTTTGGACCAAAACATTGATTTGGGCCATTTATCATTGACCGTTGGAGAATCTGATCCGGTGGATGGATAGATCTCATTGAGACGCATCCAAGAGAGGCGGTTTCATCAAAATCCGATCTCGAACGAAGGCGGGCCGTGCGACGGAAGGTCCACCCCTCTCATCAGCGTCCAGGCGCATGGGGGAGTGTGTACAGGCGCATGTGGCCATTTTACAAGCGCATGTGGTGTTGCATCATCTGTCAAGCGCATGTGGTCATCATCCGGGCGCATGTGGCATCTCCCAGGCGCATGTGGCCCCGTTTTTCATGAAAAATGGGAGTTCGGGAGGCAATCCCGGCGCATGTGGTGGTGCACATGCGCCTGGACCTAAGAAGTGGGCGCATGTCCCTCCCAGACTTAGCGGATTTTGGAATTTTCCGGCCAGAAAAGCCGGCGCATGTGGGGGAAAAAGCCGGCGCATGTGGGGGATATGCCGGCGCATGTGCCCAGAACTTAGAAAATTTCAGGATTTTCTTCCTGAACTTGGGATTCCGGCGAGGAAATCCCTTTTCGGCGAGGGTTTCCGGTGAGGGAATCCACTCTGGGCAAGGCATCCGGCGAGGGGAGAGAAAGAAAGCGCATGTGGTGCTTACATCACTCTAAGGTCGGCGGGGGATGATCTCGTGCTGATGAATGAAATGACTTCACTATTTATAGGGGATAATCGGGTTCGGGTCCGGTCCGGCAGGTATTTCCCGGTGCATGTGGTAGAAAACAGTGTCAAGCGCATGTGGCAGAAAGCAGCCAAGCGCATGTGGTGGATCCGGGCGCATGTCCTTTACCAGCGCATTTCCTGGAGCTTTTCGGAAAAGTGTTTAATTCACTTCCTTTCACTGATAGAGTGCAAGCGCATGTGGTTGGAGGTCAAGCGCATGTTGTTGGAGGCCAGGCGCATGTGCTTTGCCGGCGCTTTCCCACTACTTAGCCAGATTTTCAGGATTCCAGTACTTAGAAAATTTCAGCATTTCAACTCCGACGAGGGACCTCCAAAGGACAGCTACCTTTTCTAGACATGCACTCACTATCGCTAAGCCACTTTTAGGCTAGGATTGACCTCCTGAATGAACGGGGTGGGGTGTAGAAGTCTAGATGTTGCTAATTTTGGTACTTCCTTCCTATTTTGGAGCCTCCGGGTCGGCTTGTCGTATAGGAACGTTGTTCCGGGGAGCGCGCGCATGGAAATACGAATCGTAATGACTTTAAACTTACTATTTAAGGGTTTTGGGGTGCTCCGGATCATTTGGCGGTGAAGCGCATGTCCAGTTCCAATCTGAAATGGTAGCTGTAGGCTTACGGACCCTTTTTGTCAATTTCGGGCAGGGACGAAACGCATTTCGAGGTGCGCAGGTAAAAATATGCACCGGATGACTTCGAAACTTGCAGGTTAAGGGTTTTAGGACATTTTGGATCATTTGGTGGCAAAGCTCATGTCCAGTTCCGCTCCAAAATGGTAGATTTAGGCTTAGAGACCCTTTTTGTCAGTTTCGGGCAGGGACGAAACGCATTTCGAGGTGCGCAGGCAAAAATTTACACCGGATGACTTCAAAACTTACAGGTTAAGGGTTTTGGGGCGCTCCGGATCATTTGGCGGCAAAGCGCATGTCCAGTTCCACTCCAAAATGGTGTTTACGGATTTTGGTCGCTACCAAGCAATCAGGGTTGTGCAGGCATTTTCAGGGCTTTTCTGGCCTCAAAACTTATCCAAATCATTGTCAATAGACCACGGGATGTTGTTTTACAGTGGGTGCAAATTTGAGCCCCAACAACATGTTATCATAAGAGGAAGATGTTTTAGAACTATTGTCGATGACCATGATTAGGTTCTTCCTTTGGACTAGAGGTGTGATGACTTTCCCGATAAAGATCATATGTGTTATATGATGAAGATTAATAGGATGGTTGATAGGCATAACCATACAAGTGATCATGCAATGTCTTTACCGGTTGGTCATTACTCCCCCGGTCCTTTTTCTTATTCCTACCTCCTGTCAAACTCGATGGAACACTCTTGTTATTTTTAACCCAATAATCACGTAGTGTTTTACCTGGCTAACCATTATTCGATTTTGCTTCATTCCGGTACTCCCCCATCGTCTTACGTCATGTCTCATCATATGTATCATGGTAATCACGCAGTGTCCTACGTTGGGGGTAGTGGAGGTTGATTGAATCTCAGAAAAATACTCATGCTTATAATGGTTCCAATCATAAAGAGTTTGGATTCCATGATCCGACATCTCATCTTCCACAAGATATGCATAAGCACCACCCATCCATTCAACCATAATGAGATTTAAGAAGTTGAAACTAAAAAAAAAAAAAAAATCTAGAAACAAAAATAAAAGAAGGAAAAGAAAAAGAAAAAAAGAACAAAGAGGATCTTAAGAAACAGAAAATGAAAGAAAAAGAAAAAGAATTCTTCCTACTTTCCTTAAGTTCTCTTAAAGACCGAAGCACAAGGTGTCTTGCAATGGCAAAGCCAAAAGCGAAGATAGAGACCGATTTCTCCTGGTTGTTGAGCTTCCAATTTATACATTTTCTAACCCATTACATCACATCTTATGCATGTTTTGCATGCTTAAAAGACCAATCTAATGCATGTTTGTGATTGTAGGAATGAGAGAGAGAATTCACCTATTTGATGGCTAAAAGAATGCTTTTAAACCCACTTAATGATGAAGGAAGATGAGCCAAAGGAATGGAAGAAAGAAGGAAGGAGAAGAGAGATGACATGGATTTAATGCCAATTTGAAGGATTTGGAATAACTAGAAGACCAAGCTTTGCTGAGCCAAAGAAGTGGAGAAAAAGCCTTGAAGGAATCAAGTTGAAGACCTGGAATGGCCAGAAAAGTCATATTGCAGAGCTGTAGGGCTAGAAAAGTCAAATGCAGAAAATTCAGCAGATGGCCCTGTAAACTAGAAAAAAATGTAAAAATTGGCCTTCGAGCTCCCGACCACCATTTGGCCGGGCGCCTGAAATTGACAAAAAAATCCAGTTATTGCTGGAACTTTTCTAGACTTGGCCAGGCGCCCGACCAAAATGTGACCGGGCGCCCGACCAGCGTCCGACTACCGATACAAGTGCATAAATCTTTACGCAATCCGAGGCGGTGGGTGGTTTTTCTTATAAAAGGACACCTTGGCATCCTTGCTCAGGTATCCTAGAAGAGTTCTAAGTTCGTGGGGAGCAAGGGAGATCATCGTGGAGCGATCGTAACTCCTCCAACTAGGGTTTTCTCTAGTTTTTCATGTATGTCTTAGTTTTTCTTTGAATTCAAGTTGAAGCATGATAATGCTCGGCTAGAACCTCTTAGCTAAGGCTAAGAGGTGAAGCTTGTGAGTAGTTATCATGTTGGATTCGTTCTATTTCAAGTACTTTGCTTAAAGTTTTGATTTTCAAGTTCTAGTTTGAATAAAAGAGATATTTTTGGATGTTTTATGAGAGTTCATGTGCTTCAGACATGAGTTCCTTGCAATTCTCTGAGATTATCATGTTTGGATTTATTAGATTCAAATTGTAGTAACCCTAGAGCGTACCATAGTCCATTGGCATGGTCGTTACTTTCGAAGGCTACATATTCGACTTCTATGGGCTTTATTAGAACTAGAACTTTGTTCTTCAACTTGAGTAGAGATTGTTTGTGTTTGAAAGCCATATCTTCCAACTAGAAGAGAGATAGAACTTCAATTCTAGTTGTGTTATGCTTGGATGAATGAATTCACATGAGGGCTATCACAAGTGGATCCTCAAAAGCCTTAGTTCCCTTTAATCCCAGATTTTAAATTACTGTTATAAGTTAGTTTATAAACCTGAAATCCTCAATTCATTGAATTTGAAGTTGCTGGAACAACTTGAATTGGTTTACCTTATTCCCTATGGATCGACCTCGGTCTTACCAAGATTTATTACTACATCGCAGCCTTGCACTTGAGGTGAGAGAACAAATTTTTAGCGCCGCTGCCGGGGAAAAGGACATTGTTGCTGACATAGATCTCACTTTATTGGGTAACATCTCCCCATCTCCCTTCTTTTTTGTTCTTTTTTCTAGATTAGGGTAGTTTCTAATTCCTTAAAATTTCATCATGTATGATTGGACGAATGGTGCGTATGAGTACCTTTTAGAGGATGAGACATCGGATTGGGGGACCCAAACTCATTGTGATCGGGATCCCTCTAAGCATGAGTATTTTTCTGAGATTCAAAGAACCTCCACTACCCCCCCACGTAAGACGATGCGTGATTACATTAATGAAAGCAATACACATATTGAGGCACAACGTAAGACGATGGGGGAATACCGGAATGAAGCAAAATCGAATAATGATCATTCAGGAAAAACATTACGTGATTACCGGATTGAAAATAACATGAGTGTTCCACCGAGTATGGTAGGAGGTGTGCAACAACAAAAGGAATGGGTGAATAGTGGCCAACTGGTTAAGACAATGCGTGATCACTTGTATGGATATGCCTATCAACCATCATATAACTCTTCATCCTACAATGCGTACGGTCTTAATTGGGCAAACCACCATTCTCCTTGTTCAAAGGAAAAACCAACCATGGTTATTAACAATCACCCTAAAACGCCTTCCTCTTGCGATGACATGTATACACAAATACTTGAGGAAATATGGAAAGAGTATGTAGATGAACAATCAAATTAAGCTTACTCGCCATCTTGTGAAGACGTTGAGCTTGAATTTGGGGGCATCGAATTAATCCCCTTTAATGAGGAGGATGGGGCTACCCAAGTCCCACCTTCTTCGGATTTAATGAATAGACTTTTAGAGGAGATTGATCTTGATGATCCCAATGTCATCATCAATTATGGTAAGTCCACTATCTCTTTTGGATGCTTTGAACTTAATGATGAAGAGATTTCAATGACGGTTGACGAACTCGAGGAATCTATAAAATTTGAAAGCGATAGTGGGGTTACTTACAATGAGGGTTTGGTGGGTGCTTATGAACCTATGGTTTCTTTTTCCCAAGGGCATAATGATTATGAGTCTCTAAAGGATATGCATGCTAGAGAGATGGCCGAAGTCGATCTTTTTGAATCCTTCCACCAACAACACATGCCAAATTCTATTGTGGTAGACCACCCTTTGATTGAAAATTCTTTTCTTTTAGATGATGAGTTGGCACAATCTGAAATTTTAAAAGATCAATCAATGTTAAATGATGTGCTCACCACTAAATCTGAAAATTTTTACTTGGAAGACCTCCTCTCTATAGAGGAGGAATTCCTTACCATTGAAACAGAATTTCTTCAATCATTAAGGAAGGACGAGGACCCTTCATCCGACTGTCTCGATTTTCTAGAGGAATGCTTGGCCCAATCTTATAATCTTGATGATGAGATGATTAAGGAGTTGGATATTTTGTTAAACATGGTTTCGGTGCCCAAAGAACACCATTCCACTGATTTACACTCTTTACCATTGTTTGTGGAAGCACCGTACAATTCTGAAATTGTGGAGGAGACAACTTTAACCAATAAAAACTTGATGAATGTCTCTCCACTATCATGGGTCCTTCAGCCCATTGAAAATTCTGATTGGGAGGACTCATTTTTAATCAATCATAACCCAGATCAGAATTTGAGGAGACATCTTTTTACTGCTCTTATCTCCGTCTATCATGCATGTGGTGCACATAAATATTGGATCTCAATGAAGAAAAGCATCCATGTTTACTGTCGAGTAGGACTTTAAATGGTCCTCATGAGAAATTTATTGAAATTCATGAAGATCCTGCTCAAATTTGATCATGTAGTCGATCAAACTAATCAAAGGTAGGTAGGTTAGGATTTATTTTTCTTCAATTAGGATTGAGTAAGTGTCCAAAATAATTCCAGAATTAGGTGTGAAAATTAGAACACTCGGGCCTTTTATAAAATCTGCGAAGTTGGATCTTTCTGGATGGTCCATCTTTCCTCAACCAGTACGATCAAACCACACATCCTTTTGATCTGAAACTTTGTGGTCTTCATATATGGATGTGGTCTAGAAGATGGTCAAAGTAGATTCTTCATATCATCAATGATGGGTCACCTGGACCGGCCCAGAGTGGAGTAGGCGGAATCTGGAACTTTCTGGACAGTTCGTGTTGTTTTGGCCACCACGGTCAATCTGTAGTTCCGATCGACACGAAACCACTTGGGTTATTTCGGCGTCGAGCTCCTCTTCGACATGGATGTGTTGGATTTCTAAATATCATCAAGATGGACCCAGAAAACTAGGCCGAAAAACCAGAAATAGGAATAGCCTGCTGTTTGAAATATGGAAACCTGAAATTGCATGGCCGACCGGTCTAGCTTGTCTGTTAAGTATCTAGGGAGTGCAGCCGACCGGTCTTGACCGGTCGAACCCATTTTCTGTATTCTTTCTTCTTTCTTTTCTTCTCTCCTTCCTCTCTCTTTTCTTTCTTCTTTCTTTGGCCCACCTTGGGTCTTCATCCAAGGCTCCTAAATGTGCCCTTTTGGTCACCAATTGGACGAAGTCGCTCTCATTCCTACAATCACAAAATATGTATTAGATGGGCCATTTAAACATGCAAACCATACATATAATGTGATGTAATGGGCTAGATCATGTATAAATTGGAGGCTCAACACACCCCCAACCAGCTTTTTGCTAGTCCCGAGCAAAACATGCGTGAAACAATTTCAAACCTCCAAACCAACTCTCCTTCAGAAATCATGTTTCTATCCATTCCAAGGCATATAAGTATAAAATTTGGAGAAATTAGGTGATAGAAGTTGAAACCTTAAACTCTCAAAGCATAATAAATGTCTACATGAAATTCCCGCTGATTGATTGATAAATAGAAGAACTCGAACAACTTCAACCTAGTGTGCATAGTGAAAGTTCATCTCATGAGTTTCTGGGATTATCTTCTTCATAGATCAACTAAACTATGGATCTCAAGGTGTACAGAGCAACAACAAGCCTATGACAGGAATTTGTCTTATCGTCCTTCCGATGGCTTTCACACTACGTCCCATTTCCAGCTTTGGTTATGGGTAGACCATCCCCCGGTTGGTAATAGGTAGCCCTTTTCAGAATTTTCCACCATTTTTCCATCATTCCCAATTTCATCCCTCCTTTTCCTTTTTTCTTTTAAATTAGATAGGATTTTTAGAAATCCATATCTTTCATTATTTTTCCATGGACAAGGATGGACAAACTACCCCGGCTTGGTTTCTCAACACCTTAAATCAAAGTCTAGCTAATCCACAAATCACATAATCCTTTCAACCCATGAAAATCGTGTAATGTGAACTAAGTGTAAAAGTGTTCAAATTTTCTATCAATCACATAAATAGGGGAATTCACATATAAAACCATTATATTAAGGGAAGTTAAAAGCTTGCAACATCACTCACTTCGTATCTCCTCTTCTTATACTCGTATAATCTTGAATGCATAGAAACAAAGTTTTCTAAAAGAGTTTTGAATTTTAGAAAAATCAAAAAATTTCTACAGAATTGCTCGAAATGTCACAAAAGCTAGTAGATTCATCTAAGGAATCTCACCCCCCAACCAAAATCTTACATTGTCCTCAATGCAATAAGATATGCAATAAGCATGACATGAGAGCAATGAAATAAAACAAAGGAGAGTGAGAACGAGAGTACCTGGGGTAGCAAGTTGATCAATTCTAGCATTTTCCATTGTCTCGATGAGACTTATTCAATCCTAATTGCCGAAAAATAAATCCTAACCTACCTACCTACCTTTGATTAGTCCGATCGACTACATGATCAAATTTGAGCAGGATCTTCATGAATTTTAATAAATTTCCCAAGAGGACCATTCAAAGTCCTACTCGACAATAAACATGTGTGCTTCTTATCAATGAAGTCCAATCCTATTGTGCACCACATGCATAAAAGGAGGAGATAAGAGCAGCAAAATGATATCTCCTCAAATTCTGATATGGGTTATGATCGATTAAAAATGGGTCCTCCCAATCAGAATTTTCAATGGGCTGAAAGACCCATGATGGTGGATGTTCGCTCGCCTCAAGTGTAAGGCTGCGATGTAGTAATAAAACTTGGTAAGACCGAGGTCGATCCACAGGGAATTAGAAACAGATCCCAAACTATTCCAGTAACTCAGTTTGCAATGAATAAAAGATTCAATTGAGTAATTAAACTAAAACAGAAACTTAATGAAAAACAGTAATTTAAGGACACTAAGGCATTCAAGGATCCACTTGTAGCAATCCCATGTCAATCCAAGCAAGATACACAACTAGATTTGAAGTCCTATCTCTCATCTAGTTGGAAAATAAAGCATTTAACACACTCAGTCCCACTCAAGTTGAACTTCCAAGTTCTAGTCCCATTGAACAATTTAGAATTTGAAATCATAGCCTTCGGAGTAACAGCCATGCTTATGGACTATGGCTTGCTCAAGGATTACTATAATTCGAATCTAAACAAGCACAACATAACAATCTCAGAGAATTGCAAGGAATCCATGTCCGGAGCACATGAACTCTCAAAAAATATCTAAAACTATCAACTTTAGGAACTAGAATAGATAAAAATCCAAACTTGAAGTAGAATTACTTGAATTAAACTGAATCAAGCATGAAAGTGGCTACAAGCTTCACCTCTCAGCCTTAGCTGAGAGATTCTAGCCGAGCATTGTCATACTACAAACTCATGAAAGAACTAGAAGACATAGAAAAATCGAAGTTTGGAGGGTTGCAGACGCTCCACGATGGCTTCCTTCCTCTCCCACGATGTCCCTTGGCTTCTATGATATCCTAGGAAGCACCCCTAGGTGTCCTTTTATAGTGAGGACTCTCGGTTGCTGTCGAAATCTTCCAGAAATTGTGAAAGTTTACGCACTACGCAGAAGAAATCGGAGTCCCGATTTAGAAAGGACTCTGTTTTCACATGGCCGACTGGTATAGACCGGTCGGACTGGGTTGGCCGACCGGTCACGATCGGTTAGACCTGTCTTGGATTCAGTCTAGCAAGCTCAAGGGGAAGGGCAACCTGCTGGCCTACCGGTCAAGACCGGTCGGACCAGACTGCTTATTGGTCCAGGGAGCTTCCAGCAGCCACTGACCTGTTGGCCGACCGGTCCTGACCAAGGCCTGTATTGCTACCAGGTAATGCCCTTTGGTCTTAAAAATACAGGGGCCACCTATCAGCGCCTAGTCAATAAAATATTCGCCACACAAATCGGCAGGTATATGGAGGTTTACGTCGACGACATGCTCGTGAAAAGCATCGTAGAAAACGATCACCTTGCAGATCTTCGAGAAGCCTTCAACTTTATCAGATGAAGCTAAATCCGGAGAAATGTGCGTTCGGAGTGTCCGCTGGAAAATTTCTCGGATTTATGGTCGGCCAACGAGGAATCGAGGCAAATCCTGAAAAAATAAGAGCATTGATCGAGATGAAGTCTCCAACCACTCTCAAAGATGTCCAATGTTTGGCTAGTAGCATTGCATCGCTGAACAGGTTCATTTCGCGGGCCTTTGACAAGTGTTTACCCTTCTTTAAGCTCCTCTGAACCACCGCCAAATCTGATTGGGAGTGGACACCGCAATGCGAAGAAGCGTTCCAACAACTGAAGCAATATATGAGTGCACCTCCCGTTTTATCAAAACCTGTGGTGCACGAGCAACTTCTTCTTTATTTATCTGTGTCTTCTACGGCCGTTAATACCGCTTTAATAACAGAAGATTTCGGGGTATAAAGGCCCATTTATTATATTAGTCAAGCGATGGTGGATGCCAAAACTTGGTACTCTGATATGGAGAAGTTGGCCCTCGCCTTAGTCACTGCTGCCCGAAAACTGCGACGCTACTTCCAAGCCCACATTATATTGGTGCCAACAAACCATCCGTTAAGGCAGGTCCTCTAGAAACCCGAGGTTTCAGGGTGATTAACTAAATGGGCGATTGAGATCAGTAAGCATGATATTTCGTTCTGCCCCAAGACCTCCATCAACGGTCAGGCCGTGGCCGACTTCATTGCTGAATTCACATATTCCTCTTCCGGTAATAACTCTACGACCAACAACCCGACCCCCTGGTTGCTCTTTGTGGATGGGTCTTCACGAGCCACCGGGAGCGGAGCAGGCTTAATCTTAGTCTCTCCCGACGGGTCACGCTTCCAGTATGCCATGCGGTTCGACTCTCACATCTCAAATAATGAAGCTGATTATGAGACTTTGATCGTCGGCCTCGAACTAGCAAACGTCCTCTTGATTCAGAGTTTACTTATTCATAGCAATTCTCAGCTTATTGTCAATCAAGTACTCGGCGAATTTGAGGCGAGAGAAGAACGGATGGTTTTATATAAATCTCGAGTGCTCATCCTGCTCACAAGGCTGAATTGTTATGAAATAATCCACATCCCCCGCGAGAAGAACAAACTCGCAGATTCGTTGGCAAAACTAGCCTCCGCACCCGAATCGGATTATCACAATCTATTCCCATCGAGCACCTTCATGCTCCAAGTATCGACCAAGCAACCTCCGAGCAAGTGATTGTGGTTCATCCATATCCATGTTAGATGGACTCCATCATCCTCTATCTCAGAGATGGACATCTCCCGGATGATAAGAAATCTGCACGACAAATTCGTCATCGTGCCTCCAGGTATACTTTACTAAACAGAATCTTATTATGCAAGAGTTTTACTTTACCCTACTTAAGGTGTCTTCACCCAAAAGAAGCACATCGTGTTCTGGATGAAATACACCAGGGGGCATGTGGTAACTATCCGAAGGGACGGTCTCTAGCTTATAAGGTGATGAGGCAAGGTTATTATTGGCCAACTATGAAGGCTGATGCAATCGAATTCTCCAAAAAATGCGACAAGTGTCAGCGATATTCCCCCATACCTCGTGTGCCATCCTAGCAAATGACGCCAATTGATGGCCCTTAGCCCTTCGCCCAATGGGGAGTCGATATCATCGGACCGTTGCCTACCGGAAAAGGTCAGAACAGATTTGTAATTGTGGCAGTCGATTATTTCACCAAATGGGTCGAGGCAGAACCGTTAGCCAGAATTACAGAAAAACAGACCACTAAGTTCATGTGGAGAAACATCATATGTCGTTATGGGCTCCCCCATACTATAATCACCAACAACAGAAAACAATTCGACAACGCTGCATTGCAGAGTTTTACGAAAAGTGGAAGATATGCAATGTTCGCACCTCTCCGTATCATCCTCAGGCTAATGGACAGGTTGAAGCAGTAAATAAGATCATCAAACATCATCTAAAGACTAATCTCGACGAATGTAAAGGCATGTGGCCAGAACTCTTGCCAAAAGTGTTATGGGCCTATAAGACTATGACTCACACATCAACAGGTGAAACTCCTTTTTCCTTGGCATTCGGCACCGACGCAGTGGTTCCGGTCGAAGTTCAAGTACCTTCGTATCGGATCAAGCAGTATGATCCCACTTGTAATCAGAAAGGTCTGAGACTTCATCTCGACCTCTTGGAAGAGCGGAAGGGATGCCTCCCAGCTTCGAGCTGCAGCATATCAGCAGCGCATTGCTCGATATCATAACGCCAAAGTCCTGACCTAGAACCTTTCAGCTTGGCAATTTGGTTCTTAGACAAAACCTCGGAGTTCGTGCCCATTCATTGGACCCAAATTGGGAGGGTCCGTATCGAGTCATCAAAGTCGTACGACCCGGTACCTATTATCTCGAAGATATGCAGGGAAGACCCATACGTCGCCCTTGGCACGTAGAACATTTGCTACGGTATTTTCCTTAATTTGATGTAAGTCTGAATGATTTTTTCGAATAAAGGTGGATTATCTTTTGGTCGCTTCTCCATTTATTGGATCCAAATAACCCCGAAGAGAATGCACACGTTCTCTTGACCAATCCTCTACCCTTGGTAGAATCAAAGTCTCAATCGATAGACCAGTCTATCTCAATGCGGACATGGTCACCACGACCCCCCGATTGAGCCTAACTCATTTTTCATGAGTTAAGTATACAAGCATTCAACGTACGATCGACAAAGGGAAAAAAGCGAGAAAAGATACATGGCGTTAAGAAAGGAAAATTTTTCATTTCAAGTGACTAAAAAAGTCAAATTATGTACAGAGATACATTTCTTCTCAAAAACAAAAAAGCGGGAGGAAGGAGGGTGACGACTTTAAGATCGGTCATCCTCGTCTGGAGCAGGCTTACGACTCTCTACTTCAGGACCGGCCTCGGGAGCAGGTGCGCCATCAGTAGCTCTGGTGACCTCATTCTCGGCTGCAGTTCGTTCTCTGGCTGCGACCTCGAAGGCCAGTCTCTCAAACTCCTCAAATTGAAGGAAGGGGCAATTTGTTGCATAACCCTGACCGCAAAATCACGACCAGCGATATATGCTTCATAACGCTCCTCGTCGTAGAGCTGAGAAGTTCAGAACTCCTGGACTGCATGAGGACCTTCGTCAGATATCATCTTGACAAGGGCCACTCTTTCCAATCCCAGTGAATGGAATCATCCTTCAGCTGGTCAAGAGTCTTCCTGGCCTCCTCAAGCTTAGTCCAAGAGTCCTTGAGCTGCTCCTCGAGGGAGATCTTGTCCTGGCGAAAAATCTCCTTCTCTCTCTCACTCTTGGTATGGACTTCTTGGAGCTTCGCAAACTGTAGGTCCAGTGACTGAAAACGATCAATTAGGGCCTGGATCTTGGCGAGGAGGATCTGCTTCTCCTTATTTATTTTGGTGATTTGGGCTTCCAGGGTCTTTATTATACGGTCCCTTCCCTGGACCTCACCCTCCATCGCTTTCTTCTTCTTTTCCCCGTCATCGACGACGCGACGGGCGGCATCAATGTCGCGCCTGACTCGGAGCGTGAGATCCAGACTCTGCTCAAATAAAGAAATAAGAATTAGAATAGCCTACCACATAAATGATTCAAAGAAAGATGAGGAGCGGGGAGGAGGTTGTCACCTGAATCAATCTCACCCCTATGTCGGTAGAGAGAGCCTCTGGACTTAGCTCAGGTAGGCCCCCAAAGGAGTTGGGGGAGATGTTATCAAACATAAACTTGCATATCGGATGCAAGTGCGGCGGGATGACAAAAACTCCCGACCCTGAGGGTTGGGCTACGACCATCTCGCTAGAAACTGCCTCACGAGTATTCGCAGTCCCAGAGGTAGGTGTGGCTGATTTGCGAGCAATATTGGGCTCGCATGATGTCTCCCTTGGAGGGAGATCCTCCTCCGTTCGATCGCCTTTCGGTGAATTGTCAATAAGATTATCGGCTGGCCACAAGCTCCAGCCGGAGAGGTCACAGAAGCCGGAGGGGTCGCGGCAGTGTGACGGGTCACGGCAACTCCCCCTTTAGTAGTACTATGCGGTTGTGAGCCTCGAGCAGACCCCTCTGCTGGAGCGGGCGCAACTGACGGTCCAGCTGCTAACTTCTTTTGCCTCTTCGAGGCCGTACCCTTTAGGCGAGGGAGCACCCCAAGCGCCCCCCTCTTTTCTCCTAGGTTTGCCATCTCTTCCTAAGGGATTAGACCGGCGGCAGTGAGGCGGCGAGGCTCCAAAGCAGAATTAACTGTTGTGGGCAGCTACGGGAAGTTTGGAAACTTTGACCAATTTCTCGTTGAGCCCTCCCCGCAAGTTCGGCCTGGCTCCAATTGGAATACCTGCTGAGAAGAAGGGAAAGATAGGTCAGTTAGAGCATTGCAAACTTAGTGTTTCTTCGGGCAAAGGGGCAAAAGTTCAACCCACCTTTGCCGAAGAAGCGACTAACATTGTGGCCCTTAGGGTCGGAGCCCGCATCAGACTCCCAATTGCCAGAGACAAAGAACCATTTCTTCCTCCACCCAGGGTAATTGGAGGACGGGTTCCCCAGTATAAAGTTATCCCGGTGCCAATAACAGAGGTAGTACCAACCCTCAATGGCTGGGGGCCTTTTAGCTGGTACAGCCTCAGGAAATCCCCAGCAATTAGATCCTCATTCCCCGCTTGATTCCAGAGCACAAAGGCGCTTATAAGGACCCTCCAGCCATTTACAATGAGTTGGCCGGGGGCAATCTTCTATATACGGAGGAAGTCCCAAATGAAGGGATGAAGGGGAAGCCGCATGCCAAGCCGGAAAACATATTCATAAAAAGCTACACAGCCTGGCGGCGAGGAATCGGCTGTCTCTCCTCTCCTCGGTAACCTGAGGACAAATGAGTCTGGGATCTGGTATCTCTCTCGTAAGAACGAGAGTTGCTCTTCCATCATGATAGAGGGATAACCGGTGGTAGAATACCTCCCCGCTGGTACTCAAGCATTGTTTGATTCAGAACAATTGGGAGTATCATCCCCCAGAGGTACGATGTCTTCATCAGAAGCTTCTGTCATCGTAAAGGAAAAAGACAAGAAAGAAGGAAGAGATGAGAAAAAATGAGAAGGAAGACTACCTCTACAAAGAGGTTTTCACCGAGAGCAAAGGGAGGGAAGAAGGAAGAACTTTCTGCAGCAGAATTTCGAAAATAAAGCAAACTCCGTAGGATTCGATATTTATAAACAATCATTCCGTCTGATTTGGTAGACACGTAGCGGCTTCTCATCCGGCACGATAGACGAACGGGCACAAGCATTAATTACAGAGGCACGTGGCGAGTGCCGCTTCACCTCTCTCGGCCGAAAAGCTGCGGAAAGCTGGCAATCATAAATGCAAGGTCACCTCTGATAGGTTACGTATGATCTTTCTTCTAACAGGCAGTTATATATAGACAAAATCCTTTGTGTACCCTTTTCAAGACGTAAAGGATTTGGGGGGCATTTGTTGTAGGATAAATTGGTTATCGAAAGATGCTATCAAAGAACGATTGAGAGAAGCTGCGACTAGTCTGACTGAATGCGAGCAGCTCGGCTCGCGGTCATTGAAAAGGGTCACATCTCAACATGCGAGCAGCTCGGCTTGTGGTCGTTGAAAAGGGTCGCATCTCAACATGCGAACAGCTTGGCTCGTGGTCGTTGAAAAGGGTCGCATCTCAACATGTGAGCAGCTCGGCTCGTAATCGTTGAAAAGGGTCGCATCTCAACATGTGAGCAGCTCGGCTCGTGGTCATTGAAAAGGGTCGCATCTCAACATGCGAGCAGCTCGGCTCATGGTCGTTAAAAAGGGTCGCATCTCAACATGCGAGCAGCTCGGACTCGTGGTCGTTGAAAGGGGTCGCATCTCAACATGTGACCAGTCACCGCTGAGCCTTAGTATCCTCCGCCTTTGTAGTACCAGCAGCTCATATAGACCGATTCTGGGCTTATCTTTGTTCGTGGTTCCGGACTTCAGGGGATCACCATCAAGGGATGTAATCGAGTAGATGTCTATTTGGACTAGGGCGTTCTCCCATCTAAGGATCAACAAGATAGATACTTTATCCCTGAAAATTTGCAGGACTCTCAACGTCTTGCGTATTGGATTGGATCACTTTGATCTATATAAATAGATGGTTTTATCAGATGAAAAAGGTACACAATCTCTGAACTTTGAATCCCTTTGTTTCTTTTACAACCACGTCCCATCTAACTTGAGCTTCGGAGGGCCAACGGTTGGACGCCGACCACCCTTAGTTTTCCCTTGTGCTTTTTTAGGTTCGAAAGGAAGCTGGCTTGAAGGAAGGCGAACGTCTGGAGGACCCTGTTACAAAATCTGATGTAAACATTGGTGTATTGCAACGCAGCCACCACTTCTTCAAATTCCTTTAGGTGCAAATATGGGCTGTCAGAATCTAGCCCATGAAACTTCGGTATAAGTTGAATCACACCCGGCTTGATGTCAAAATTTCCCCCGTTTGGTGGTAGAACCACGCAAGAGGGTGTAGTTGCACGGGCTGGTTGTAGGTAATCCCATAGTGATCTCATTGGAGGAACGTTATGTACCTCATTCTCTCCTACTGCCTCTTGATTTATGTTTGTAGTTGGAGTAGGAGGGGGAGGATTCCTTAAAGGTGTTTGATCCATACTCCCCAAACTTTCACAACGTTCCTGGTAATTCCAAACTCGTCTATGGTCTGACAATGGCCCAACTAAGCCACCTTCGAATTGGAGACGATTGGAGTGGTCACGTTCCCAACGGGACATAAACCACTCAACTAAAAACTAAGTTATTCCTAAAATCTAAAAAAAAAATGAAAAATCTGCAAAAAACTAAGTTAGAAGAATATTACCCGATGTGCTTAAACTAGAGAAGAAATCCTACAAAATAAACAATTTTGATTAGTTCTAAGGAATTAGAAAAACCCTATCTAATTCTACTTCTACGGCTACTAAAACAATTTGAAAACCGTTATCTAAGTTCCCCGACAACGGCGCCAAAAACTTGTTCGCTCACCTCAAGTGTAAGGCTGCGAGGTAGTAATAAAACTCGGTAAGACCGATGTCGATCCACAGGGAATTAGAAACAGATCCCAAACTATTCCAGTAACTCAGTTTGCAATGAACAAAAGATTCAATTGAGTAATTAAACTAAAACAGAAACTTAATGAAAAACAGTAATTTAACGACGCTAAGGCATTCAAGGATCCACTTGTAGCAACCCCATGTCAATCCAATCAATCCAAGCAAGATACACAACTAGATTTGAAGTCCTATCTCTCATCTAGTTGGAAAATAAAGCATTTAACACACTCAGTCCCACTCAAGTTGAACTTCCAAGTTCTAGTCTCATTCAACAATGTAGAATTTGAAATCATAGCCTCCGGAGTAACAGCCATGCCTATGGACTATGGCCTGCTCAAGGATTACTATAATTCAAATCTAAACAAGCACAACATGACAATCTCAGAGAATTGCAAGGAATTCATGTCCGGAGCACATGAACTCTCATAAAACATCTAAAACTATCAACTTTAGGAATTAGAATAGATAAAAATCCAAACTTGAAATAGAATTACTTGAATTAAATTGAATCAAACATGAAAGTGGCTACAAGCTTCACCTCTCATCCTTAGCTGAGAGATTCTAGCTGAGCATTGTCATACTACATGCATTCTAGCCGAGCATTGTCATGTAATGGGCTATGCAATGTATAAATTGGAGGTTCAATGGTGGAGAGACATTCGTCAAGTTTTCATTGGTCAAAGATGTCTCCTCCACAAATTCAGAATTGTACGGTGCTTCCACAAACAATGGTAAAGAGTGTAAATCAGTGGAAATGTGTTCTTCAAGCACCGACACCGTGTCTAACAAAATATCCAACTCCTTAATCATCTCATCATCAAGATCATAAGAGTGGGCCAAGCATTCCTCTAGGAAATCGAGATAGTCGGATGCAGGGTCCTCGTCCTCCCTTAATGATTGAAGAAATTCTGTTTCAATGGTAAGGAATTCCACCTCTACAGAGAGGAGGTCTTCCAAGGAAAAAATTCAGATATAGTGGTGAGCACATCATTTAACATTGATTGATCTTTTAAAATTTCAGATTGTGCCACCTCATCATTCAAAGGAACAAAATTTTCAATCAAAGGGAGGTCTACCACAATAGAATTTGGCATGTGTTGTTGGTGGAAGGACTCAAAAAGATCGACTTCGGCCATCTCTCTAGCATGCATATCCTCTAGAGACTCATAATCATTATGCCCTTGGGAAAAAGAAACCATAGGTTCATAACTATTCACCAAACCCTCATTATAGGCAACCCCACTACCACTTTCAAATTTTATGGATTCCTCGGGTTCCTCAACCGTCATTGAAATCTCTTCATCATTAAGTTCAAAGCATCTAAAAGAGATAGTGGACTCACCATAATTGATGATGACATTGGGATCATCGAGATCAATCTCCTCTAAAAGTCTATTCATTAAATCCGAAGAAGGTGGGACTTGGGTAGCCCATCCTCCTCATTAAAGGGGATTGATTCGATGCCCCCAATTTTGGGCTCAACGTCTTCACAAGATGGCGAGTAAGCTTGATTTGATTGTTCATCTACAAACTCTTTTCATATTTCCTTAAGTATTTGTGTATACATGTCATCACAAGAGGAAGACGTTTTAAGGTGATTGTTAATAACTACGGTTGGTTTTTCCCTTGAACAAGGAGAATGGTGGTTTTCCCAATTAAGACCATACGCATTGTAGGATGAAGAGTTATATAATGGTTGATAAGCATATTCGTAGAAGTGATCGCGCATTGTCTTAACCGGTTGGCCACTATTCACCTGTTCCTTTTGTTGTTGCACACCTCCCACCATAACCGGTGGAATACTCATGTTACTTTCAATCCAGTAATCACCTAATGTTTTTCCTGAATGATTATTCGATTTGGCTTCATTCTGGTATTCCCCCATCATCTTACGTTGTGTCTCAACATGTGTATTGTTTTCATTAATATACTCACGCATCGTCTTACGTGGGGGAGTTGTAGTGGTTGTTTGAATCTCAGAAAAACACTCATGCTTGGAGGAATCCCGATCACAATGAGTTTGGGTCTCCCAATCCGACATCTCATCCTCCAAAAGGTACTTGTACGCACCATTCATCCAATCATACATGATGAAATTTTTAAGGAATCGAAAACTATCCTAATCTAGAAAAAAGAACAAAAAGAAGGGAGATGGGGAGATGTTACCTAATCGAGTGAGATCTATGTCAGCAACAATGTCCTACAAAATCAAATAAAAAATTTAGTAATATAAAAAAACCAGAAAATCTACTTCTATAAAAACTGAAAATTCTACCTAACTAAAACTACTCTATAGCTACTAGAACAATTAGAACCGTTTAACCTTTTCCTCGGAACGGCGCCAAAAACTTGTTCGCTCGCCTCAAGTCCAAGGCTGTGATGTAATAATAAATCTCGATAAGACCGAGGTCGATCCACAAGGAAAGAGGTAAACAATTCCAACTACTCTAATAACTAGAATCTAAGAAGTTTAGGAGAATAATTTTTCACATAAAATAGAAAAATATAAAATTAAGAAGAACTAGAGCATCAACGATCCACTTGTAGTAGTCTAATACCAATCTATTCATCCAAGCACAACACAATTAGAATCAAAGTCCTATCTCTCATCTAATTGGAGAATATAACATTCAAGCACAATAGTTCCACTTAATCTTGAAATCAGATTTCTAGTTCTAATGAAGCACATAGAACTTGAACTTGTAGCCTTCGGAGTAACAACCATGCCAAGAGACTATGGCATGCTCAAGGGTTAGTACAATTCGAATTCAAACAACCCAATCATGGTAATCTTAGAGAATTGCAAGGAACTCATGTCCGGAGTACACAAACTCTCATAATTTATCTAAAAATTCAAACTTTATTCAAACCAGAAGTTCAAAATCCAAAATTAAGAAAAGGGTACTTGAAATAAAAGAATTAAAGCATTGAAATCAACTACAAATTTCACATCTAGCTCTAGCTAAGAGGTTAACTAAGAAAAAGCATATTAAAACTAGAACTAGAACTAAGAAAAGGAAGAAAAACTAGCTGGAGGAGGCTAGGAAGCCTCCTATGACTTGAACTCCTTGCTTCCCACGTCCTTGCTTGATTTGGAATAGAAGAGAGTACCTCCTTTTATAATACAACAAGAGTACCGTAACATAATAGATTTTGTTTCGCTTCGTACGGCTTAACCAACGGTCGGATTGCATTCAAATTTGATTTGTAGCTTCCTTGTGCTGTGATCTTCCTCATAGATGATTTCGATTTTCAAGATTATCTTCTGAATGGGTCCACCAATCAGATCAGCAACCGCCTCTCAAAATCACGCAATTCAGGTACTTTCAGAACCAGTCATCTTGTTTTCAACGCTCCGGAGTGTATAGAAGTCGGATTGATCTCAAATTGTGAATAGTAGTAGAAAAATTCCTCCTCTACATGATAGATGGATTAGATTGTCCAAAATAATTCTATAATTAGGTGCGTAATTAGAACACTCAGACCTTTTATAAAATCTGCGCAGTTGGATCTTTTTGGATGGTCCATCTTTCCTCAACCGGTACGATCAAACCACACATCCTTTTGATCTGAAACTTCGTGGTTATTCATATATGGATGTGGTCTAGAAGATGACCAAAGTAGATTCTTCATATCATCAATGATGGGTCACCTGGACCAGCCCAGAGTGGTAGGCGAAATCTGAAACTTTCTGCACAGTTCGTATTGTTTTGGCCACCAATCCGTAGCTCCGATCGACACGAAACCACTTGGGTTATTTTGGCGTCGAGCTCCTCTTCAACATGGATGTGTTGGATTTCCAAATATCATCAAGATGGGCCCAAAAAACTGGGCCGAAAAACCAGAAACGGGAATAGCCTGCTGTTTAAAATCTGAAAACCTGAAATTGCATGGCCGACCGGTCTTGACCGGTCTAGCCTGTCTGTTAAGTGTTCAGGGAGTGCAGCCGACTGGTCTTGACCGGTCGGACCCATTTTCTGCATTCTTTCTTCTTTCTTTTCTTCTCTCCTTCCTCTCTCTTTGCTTTCTTCTTTCTTTGGCCCACCTTGGGTCTTCATCCAAGGCTCCCAAATGTGCCCTTTTGGTCACCAATTAGACGAAGTCGCTCTCATTCCTACAATCACAAAATATGTATTAGATGGGTCATTTAAACATGCAAACCATACATATAATGTGATGTAATGGGCTATATCATGTATAAATTGGAGGCTCAGCAGTATGTCTCATCGAGACAATGGAAGATGCTAGAATTAATCAACGTGCTACCTCTGGTACTCTCGTTCTCACTCTCCTTTGTTTTATTTCATTACTCTCATGTCATGCTTATTGTATATCTTGTTACATTGAGGACAATGTAAGATTTTGGTTGGGGGGTAAGATTTCTTAGATGAATCTACTAGATTTTGTGACATTTCGAGCAATTATGTAGAAATTTTTTTATTTTTCTAAAATTCAAAACTGTTTTGGAAAACTTTGTTTCTATAAATTTGGAATGATATGAGTATAAGAAAAGGAGATACGAAGTGAGTGATGTTGCAAGTCTTGAACTACTTTTAATATAATGGTTTTATATGTGAATTCCCCTATTTATGTGATTGATAGAAAATTTGAACACTTTTACACCTAGTTCACATTACACGATTTTCATGGGTTGAAAGAATTATGTGATTTGTGGATTGGCTAGACTTAAATTTGAGGTGTTGAGGAACCAAGCCGGGGTACTTTGTCCATCCTTGTCCATGGGAAAATAACGAAAGATATGGATTTCTAAAAGTCCTATCAATATAAAAGAAAAAGGAAAGAAGGAAAGAAAATATGGGTATGATTGAGAATATGGTGGAAATTTTTGAAAAAGGGCTACCTATTACCAACCGGGGGATGGTCTACGCGTAACCAAAGCCAAAAATAGGACATATTGTGAAAGCCGTCGGAAGGACGGTAAGGCAAATTCCTGTCATAGGCTTGTTGTTGATCTGTACACCTTTAGATCCATAGTTTAGTTGATCTATGAAGAAGATAATCCCGAAAACTCATGAGATGAACTTTCACTATGCACACTAGGTTTAATTTGTTGAAGTTCTTTTATTTATCAATTAATCAGAGGAAATTCTGTATGAACACTTATTATGTTTTGAGAGTTTAAGGTTTCAACTTCTATCACCTAGTTTCTCTAATTTTTACACTTGTATGTCTTGGAATGAATAGAAATATAGTTTCTAAAGGAGAGTTGGATTTTGGAGAATTAAACTTATTTCACGCATGTTTTGCTCGGGACTAGCAAAATGATAGTTGGTGGGTGTGTTGAGCTTCCAATTTATACATTTTCTAACCCATTACATCACATCTTATGCATGGTTTGCATGCTTAAAAGACCATTCTAATGCATGTTTGTGATTGTAGGAATGAGAGAGAGAATTCACCTATTTGATGGCTAAAAGAATGCTTTTAAACCAACTTGATGATGAAGGAAGATGAGCCAAAGGAATGAAAGAAAGAAGTAAGGAGAAGAGAGATGACATGGATTTAATGCCAATTTGAAGGATTTGGAATGACTAGAAGACCAAGCTTTGATAAGCCAAAGAAGTGGAGAAAAAGCCATGAAGGAATCAAGTTGAAGACCTGGAATGGCCAGAAAAGTCATATTGCAAAGCTGTAGCGCTAGAAAAGTCAAATGCAGAAAATTTAGATGGCCATGTAAACCAGAAAAATTGTAAAAATTGGCCTTCGGGCGCCCGACCACCATTTGGCAGGGTGCCCGAAATTGATAAAAAAATCTAGTTATTGCTGGAACTTTTCTGGACTTGGCAAGGGCGCCCGACTAAAAGCGACCGGGCGCCCGACCAGCTTCCGACTGCCGATACAAGTGCATAAATCTTTACGCAATCCGAGGCGGTGGGTGGTTTTTCTTATAAAAGGACACCTTGACATCCTTGCTAAGGTATCCTACAAGAATTCTAAGTTTGTGGGGAGCAAGGGAGATCATCCTGGAGCGATCGCAACTCCTCTAACTAGGGTTTTCTCTAGTTTTTCATGTTTTTCTTAGTTTTTCTTTGAATTCTAGTTAAAGCATGATAATGCTCGGCTAGAACCTCTTAGCTAAGGCTAAGAGGTGAAGCTTGTGAGTAGTTATCATGTTGGATTCGTTCTATTTCAAGTACTTTACTTAAAGTTTTGATTTTCAAGTTCTAGTTTGAATAAAAGAGATATTTTTGGATGTTTTATGAGAGTTCATGTGCTTCGGACATGAGTTCCTTGCAATTCTCTGAGATTATCATGTTTAGATTGATTAGATTCGAATTGTAGTAACCCTAGAGTGTACCATAGTCCATTGGCATGGTCGTTACTTCGAAGGCTACATATTCGACTTCTATGGGCTTTATTAGAACTAGAACTTTGTTTTTCAACTTGAGTAGAGATTGTTTGTGTTTGAAAGCCATATCTTCCAACTAAAAGAGAGATAGAACTTCAATCAATTCTAGTTGTGTTATGCTTGGATGAATGAATTCACATGAGGGCTATCACAAGTGGATCCTCAAAAGCCTTAGTTCCCTTTAATCCCAGATTTTACAATTACTGTTATAAGTTAGTTTATAAACCTAAAATCCTCAATTCATTAAATGTGAAGTTGCTGGAACAATTTGAATTGGTTTACCTTATTCCTTGTGGATCGACCTCGGTCTTACCGAGATTTATTACTACATCGTAGCCTTGCATTTGAGGTGAGAGAACACTGGTCAATAGAGGTTCAAAAGAATACTCTACCCACTCTTTGAATCTTTGAGAAAATATTAAAAAAGAAGAAAGAGGAATAGGGTGAGAAGGAAAATATCTAAGCTCAGGATGATCCAAGGCGGCTCAAGGCCAATCTATCAGAGATCCAAAAGGAGTCTCCACCCACTCTACAAGAGATGAATAGGATAGGAATGAATAGAGGGAGAAGAAGAGTAAGGTTGGAAAGACAAAACCTGATTTGAGAACTTAAGAAAACCAACTTACTTCTACTTTAACTTCCTAACAATTCCTGCAAAAGAAAGATCAAAATAAAACAAACTAAGTTAGTACTAATAGAAAAATTTCTAAAAATTTCAACAGAAAACTATTTTCATAAATTCTGTAAAACTGTCAAGTCCCCGGCAACGGCACCAAAAACTTGTTCGCTTCCACAAGTGTAGGGTTACGAAGTAGTAATAATTTGGTAGAGACCTGAAATTGCGTCGGGTAGTCTAACACGACACCCTATGCATACACGTGCGGAAGCTTAAAGAGCAACTAGAATTATGGCTAAACCTATAGGAGGGGGTGATTAGGACCTTTTAAAAACTCTTTTCGCCTACTTAAACAATTCAACAAATTAAACTACGTAAGCGATTAACACTTCGGCTTCCAAGCCTAAGTAGGTCCAATCAAAAGATTAGTAAATGATATATGCAATAACAACCTAGTCTATACAACACGTGTAGACTATAGAGGATGGATCAACAAAAGCTCAAGTCTACATGAGGAGTGAAAGTACATCATGTGTGTGCGTATGTGCCTATCAAGTGCCTAGCATACATTCCTAACTAAGCATTCATAATTAACAAGTTAAATGCAATGCATAAACAGAAATGTGCTCAAGAACAATCACAAACACAAGGATATATAGTGATTCGACTACTTGTCTACTCCACTCCCGGTTCAAGTACTCAACCCCTTTGAGCACACCGGCATTCACTGGGGAGTTTAAATCTGGTTCCTCCCAACCAATGTGTTTTAAATCGGATCCACCAAACCGGGGAGTTTATAGGTTCCTCCCAACCTACACATTTGCACCCGTGTTGGTGGCTCCCCCTTGGAGACTTTGTTTAGGCCGACTAACGAGCCAAGGAACGGCTAACGTCCCTAGATTTTAGGCCCAAGTAATAGGCCAAGGATAGGCTAACGACCCTAGTTCGAGTTTGTCAAACAAACTCTACACTCAACCCCCACAGGGAATTGAGTGGATGGACTCCTAACAAGACAACCTTACTTGTCGGATTGAGCCCCTTTGTAGCGCCGCTTTGGGTTGCTTTTTCTCGCTCTCTTGTGCTTGAATCAGCTCCCCTTGTGCTCCCCCGATCTTTGACGCCACTGCTTTGCCAAGGCTTCAGCTCCAAGATTAGCTACCTTGCATGTGATGCTCCATTGGAGATGCCCAAGGTGCTAGGGAGGGTAGGTTTGAGATCTCTACAACTCAAGGGAATGGATTACCTAGAGACTCTCACCTACAACGATCTCATCATAGAGTATTGGATAGGAATATGACTATCAAGATCAATCCAATCTCTAGAGATCAAAAGAGGGACAAGTGCATCTTCTTCTTGAGCTTTGAATACTCCGTACTTGTGATGAATCACAAGGAAGATCACTTGTTTGGGTTAGGAATAGGGCTCTTAATGATCTTCAACAATGGTGACTCCTATCTCCTCAAAATCCCCTCTGTTCGCTCAAAAACGAATCCCCCATCTTAAATAGATTTTCTTCCAACGGTAAAAAAACAGGCAGATTCGCGTATCTCCAATTGATCGGAAAGAGGTCCGATTGATCGGAGACCAGTCCGATTGATCGGAATTCAGTCCAGGGAATTCCCTGGAGGATATTCCGATTGATCGGACTGACCCTTCCGATGGATCGGAAGACTGTCTGATTAATCGGAAATATGTCCAGTGGGTTTTCAAAGTTGCTGGAAAAATTTTCGATTGATCGGAGCTTCTGTCCGATGGATCGGAGTCCTATCGAAGCCAATGTCCGATTGATCGGAGATCAATCGGAAACTGCTGTTTGAGCTGTTTTGATTACAGCAACTTCCACCTCTTTAATTAGTCTAACTTATCATGTTTTTCATGGAGTTCTAAGAATAATGATGATGACTAAGGGTATACCTAGTTGGTCCAAGTCATCTAAGAGATTATGGGTTAGGTTTTGGTCAAGGCAAGGCACACCAAAGCATCACTTTTACCTGTTTCTTCTTTCTTGATGCAGCCAGTCCAACTTGAGTCTTTGGTCTTCGTCTTCATTAAGCTCAACCGACACTAGACTCATGGACCTAAGTGATTGATAAACAAGGTGCACTAGTATGCCACAGAAAAGTGCACTAACAAGACCGAGATCGTTCTTAGGGACTAGTATAAGAATTCTCAGGATTTCTTCTAATAATCTCCAATTGAAAGCAAACTACAATAATTTATGAATGTAGGAGAATAATTTGTAACTTGAGATGAAGTTAACAATCTAAAGAAGCACTAGGGTGTCGAGGATCCACTTGTAGCGATCCTTGGTGCATAATTCACTTTGGTTTCCTAATTACACAACTAAAATCAAAATCAAATCCTATCTAGCCGGAATATGGAGCAGTTAATTCAGCAAAACAGTCTGTCCCATGTGTTGTTCATCAACATGATTCACTCAATTCAAGTTAGGACTTGAGCACACTCAATGTATAGGTCAATCCTAGTTCCAATAGGTTAAGGTCACAATCATAATAATTATCAAACCCTATCACTAGGCTTAACTATATTATAATTTGAACCTCATCCAAATCATAAAAATAAGCAATACATGTTTTAGACTTCTCATAAAAAGTAGAACTTTGTTTTGAAGTTCCCACATGAAAATACAAGTCTAAAGCATCTTAAATCCGATTCCTCGGAGCGTACAGGTCTAGAGCTATGCAAAACAATTAAGAACTAAAGCAATTCTTTTAAACATTCATAAGTCATCATAAGATTAAGAAAACCTACTTAGAACTTTATTCAAACTCAACGTACCATTGTTTAATCAATAAAAATCCAACTTGAAATCAATAAAAATGAATTAAAACATCTTAGATCTACTACATGCTTCACCTCTTAGCCCTAGCTAAGAGGTTAACTAATGAAAAGCATAAAAATAAACTAGAACTAGAACTAGAAGAAGAAAACTAGTTGTAGGAGATTAGGAAGCCTCCTAGGTCTTGAATCCTTTACTCTCCACATCGCTAGATGCCCTAGGAATGAAGTGGAGGTCTCCTTTTATAGCTTTCACACCCCACAAACGAAGAATCTTCGAGAATTTGCATAGAATTTACGCACTGCGCAGAGAAAATCGGAGCCAGACTTGAAAATTTCTAAGCTGGGCGCATGGTCAATTAATCGATTAGGCTGGGCAATTAATTGCACTTGCGATTAAACTATAAAACTATATTCTGTGATTAGGCGATTAATCGCAGGTGGTCGGGCGATTGATCGCTGGTTCCAAAAAGTGTCAAGAGAGTTTCAGCAATAATTCTTCAAAAATCTGCATTCTGTCGATTGATCTACAGGTTGAGCGATCAATCGCTTAGGCTGGGCGATCAATCGCTCAGGCTGAGAGATCAATCACAAATTTACACTTTAGTCCAGCAACAAATCTGCAAATTATGTTGTGAGCGATCAATCGACGGATCAATCTCTGGATCAATCTCTAGATCAATCTTCAGAAATTGCAACTTTTTACATTCTACTTTTATGGCCCTGCATGTTACGCCCCAAACCCAGGGATCGGGCTCACTAAATTCCTGATCGCCGACCTTGGTGCCAACAGCCTCCGTAATACTCCATTCTCGGCTCCTAGCTCTCATATGCTAGGTTCCGATCCTGGGATCCCACTAGGAGGATTTTTAGGGCAAATTTTTTTTGTAAAGGAGCATAATCAAACCAGAAAACATCATCAGATATCCACTATATAGTTTATTAAGTACAGTGTTGGAAAGGGAAATACAAAATGTAGCAAAAGCCCAAAATATCAGGTACATGAACTGAGCTCAACGCTGCTGATGTGCCCTAGTACCTGCAGCGTAAACAAACGCGCATAAGCTTCCTATGAAGCTTAGTAGAGTGCGTGTGTGCTCATGTGATGCATATGACAAGTATACAGATATCAGAGTAAGCGAAAGTAATAGAGGGCTAAGTTACCAGGTTCATGAATGCTATCAGCCATCCCAAGGCTATGCAATGCAAAGGCCTACATGGCTGAGTGTTACATGCTAGAGATGCAATACAAACACGTCAATCCTCAACTAATCCACGTATCAAAATGGTTCTCATCTGCATAATCACCGGGGTCTAGTACACTCTGATACTGGTCGCCGCACATCGCGCGCATAACCAAGCGAGTAGAAAAGACCTCACTATCCACCTCGTTAGTGGTATGCCAATGCCCACCCGACTCGCCGATAGCGGACCTTTTTCACCAGCTGGTCAGACTCGACTTAGCTTATAGCTCACTGCACCCAGGCAGATAAGGTCACACCCCTTTCCAACCGACCTCGACACAGTGGGAGACGCGGCCTACTGGTATTTGGCACTCGGGCGCTCATGTTATCCATTCGGTCTCGACGTTGGAGTATCCTACTGGTACCACAGGGTTTAGGGACTTTCACCTAAGGACATCCATAGCGCCCACGTACCAAAACAAATTTTCGGTGTCCATTACTGCCAACCACGATGTGCCTATGGTGGCCACCACCCCGATGCTGCTAGGGTGTGAAGGTGATCGTGACATACATAATGCGAAATGCATGAATCATACAATCCAAGTCATGCACCAAACTTACACATACTGCGCAATCATGTGGGGCGACCCTGTCTCGCACGGGTCCCCTAAGTATAACAAGCCAACTAGCATATACTATGATTAATTGTGGTCCATAACAGGCATACAAATGATGCGTATGGGCATATGAATGAGCATGGTATTCATTATACTAAGTATATTATCAGTGTGAAGTATCAAGCTAAGCATACTAGCATGTTAACAAACATATCATTTAATGTTAGCCTTAAATGGCCTAATATATATACAAAGAGTGGGACCCTGGACTGTGGGCCCCATTGGAAATGTAAAGGTCTTCATGACATAGCCCACTTGAGACTATATCGGCCCCATACTTGGGCCTGCACATACAAAGTAGGCCAACAAAATAGGTTTACGGCTTGGATAAAACATATGTATCAAAGGAAGGACCATGGTGGGCCCCGCCCACTGGTCGGATAACAAATATACATCATCGGTCTTAGGAAGTTTCAGTGGTAGGTATTCAATCACCCCCATTTTCTAAGTGAAGCCCACTCAAATTGGGCCCCATGCATCGGTCAGACCGCTGGCATGCTACACAATGCATCCATCAAGGTGAAACCCAAAGATGGGCCCACAACCTCTAGTTGGATGAAAAATAAACACTAAAGTGGCCCCAAGGAAGTTTTCAATGGTGGGCATCAATGACCACTATTCCCTGCGGGTGTGGCCCACCTAACATTTGGATTTGCCTCATTGTTGGGGCCATATTCTAAAATTGTATGGAAAAACAAATGGGCAGCATGCATCATGGCGGGACCCACAAGGTGGGTCACCTGCTGGGCAGTATGCGAAAGCACGCTTCTTGGAGCGTGTCACCTAAATGGGCGCCAAAAAGTTTTGAATCAAACTGATATTCGTGTTTTCCCCTCCATCCAAACTTATGCCACAGGTCTGGATGGCGTTACAAATATTACAGTGAGCCTTAGGAAGGCTTCAACGGTGGACATCATTGTCCCCCACTACTCTTTACGTTGTGGGCCCACCTACTACTTGGATCTAGCTCAGATCTAGGCCCATGAACTAAAATGATCTGGACAGCAGGATGGACGGTGTGGATGATACATGTACATCATGGTGGGTAAGGAATATTTCAACAGTGGATGTCACTATTCCCCACTGCTCTCAATATTGTGGTCCACCTGGGAAGTGAATTTGGCCTAAAATTGGGCCTGAGGCCTAAAATGATTTGGCAAAAGGGATGAACGGTGTGGATGGTACGTATACATCATGGTGGGTCCCAGGAGTGGGCCACCTGCTGGGCAGCCCAACGGCCCAGCACCGTGGACGCTGGTTACTCCCAGCCTCAGAGACACTGGGAGCCTCACTCCCTTTCTTGTTTTCTTTTTTTTCTTTTTCTTGGTTTTCATCAGGTGGGGCCCACATGAGGATGATCCACTCCATTCATCAGATTTTTTAGCTCATGGGGGACCCAAAGAGCCCTATATTGGGTATATGATTCAATCTAGAAACATCAAGGTGGGCCAAAGAAGTTTCAATAGTGAACATCATTACCTTCACTGTTTCATGTGGTGCGATCCACTTAAGATTTGGATCTGTTTCATATTTGGGCCCTGGCCCTAAAATGATTTGGAAAAACAGATGGATGGTGTGGATTAAACACAAACATCAAGGTGGGTTCCATGAGTGGGGACCCCACCGAAACCTGTCCAACGTGCTGATGCTGGATAGTTCCAGCGTCTCTGACGCTGTGAACGTCCAGCGTCTTGGCCCCTTTTTTTTCTTTTTTTTTCTTTTCTTGGTTTCTTTAAAGTGGGGCCCACATGAGTATGATCCACTCCATTCATCAGGTTCCCTAGCTCATGGGGGACCCAATGAGTCCAATATTGGATAGGTTACAGGGTCTACAAACATCACAGTGGGCCCAAGAAGTTTCGACAGTGGGCATCATTATCTCCACTGTTTTCTATGGTGTGGTCCACCTGAGATCTGGATCTGCTTCATTTTTGGTGTCCAGCCCTAAAATGGACTGGAGAAACAGACGAACGGCGTGGATCGACACAAGCATCAAGGTGGGTCCCACGAGTGGGCCCCATGGTTAACGCCCAAAAGGGCTTTAGCTCAGGCGCTGCTGGGCAACAGCGTTCCCTGGACGCTGTCTGTCCAGCGACCTGCTTGTATTATTATTTTTTTCTATATTATTATTATTATTATTATTATTATTATTATTATTATTATTATTATTTCAGGTTGTGGGTCCCATTCATGACTGATCCAGCCCATCCATCTGATTACCCATCACAAGATGGGCTCGAAAAAAAATGAAAGGCAAATAAGAAAATGGGGAGTTTATGTCCCCCTTGCACTCACCTAGAAAGATGAACGGTTGGATCGAGTCCGGTGGTTGATCGAACGGTTCGGATGATGGTTGGGCCCCTCCAAGTTTTTATCTCCAACTTCTAATTCCTCTAACTCCCTCTTAATCTCTCTCTTTCTCTCTCTTCTTAATCCTCTCTCTCTCTCTCTCTCTCTCTCTCTCTCTCTCTCTCTCTCTCCCCCCCAAATCCTCTCTCTCTCTCTCTCTCTCTCCTCCTAAATCCTCTCTCTCTCTCTCTCTCTCTCTCTCTCTCTCTCTCTCTCTTCTTAGAAATGCCATGGACGAGTGGTGCTTGGGAATGCTTGGGGTTTTCTAGAGGAGAATGGCTAGCATGGGAGGGGGAGTAGGATGGTATGGGAGGTATGGGCTTTGTGTTGACTTTGTAGTGAGAGAGGGATGGGGTGGGTATGGTGTGTGTAGACTATGGTGATGAGAGGGGTATGGGTGAGGGTGAGGGTGATTGATTGATTGATTTGATTTTTCTTTGGATTTGTGAAAGTGGGGCCTGCTCCACACGTGCGTTGCGCGGCCCTCCTTGGATTGTGCAAATGATCACAACTTTCACACCGGGTATCACAATGGGGCGTGCCGCGCAGCGTTGGAATCGCAGTGCCTACGCAGTTGCTGGAATATAGGTCTTGGGTCGATGCGGTACTATAATAGGGTCGCGATCAAGGCTGGCTAATTTGGTCCGTCTAGGATGTACCGACACCGAAAACTAAGCGTATGGAGGGCAATTCAAGATACGGGTCTTACACTGCAGCTCTGCACTTTGCTTTTTCAGGACAATTCAGGACTTTTAACATGATTTCTTCAAGGTTTTTCTTCTCTTCTTTGGCTCATCAAAGCTTGGTCTTCAATGTATGTAAAGTGCTCTCTTAAGCCTTGAATTAGCGAAATCTCCATCTCATTCCTACAACCACAAATTATGCATTAAAGTAGTCTTTTAATCATGCAACCCATGTATAATATGTGATGAATTGGGGTTAAATATGCACAATTCAAAGCTCAAAAAAGACTCGACGGGTATGGACTGTCGAAATTGGTTCGACTATCTAAGGCCGTAGAATATTTGTCAACCAGTAATAGCCATCGAATTTCAATTTCGACCGACGATATTAAGACTATTTTTTCAACTACACGGACCGTGGAATTTAACATTTTTTCACGTAGTGGTAAAGGTGAAACCTAGAACAACGACCTTCCGTCCTTAACTAAGAACTAGAAAAATAAGTGGTTCTACGCTACCAAGAGATGGGAGGGGTCATCATCTGAGCTGAGGAACTTGTGCTCTCAGGTTTCCAAAGCCTTTTTCACACCAGGTCCGGTCGTCGTACTAAGTGCTTTGTTTGTCTTGTCATTATAGTTTTTCTTGTTCCGAGCTGATTTTATCTTTTCCCACATGTTGTAGTCCATCAGGAGAAATAACTCAACCTCACCACCCACTTGGCCGCACAAGTGCAGCTTTCCAGGCAGAGACCTGCCACCCGAAGGAGCCAAAAAGAGTTGCTTTAAATAAAATCTCTCCACCAGGTCGGTCTAACCTTGGGAGGTAGGCTCTTGCTCAGCTCATTTCCTCATCATTCATTAGTTTTTAGAGATGTGGCCCCCACAACTCAAGAACATAAAGAAAAAATGTACCGGTTTGGAGAATCCGACACACTGCAACCACTGCAGGCAAGGAACTCACAGGAAGGAATGAGGGAGGAAGAAAAGTCCAGGACAACGACAACTGTGAAGTTCAGGAGCGCACGACGATGAAAGAGTGGAGAGGAAAGGAGAAATGAGTGAAGGGGGGAATTTATAGGCAGGACATGCTTGTTTCGACCCCATACAGGTGCCACGTCTTGCCATGTGAAGACATCAGAATCTGAAATGACATGACAATGCAACTCTTCCCTCCACGTGCCACTTGGAGACTCGTCCATGGAAGCAACTTAACATCCTGTCAGATAGATGCCGCCACGGGTCACCATCGGAGTGGCTGAGTTGACGACAAATGATTGTCTGGCATGCCCTCACCAGGTGCCAAGCAGTCGAAAGGCTACTGAGCCATATGGTAATCATGGCGATGCTTCGAAATTCAGCATTAATGACACCATTTCTCGTCCGCTAGATGACGACAGCTGAAGAGGAAATTTGAACTTTTCAGATTTCCTGCACGAGCATTGACTAGCTCATTTTTCATTTTCTATCGGGAGTTGGGGGGAGGGGGGTTGCTGTTACTATTGTAAGTAAATCCGAGCTGGGACATATACCACGAGGAAAGCCCAAACGGCCCGTCCACAAGTGCTCGACCAAATCCCAAGCACTAGCCCCAGAAGGTTGAGCTATTGGACCCTAGTTATGAAGACACAGACAAGTGTCCTCGAAACCACACCTACAAAGGTCGAAGGACGACCTCAACCCTCAAAAGGGGTCTATATCACCAAGCCTGAGCCTGTAGAGTAAGGAACTCGGATGACAAGCTCTATTGACCAAGCATTTAAGGTCAACTCGATTATCTGAGGAAATGTACGACAAGTCCTGTAACGCCCCAGATTTATTAAAAGTGGCTTTTAAAGTATAATATTGCATGTTATGTGTAAAATCCCTTATTAACGAGAATTTTAACTTGTTTTATAAATAATTAATGATACATGATGAATTTGATATATGCTCTTTTGTAAGATATGCTTAAGATCATGTATAAAACCTTGTAAAATCGTTAAGTTTTCCAAAAGTCTCAGATTAAAAATAGCTATGATAATGCCCTTGGCCCATCCATATTCACAATTTCTGATCAATCAGGTAAGTAGTTTTCGAATCCATCAGGAAGGTAGGCATAGTTTTAGGTGTGTATCGAAGCCATAAAGTTAGATATTTTAATTAGCCATTAAATCATGGACATCTTAACCTAGGAGAGTCCGTGGCCGTTCATCGAGGAAGCTAGTTGGTAAAGCAATCGTACCAAACTGATTATCTTAGTGGTAAACCCTTATCCTAAAATTTTTGTGGTTATCCAAGGTGTGTAAATATAAAATCTTAAGTATCAAAAAATGTGAATGACTCACCTTAACCTAGACTATTGATTTCTAGTTCATGGGGTTTCCATGATCTGATTAATGTAAAATTTTATACCATGACTATCTATCATAAATGAACCACACACGTCAAATTTCAGCCTTTAGATCATAAAATAAATGGACTAATTAGCAAATCAACCCATTAACCTTTGATTTTAATGTCAATCGAGTTAGGAAAGTGGATGATTAGTTGTAGTCAAATATTTTCCTTCGTATGAGTGACTTAGATCGACCATATCACGGACTAATTGTGTTATTTGAGTGTCCAACCTTAATAAGCCTCTTTCTTAAGCGCGAAGTTATCTCGTTATAGGAAATAACCGAGTACCAACTCCTTTTAAATATGCATGGGTCTCTCAATTAACCCACTTTCCACCATCAACCGCAACTCAAATTTAGAACATATATTGGCTTCATATGACTATGAGTTTACATAAAATTTGGACCCGATCTATAATCCTACACCGTAGGACCACAAAGTCAGCCCCTTCCTTTTTTGTCAAAAATTGAAATTTTAGATCTAGGTCATTTCCACCATTAATCAACCACCAAACTTTGTACAATTGTTTTCCTATCATGACTACATAGTTTTTCAAAATTTGAGCCGTGATCATCAAGCGTGGACCATTATTTGAGATCCAACTTGTTTTGGCATCCGCCAGGCCATTTTTCAAGATCGGCCAATCTAGATTTTGGATTATGAAGAAAATTACATATTCTGTCTCTATTCGACGACCCCAACACCATGAACAAGTTAGATTTAAAGGAGGAATGCCCGAAATAGAAGTTTTGAGGAAACCTAACTTAAGAGGAAAAACCCATATCATGCGCACTCCTTATTCAAAATCTCTCGCATGCCCAACCCTCTAGAAGTCCGAGAGAGAGAGAGAGATGCCCAAGCTTCTTCTTCTCATTCTTCTTCATCCTTCTTCATCAAAATGTGTAGTCGTATCTAACCATTCCTCATGTCACCATGGTTCGTGTAGATATTTTCTCCATCAATTCTACCTAGGGTTTAATTTAAGACTAAGGTGAGAATTCCTTTAAGCCTAGTTACAATAATATCTAATTATATGTTAAGTTTGTGCTTAGAAATTTAGAGTTTATTGTTTGTATTCTTGAAAACCATGTTGTGTGAATTGATGAATCATATGGAATTCATTGACGTGTTTTACATTGCATTTTTTATTTATACAGACCATAAACCTTGTTAAGTGCTTGGGAAAGAAAATGTGCTTGTATAAATGTTAATGTGAGGACCATGTGAAACTTATGTTTAGTTTTATGACTCTCATGTGATCATGTTGCATATGATGAATAACGTGTGATGTGTCACGGGATTATGTATGTGGATGTTATATCAATGGAAGCCCTTTGCCCGATGAATGATGCAATTGTATATTGGGAAGGCTTAACCCGTAAAGGTTGTATTGTATCATATGTTTTAGTGGCAAGACCATGTGTGCGTTATTTTAAGAATTTACCAAGGATCCAAGTTTGATTATGTACCTGTGGAGGATCCATGAGAAGTTAAGGTTGTTTATGTGCCATGTGTCATGATCTGGATGTGTACGACTCTTCATAGTGGGCCCGTTGGAAGGAAATGATCATTCTACGTTATGATACATTATGGGATGGGGTAAAGAGTGACCATTGGTCGTGGACATCATTAAGTTGGTTGTATTTTAAATTTACTTAATTAAAGGTGAAACTATTATGCATTCATTTACCCCTTGGGCTAGAGAAAGTGGGTATGAGGCCGGTTCTCTCGCTATCTAATGGAAGTAGGCATGAGGCCGTTTCATTATTTAGGTTTTGGTGTATGGGAAGAGTGGAATAATTCCCATCCTAATTAGAAACTCTAGTGACCAGTGGCTGGTAAGAAGAGTTTTAATAAGTCCCGTCTCATTTAGGTGCTGTTTGGTAAACTGAAAAATTAAGCCTGAAAATTAATTTAAGTACTGAAAACTTAAAAGTGTTGAATTTAAGTATTTACAAGAACTGAAAAATCTATTTGGTAATTTATCTGAAAACTACCATTGAAAACTTATCACGGCCACAAAAGTTTCGAATCAAGTTAATATTTGTGTTTTCCCTTAATCTAGGTCTTTGTGTTCTTATGAATAGGGTTGATGGTAAATAAACATCATGGTGGGCCCTAGTAAGGTTTCAATGGTGGGCATCATTGTCCCCATTGCTTTCAGTGGCGTGGTCCACCTAAGGTCTGGACCTATCTCATTTTTGGGCTCATGCCTTAAAATCATCTCTCCAAATGGATAAACTATGTAGATATAGTACATACATTATGTTGGGGCTTATAGAATTTGGTGACTTCAAGTACTTACGTGGGATGGTTTCATAGATGAGAAAGTAAACAAAGAAAGGTAATCTTGCCATTTTTAAATGTTAATAGGGATACTTTTGTCAATTTTTATCTAAAAATTTAAAGAGAAACCACTAACCGCATTCAGCTATAAGCTTTAAGTCAAGTTGGCATGACTTAAAATAATCCACTTAATTTAAGTGATTTTTTCAATTAAGCACTTAAATTTTTTTAGTTACCAAATGGTCTGAATTACTAAAATCACTGAAAATATCATTTTTCAGTGATAAGTCATAGAATTAAGTTTTACCAAATGCACCCTTAGTCAGGGTGTCTTAACTAGAGCATGCATATCATGCATCACATTAAATAATATTTTCTTATGTATGTTTTATGTGATTTAAATATCATGCTTGGATATTATTGTGCTAATCTTAGGTGGTAAACCTCACTGAGTTGATCGCAATCGACTCACGTCCTCCTGGGATGGTGTTTTAAAACACCAACTCAAATATTGTAAGTGACAATCTAGTAGAAGAACCCAAATTGCAGGGTGAAGAATACGAAAATTCATGGCGATGAATGACGGACGATGAAGCTAGAATGGTGTAAAGACAATTTCATTTATCTTTTTGTTTAGTAGAATAAATTTATATTTGTTTAATTTTTTTCTGCTTAGAACTTGTATTAAGCCTCTTATAGAGAGACAAGAAAGTAAAACATTATGTTTGACATGTTTATAAGACATTATGTTTGAGTACATAGAGGAGAAAAAATGTGGATTTGAAATTTTAATTTTCATCATTATGCTATGAACGCCATGAATATGTGAAATAAAGATAAGTGAATGAAAATATGTCCCTAACATATTTAGGATAACACTTGAAAATTCAGCCCATCGTATAGTCTACTAGAGACAAAATTTAAGGGCATTACAGTTGGTATCAAAGCATAAATGAGACTTCTGGGCGTGAAGCCCAGCCCATCGTATAATGAATTCACCCTAGGACTTAGGCCCCTGAAATTAGCAATAAATTAACTTAAGAATGATCATCAATGGTTGTATGTAACATTTGAATATAGAAACCCATACTTGGGCCCCCCTTGAGATTGTTAGGGTAGCTGATAAATGTAAAAACCTAAAAATTTTAAGGTTTTTGGGAAGAGTATTCCCACTTTTGCTTGTAGGTTGGGGCTCTCATCCATTATCCATGTTTAGTTTAACAAGTCTCTGAATTATGTGATTTATTACCCCTCAAATTATATGGTTAGCTATTTTATTTTGAATTTGCATGATTACGACAAATTTCCCGACCTGTTAGCAGTACCACCCTTAGAAATTATACTTTCAGATTTATTAAATTTTCTTAAAGTTTTTTAAAGACTCCTAACTTACCTCCTAGAACCCTCATAAAATTTCAAGTTAATTGGACGAGTAGATAAATCAGGAAAATTCCGGCAGTAGAGAAAATCCTGCTGACCTGCTGTGTTTTTTGGACTTGATTAGGGCTAAAATATATGTTATCATAGAAATTTTGACCTGATAAAATTTAGGGTTATTTCAAACCTAACCTAAAGCTAACCTAACAAATTTCAGGAGGAACCGATGGCCGGTTTGAGAGAAAGAATTCCGAGAGCGCTTGTAGGTCCTACATTCCAGGTTCGGCGCCACCCTAGTTCCCTTAAACTTGAAACCCTGAGAACCCCTTAATTAGGATTAGTTTTCATAACCTGCACCCTTAGAAGTGATTCTTTGATATTCATTCATGTAACTTTTAGAATTTTTAGGCCCCACACCATTGTTCTAAGTAGATTATTATAACTATCGGTTGCTACTTACCCACCCTTTCTTAGGTCGTTGGCATGTTTTCTTAATGTTTTATTATTGATTGATTTCTATTATTTGTTTTGGGTGATTGATTGGTAATGATTGCTTTGTGTGCATTTTGAAATTATACATAATAGTCCCTCATTATTTGACAAAATAGAATTGCGGATTCGTACCTTATGTGATGTGTAAACGGTTGGGTCTAAATTCAAATCCTGAGGGTTGACACTCAGAATTATGGATTGATGCTAATGAAATCAATGCTCAAATTTGAATAGAAGATCTAAGTATTGGACTCAAATCTACTCAAACTGTCCTCCATGATGCCGACATTATATGAAACACATCTTCATTCTAACATGGGAATATTTATTCATTCTCCTGAAACTTGTAAGTGTGTGTCTTCTCTAGGTTAGATGGTAAGAGTGAGAAAGACCTATAGGCAATCCTAAGGTGTAGAAATGTAGTTACTTAGAATCTAATGAAACCTAAATTATAGTATCCTTAACATCATCTGTCCGTTGAACCTCTCATTGTATCTTTAACTAGTAAGGAATCATCAAGGACATTTAACCGTTTACGTATCTACTCGTATATCTATCTATTCACTTGCTTGATCAATCACACGTTATCTTCTTGATACCCATTCATTCTACCACTCATCTCATTATCTAATCTATGTGCTAACCATACTTTTGATCAAACGCAGACACATTTTATCAAATCCAATCTAATCTTATAAATCACATGATCGACTCTTTCAGCCATCAGACTAGCATCATTCGTAATTATCTGTCCTTTAATATCATTCTAAATCACTCAATATAGGAGAATTCATAGGTCTGAGCACAGGATTAGAGGAGTACCTCTCTAATAGGTTGATACCCTTGACTTAGTAAACAACCATAAGAGTAGTACCCCCATTGAAACCAAAGACCTAGTCTAGTTCTAAGGATTTAAGATTTAATTAAGGATCATGACGATGCTATTTGAGGATTAAGATAGTAGAAGAGTGGTTAAAGACTTCGTTGATTTGATTATTGTTTTTCTAAGCTTTAGTCCTTCTACCTTGCCTTTTGAATAAGATTTTCCCTTGAAGAATACCACTAGGAATCAGAGATAATAAGGATACGCAATTAAAAACAAGGTCATCTAGGAATCAGAGTACGCAATGAAAGAATGTTAAGCCAGAATTTAGAAAGCTTGTAGAAAAAAATTTTGAGGGCGAAAATTTTATTTTAATGGGGGTGGAAGGTAATGACCCCAAATTCTTGATAGACATTAGAATGGATCAAAGATAATTCAAGACTAGAGATATACCGTGAGTACGTGTTTTATCGTTACAAGTATAACAGGAGTGATTTCTTTTCGCTCACTAAATCCAATGTAAAAGTATTTTGGACATTCGTGGCATACATCGCGTCATTGGGCAGATGATGATGAGAAGAAGGTAAAAGGATTGAAAATCTTGCATGACACGAAATCCTATAGATAATTCTTCTCTGATTTAGAGGGAACAGACTGAGTTTAGAAAGGATGTATAATGTATAAAAGGGGGCGGTGTGTGTTTTAGATTGGACATAGTAGTTTCATAATACCTAAGTCATTTCCCCTAATTATAATCCCCTGGTCATTCTATGAAGAAAAGTAAGCAACATGGGAGAGTGAGGATGATATGAGAGAAAATAGGTTCAGTTTTCCACCACCGCACCTCGAGTAAACTTCGAGGACGAAGTTTGTGGATTGTAACGTCCCAAATTTATCGAAAGTGGCTTTGAAAGTATAGTATTGCATATTATGTGTAAAATCCTTTAATAACAAGAATTTTAACTTATTTTATTAATAATTAATGATCTGTGATGAATTTAATATAAGTTCTTTTGTAAGATATTCTTAGGGTCATGCATAGAACCTCGTAAAACTGTTAGGTTTCCCAAAAGTCTCAAATTAAAAATAATTATGATAATGCCCTTGGCCCACCCATATTCACGATTTCTGATAAATTTCGTAGCTAGTTTTCGAATCCATCAGGAAGGTAGGCGTAGTTTTAGGTTTGTATCGACGTCATAAAGTTAGATTTTTTAATTAACATTAAATCATGTAGATCTTAACCTAGGAGCGTCTATGGCTGTTGATCGAGGAAACTAGTCAGGAAAGCAACCATACCAAACTTATTATCTTAGTGATAAACCTTTATCCTAGAATTTTTGTGGTTATTTGAGATGTATAAATATGAAATCTTAAGTATAAAAAAATGTGAATGACTCACCTTAACCTAGACCCTTGATTTCTAGTTCACATGGTTCCCATGATCTAATTAATGCAAAAATTTATACAATACCTATCTATTACACACACGTCAAATTTTAGCCTTTAGATCATAGTATAAATGGCCTAATTAGAAAATCAGTCCCTTAACCCTTGATTTTAATGTCCATCGAGTGAGGAAAGGGAATGGTTAGTCATAGTCGAATATGTTCCTTTGTATAATGACATAGATTGTCCATGTCTATGATTTGAGTGTCGCACCTTAATAAGCCTCTTTCTTATGTGCGAATTTATCTCGTTTTAAGAAATAACTGAGTACTAACTCTTTTCAAATATGAGCCTCTCAATTAACCAACTTCCCACAGTTAATCAAAAATTAAATTTAAAACATATATTGGCCTCATATGACTATGAGTTTATACAAAATTTGGACCCCGATCTTTAATTATATACTGTGGAACCACAAAGTCAGTCCCTTCCTTTTTCGTCAAAAGTTGGAATTTCAGATCTAGGTTATTCCTACCATCAATCAATTACCAAACTTTATATAATTGTTTGTCTATCATGACTACATATTTTTTCAAAATTTAATTCCTGATCATTAAGCGTGGACCGTTATTTGAGATCCAGATTATTTTGGCACTCGTCAGGCCATTTTTCAAGATTGGTCAATCTAGATTTTAGATCACCAAGAAAATTACATATTCTATCTCCATTCGACGATCCTAACACTATGAATATGTTAGATTTAAAGGAGAAACGCCCAAAATAAAAGTTTTGAAGAAACACAACTTAAGAAGATCAAAAACCCATATCACGTGTACTCTTTATAATAAGGTGGTGTGCGCCCCTTCTCTAGGGGAATCCCACGAACACTTAACATTATCTCAACCAAGAACTCCTCCCAACATTACAGGTTGTAACTCTTACCTAATACATGATTGTCCTACTTGCCCGACTTAGGCAACAGAGAGTCCCCTGTCGGACACTGGCTCATCTTCCTTGTCTTCTGCTAATCTATGAAGGCTTGGACAATCGCCATTGAGGCTCCAGCTCCCTGTTTCAAGGGAACCAGTAGCAACCTATAAGATCATCTTGACACCAGCCAACCTCATGTGTTGTCCAAATCTTAGCTATAACAGGGTATTATCAAATGAAAAAAATTTAAGGTTATCTATCTAATATTATAGAGGTGCACTAAGGCGGGTGGAACTTGGGTGGATTCCCAGATCCACCAAACCCTGACTACACGGCCCACCGTGATGTATGTGCCTTACATCCACAACGTCAATCCATTTTGAAAGTTCATTTTAGGGCATAATCCCAATAGTTAAGAAGATCCAAATCTCAGGTGGACCACAACACAAGAAACCGTGGTTACTCACAATTAAAAACTTCTTGTAGGCGGAAAAAGTTTTGGATCAAGCTGATATTTGTGTGGTCCCTTTATCCAAGTCTTTGTGACATTATCAACAGGTTGGATGACAAATAAACATTCCAGTGGCCGTAAGAAGTTTTCAATGGTGGGTATTCAATCACCACTATTTCCTGTGGTGTGGTCCACCTCATATTTGGATCTGCTTTATTTTTTATCCTAAAGTGAGCTGTAAAAACGGATGGGCGGCGTGGGTGTAAGGCACAAACATCACGGTGGATCCCCTCGGAGCAGATAATACCGGAACGCTGTTCAGTATCGGGTTGACTAGAGTTTGGGGCATTTACTGTCATAACGTAAGCGTCATCCATGACCGTGGAAGGGTCAATATTCTGCGTCCTCCATCTCTCTCCTATAACAGATATTATTCTCTCATGTATCTTTTCAATGGACTGCGTGTGACTGTTAAGAGGAGACGTGCATCTTAACCGCTGTATGCCGACTCCCCAAGCATCCTTCCTTGCACATGTGAGGTATGCCATATGCCAAAGCTGGAGCTTTCTTATATCTGCTATGAAACTTCTCCTATCCTATCAAATGCGGGACAAACCTTACTCCTACTTTAATAATTTGTCAGTTGAAATGCACATGATGAAGTTGTTTGGAAGTCAGGGAGAGAAGGCAGACGAAGTTGTAAAAGGGTCTCTCTTGGGAGAACAAAACGGACCTTCACACTACTTCATCTTAAATTTACTCAAATTTTCCTCTCAATTCTTTAACAAGCCTTCTCAATTCTCCAATAACTAACTGGATGTAATCCTTTTTCCTTCCTTCTATATACATTATATTCAGTAGAGAGGCGTATCAAGATCTTGAAGTCAACAAAAAAGATGAATAAATTAGGTAAGAGTTATACATCATAAGGAAGTTTTGAAATTATTAACAACAATAACCAGAGGAAGACAACAGTCCCTCAAGTGTAATGAACAATTGATTGCCTGTGCCGTGGAGAGGTTGGGGTGAGGAATCACGTGGCACTATTATTCCGTGCAGCTAAAAAAATCAATTGATCCTAAGCAGGAACCCTTTTTCTTTTTGCTTTTTTTCCTCAAAAATGATTGAAATTTATTAGAAACAAAGGATAAATGATAATTAAGATGGTTTTTGTATACAAGTTTGAACAAAAATATATTTGGGAAGCCTCCATATTGCTTTAGGACTGCATATACTTTTTGAAGCTTGTTTATACAACAACCATTGACGATCTTCCAACTACTAGTGGTTTTGAGAGTGAAAATTAGCCCACAATCTTTAGTGGAGGAGGTAGGTACTCCTGAGAGAACAACCAAGTTCTTCCTCTTATTGGACCTCGAGTTTTATTTTAAATAGACCTAGAATTTAAAAGAAAATGTCACGTTTGCTCTGAGGATGTCAATGGCCAGGGCATGGGTACATACCTGACCCCAAGTTGCTTACGCCCAGAGCAGCCATGTTTTCTTGGCTAGTTTGACTAGCTAAAAGTTTGTCAAAGTCGAAGCATGGACCGTTTTATAATTTCTATACAACAACGAAATTTCTTGAATAGATTAACTTTCTGACTGGGAGTAGAACTTGTAGAGCGAACTCCAAATATTTTGCATATGAATTTTGTTACTATGAATAATATATGTAGAACGATACATATTTTCAAGGGATAGACCGGCCATAATGACCATGACCAAAGAGGGGATTATTGGTTGGTGCTAGGCTAAGAGTACAAGGGACGGTTTGGATTCAACCATAGTCGTGTCAGGATGGGTTATCCAGATCATGCTATCAAGACTAGTTATTTTGTTTCTTGTTTGTTGAACACCCTGAAGAGGGGTTAAGAATGGATTCTGTCCCATATTTGGAGCTTACTGTGGATGGTGTTGTACGTTAGTTTTGTAAAGAAATGAAAAATTCTCTTATGATCATATTTTGTGGACACATTGCCCTTTTTTTCCTAAGTTTCCTGCATAAATGTGCTTAACAAAACCATGGACAAGTTGTCTATGCCAAAACAAGTTTGCTTGAATCCAGGTGAACCCTAAACCTTAATCCTGTTGGAGTGTAAGTCCCTTGATATACATTGATAGGCCATCCTCTAACGGCTCGACCTTTTAGAGAAAGTGGTGAGTTGACATGGTATCAGAGCGATGTTCAAGTGTTTGAATCTTGGAAGCAGAAAATATGCCTCCCACGGGAGGCAAGCCCGGCCTGTTTATGGTGTGAGTGTGAGTGTTCCTCCACCCTTGCCTAGTATGTTCCCATGCATGGTTCCACCCCGGCTCATGTGATATTGTTTATGAATTGCATTCTCCTCGTGCAGGCTCAATTGGATGATAGGTAACCCCACCATGGAATTGGGCTCTCATCAACACCCCTTAATTTCTACGAAGTGATTTTTTCTTTTCCTTTTCTTTCTTTTTCCTATATCTCGACTGAGGATCATCAACATGTGTTTCTCTATGGGGGTCCACATGTATAGATGCTCGGATTATCAAATTTAATCATTTAATGGGTGTCAACCCAGACAAGATGCAGGAAGAAATGAAGGATTCTTTCCATTGATATGTGTAGCTGAATGTGGATCACTGGAAGGAAATTTTTAGTAGTTCACAATCTAACTAAAAAATAAATAAATATATAATCAATAGTCAGGACCTCTTTTCTCAGCATTATTATCGGTTTGCAGGCTATTCAAAATAGCATCCACAGGAGGATGCCTCCGATTATCCAATTATCTTTGCAAGTAGGCTCCATGGCGCAACTCACACTAATGTCACTCAGCCACCTCTCAGGCCAAAGGATGTCTTACTGATTGCCCCAAATTGAGAAGAACTTATTACAACTCAGGTTCATTTGTCCTATGTGGTGACTCAGCATCACCATCATGTGCTGCTATACTTCCCCCAACAAGAAATTTAAAATTGAATGGATGATTATAACAATCACTATGTAGACGAGTTAAAAAAATTGAAAGACAATTCTGAATGGCTTACATTCAACTCCAAAAATCAGAGTCAAGGGTTATCCTTGAAGTATGATCGCTGGAACATTGAATTGAAAAGAAGGATTGTTCCAATGGTCAGACTATCTTTGCTTGGGAGACACATGCTGACGATCATGAGTCGCCAAATGAGCAACATGAATTCCTCCAACTCCTAAGAAATAAAATAAACAAATATCAAAAGCTTGCCTTGTCCTCCCCGTAACTAGCAAAAGATGATGTGCGACCGTCAAATTATGCAAGAGATTTCCCAACTTCCCATTCTAAATGAAGGAAAGCCTTTTTAAGATTTCCTACAGGTCTTGTTGCACATGTTTATCACAAAAATAGAGAAGTACACACTCAAATGCGTTCCAAAAAAGAAAATTGAAATTAAAAGAACAACCCAAAAAATAGTAATAAAGACGATAGGTGGTAGTGGTGAACTAAGAAAAAGAAACAGGAAAAAAAACTACTCTAGCCTCTCAGAGTGACTGAGGTGACGTTTGGATGCCAGTAACTTTTTTACGTTGTAATCAAGTTACACCTGAAATGAGTTTCAGGTGTGACTTACAGCTAATTGAAGTCACTTCTTTTTATCATAATTTCAAATGTACTAAAGGCCTGTAAGTGACCTACAGCTTGAAATTTCATGTCCAAAGATCACATGTAAGTGCGTTACCTGTTAACCCTTTACAACTAATTAAACTTATAGGCATCCAAATGACCCCTAACAAAAAATAGATGTAGAAGGATAAGCTAGAGTTGAAGAGTCACACAAATCCATTGTGTGATTGAAAGCAAAAGCACGAATTAAAGCAAGTACACAAGTTGGGATTGAGGATGTGTTGTTTTCACCAATGTCAGTCCATGGAGTCTCTCTACTTTGTGTCCAAAGGGAAGCATTGGGTTTAATAAAGTCCATATATCTCTCTGGACTGGAACTGGAAAGGGGAGAAGGGAGTCCAAATGCTATCATCAAATCAGAATATTGAGGATATCTTGTTTACAGCAATGGTGTTATTTTTCATTAAGAAATAAGAGAAAGAGAGAAGACACAAGGGAGTAATTTGGAGAATCTCTTCCAAGGTTAGTGATAAGTGTAAATTCATTTCCTCCACGCAAATGACATGTTCATCCTGATTTGTGTTCCACTTTATATGGGAGAGTTCCAAGTTTCCAAATCCAATCATCCCATGCCAAACACTTGGATGGATGCAAAATAAAATATTCAATCCACAAGCAAATCTCTCCTAAAAAAAAACACAGAGAAAAAATTAATAATAATAATAAAAAAAACATTAGATCAAGAATCTATGAATAACAAAACTAGATCTAACCCTTACCATCTTCCACCCAACCCTTCATCTCAAAAGTGGGAATCTAAGTCCATCCACTCCACATTTCCATGTCTCCATTTCAATTGCAGAAACATAAAAAATCCACAGGATTAATGAACAAAATTGGAAAAAAAAAAAAATGGTGCAAAAGAGGAAAAAAGAAAAAGAAGAAGAAAAACAAAACGAAAGGAAAGATTTAGGAGGTTTTACCTTTGAATGATTGGAAATGGAATCTGAGTAGGAGACAGATTTCTCGTAATAGTAGAGTCGCTTATTGCCGATGCAGCATCATCAAGATTCTCACCCCAATGCTTGGATGAAAAATCACATGGCCACCATGCAATGCATGTGAATCTTGATGATGCTACATCCACAAACAACGACTGTCAATCAATCCATGCACACGATCATATATATATATATATATATATATATATATATAGGAAAAGGAAAGACAATGAGAAAAAGGAAGGAGAGGTGAAAATCCATCACTAGATTTCATTCCAGACCCATAAAAATCAAAGACACAACCCTCGCAGGTCAGGTCTTGCACATATCCCCATTCATAAGCACGAGCATGTGCTGACGTGGCTTGTTACTATTCGCTGAAACCTAAACGATGGCGTGACCGTGGGGCCAAAAAGGAATCTCTGATTTCTAAACTAAAAGAGATTCAAAAAAAAAAAAAAAAAAAATGGAAAGGAGAAGAGAAAAACGTTTCTGTATATTTCCTCAACCAATCTCAACTCTCGAGTCAGAATGACAGGGCGCCAGCACTATCACGAGCATAGCTAACAAACCCACGAATGGATTTTCTGTAATTTGTGATAGTTGGATTGGTGGATTAGATTCCGGCGATGTCAGACACCACCGGAAAAGGGATTCTACGTCCCTCTTCTGCTACAATGTCAGATTAGCTGCTGATGAGAATACATGACACAATTGCTGGAGAGAGAGAGGGAGGGACGGAGAGAGAGAGAGAGAGAGAGAGAGAGATTCCAACCCAAACCAGCCTGAAACCTGACTTCACAGGCGAGATCTGACACGTTCCATGGAAACTCAATGAAAGAAAGAAATGGAAAAGGTAAGAAAAAAAGAGAAAGAAGAAACAACATGTGGAAGAGAAGCGCAGAGAAAGAGAAGGTAAATTTAGAGCTATATAAAATCATGGGGTATTTATTTTATCTTATTTTTTTAGGCTTGGGTTTTTCTTATAAATGTAGAGTTATTTGATACTCTTGCATGGTGCCTTGCTTTATACGCAGGGACCGAGAATTGTACACCGGGTCAATATTTACTCAAGTGAACAGCCTAAATTGTATAACCTAATGTGGATAATTCATAATCCCAAAATTATATTATTTGAGCAATCCTAAGCTTCCGATTAGATGGCATTAGTTTGCTGAATCCAGACCGTTAGATATTTTTCATATCGGCCCGTTCCATTGACTTGAGATCAAATGAGTCTAATTCTTGGGTCATGATGCATCTAAACTTCAACCCATTAATATAGCGACGTCATTGTAATTTAGCTCCATGGTATATGTTCAATTTCTCAGCGCCTGCATATCATCCATCGCACTCGGCCAGAGTATCAAAAGTTTTCAATATGTAAATAATGAAGTGGAGGAAATGTTTGATCCTCGCCCGAGGATATATATTTTATTAACCTAGCCAGGAATAGTACAAGTAAAGCCCATGGTTTCGAGATCCAGACCATTTACCGGATAGGCTAGAAACGTGTATGTATTATGCCACAACAAACTGCTTAATTGGCAAATCCTAAAGGTTAGATTTGTGGACAGCAAATAGACGGTTCACCAAACTGAGGACGCAAGGTTGGAAGGGACGCAGATTAGCTTCTGACGGCTTCATTAGCGATCTCCTTACTGAAGTGACGTCAACAAGTTCTGTGTGCCCACCATGATATATCTGTTATATCCACACCCCTATTTGGCGAGATCATTCTATGGCATAAGCCGCGGATCCAAAGCTAATGAAGTTTTAAATGGTGGGCGCTCAATTCCAACTTTTTATTGTTGTGGGGTTCACTTGAGCTTTGGATCTGCCTCATTCTTTTGCTCCTGCCATAAAAGGATCTCACCAAATGGATGGGTGGTGTGGATACAACACATACATCATGTTGTGGCCACATAACTAGGTGACATCACTTCAGCAGCAAGATAGCTGCTAAGCCGGCCATAGCTAATACGTGTCTAACTGAAAGCTACAATTTTTGGACGCCGATTGCCTCGTACCTCGGTTGGACAAACTTGGTACGGGCAGGGCTCTATGAGGCCCACATTGATATATTTGCTTTATCTATGCCTTCCATTGATTTTTTACGGGTCATTTTAAAGTAGGAACTATAAATGACTCTAATAGCTAATGGACTTAAAGAGCGAGTTGTACTGATAGCTAGCTTATTAGTGCTAGTAACTATAAGAGTTGTACTGACAGACAAAACTAGTGAGGTCTTTCAGACCAAACGATTGTTATTGTTGTACTGTAAAAGCTGTACTGGTAGCTAGAGGTGGGCAACGATCCGAGCCGAGCCGAGTTAGCCCTAGTTTGGTTTGGTTTGTTTTTGGACCACCGCAGTTTGTGGATCGGTTTGGTTTGGGTTTCGGGCCGACCCATGCGGCCCGAGTTTGGTTTGCTCCGGAAAAATCTAGTTCGAGCCAGGATCGGCTTGGTTGAAAATTTCGAACCGGGACAAGCCGAGTTCAAACAAACAGTGGCTCTTATTTTCCTTATTCATTTAAATAGAAAATGAGAAAAAAAATGAGAAAAAAAAAGTACAAACATATCTTACTATATGATGTTTAACATCCGAGTAACTTCAAAATAGATATGTAAGAGTATTTTCCAAACAAAAGTACACAAGCATAAGTTTACAAGTGCAACGAAACAGTGTGCATTCATGTATATGTATTATGTATTTTCTATGTCATCATGTATATGTATTATGTATCCATCTGTTTTTCATGTCATTTTAGGACATGATCCCAAAATGGAATCATATCCAAAGCTCAAGTGGATCACACCATAAGAAACAGTGTGCTTACAATCTACGAGCTGAATCAAAGCGAGCTGAATCAAATCGAGCTTCAAGCCGAGCTAAGCTGGAACTGCCCTAGTTTGAGTTTGGTTTGTTTTTTCAAACGAGCTTGACTCGGAGGCTTGGTTTGGTTTGAACTTCCATTCGAACCAATCCAAACCGAGCTTTTTCAAACCAATCCGAGCCGAGCTTTCGAGCTGGCTTGGTTTGTGCCCACCTCTACTGATAGCTATTGCTGCTTGCTGTAAGAGCTAGTGCTGTACTGGTGACTGTACTTACACAGCTGTACTGGGTACTTACTTGACTGGGAAAAAGCAAGCGTCTGATCAGATCAATCAAGAGATAGGGGTTCGGCCAAACTTCTTTTTCCTAAGCAAGGACTACGCTAGAGAGTGATGATTGGCCGAGATAGAAAGTTCAATTGGACCAAACAATAGGGATTGAACGCCCGCCATTAAAAACTTTTCGAGATCTGCAGAAGTTTTGATCAAGCTAATCTTTGTGTTTTCCCTTCATCCTAGCCTATGTGACGTTGTGAACAAGTTGGATGGCAAATAAACATCACGGCGAGCCCTACCAAGGTTTCAATAGTTGGCACCGATATCACCACGGCTTCATGTGCTGTGGTCAACTTGAGTCTTGGAACGGCCTCCTTTTTGGGTTCATGCCCTTAATTGATCTTTAAAAATGGATGTACACGTGGATAAAACAAAGACATCACCATAGGGCCCACAGAGCACCTACGTAGACGTAGTCCTTCGAGGCGGGCTTAGGACGCAATCCGCGTCCCAGATAAATAGCTTTTTAGGCAGGCAAATCCATGGTGGGACCTTGATGTGAAAAGGCTACTATCTGACGCTGGGAGGACGTGGTAGGTCGATCACCGTCTCCCTAACCGAGAGTTTCTCGAATCCACGAGAAGAAATAAAAGATAAAAAGAGGAATTTAATTCCAAATAATTACTTTATTGAAGATTGAATGAATCAAAACGAAATTACAATGCATATAAATAGGAAACTAAACCCTATGCAAAGTATCAGACTCCAACTCCAACTTAAACTCCTAGAAAATGTAACTTACTATAAATAGTAAACTTACTATTTATAGAAGTCGTTGAATCCTACTAGAACTCTTGGTTTTCGGCCAAAAATAGAAAGTTATCAAACGGCCTCAACCACGTTGTTCTACGAAATATTCTAAGCCCTTTTCATGCTGGGCGCTAACTCTAAAACCCTACAGATGCAAAGTTATGATCGAATTAAAACTTACTATAAATAGTAAAACTGAAAATAAACTAGCCTAATGACCGTCGATACGGTCGATTCTCGCGATTCCGGCTTGGGCAACCCGACGTAGCGGGTTGGTTGGTTAAAGTAGCTCGAGCTACCCCAAATTGATATATTATACGTCCCGTAACTCATTCCGGATTGTGAGATACGACCGATTTACGGTCCTGACGGTCTGGATCACTTTCGACCCCGTCCGGTCTTCTTTTGCTCCATCTGGGCCATGAAATAATCAGCGACCCGTTCTACATCACTATCCTCTCGTACAAAGAGATTTGGAGCAAATCCATCCATGGTGCGTAACAGTTTGGACCAGCTACAAGGAGCAAAGATTAGAGTGCTACAATCCTCTCATGTGAAGAGGTTTGGACATCTCCATCCATGGTGGAGCCCATGAGGTAAACAGTTTGGATTGTCTAAGAGAAGCGAATGCAATCCTACAACCTGGAAATTTTTGGGGTAGGTCCATCCATGGTCTACCCATGAAGTGAACGGTTTGGATCGCTTGAAAGGAGCCAAGATTGGAAGGCCAGAATACTCATTGGAGTCCCAAGGATAATAAACATATACTTGGGCGGAGGATTTGTACAATTGTTCGTAAAGAAAGCACGATGTTTTCTAATTGGCTGATGCTTAGCTGTATGGTACTGTAACATCTTTTATTTTTCTTTTATCTGCAGTTATACATCGCCATCCCAAACCCTAATTTCTAACTCGTCTGCCCCCACGGACTTGGCCAAGTGCTTAGGACTTACTCTTTTTATAAACCTTTAGGTTGTTGTCCTCAGTACTCTCACCTGCCCATCTTTGCTTCACTGCCCGGATTTCCTCCTCCTTTTTACTGCCTTTTCTAATATGAGCGATTGCTTTAAAAGGCGAATAAAAATTGGGTAATGCAACAGAGGTTTGCTTACTAAGCATATGGACGAATTGAAATAGGATATGGCCTTTGTATTTGGATTCTTTTCAATCACCGTACCGTTTATCTGATAGGGCTTCCCTAGAAGGGGTAATTCTAGAAGTTAGATAAAAAATAAAAAGTAAAAAACAAACAAACCTACAAGATTGAATATCTCACTCCTTTGATTCAAGGGTTATGTTGATTGTCCATGTTCAAAACTAATGTGCCCAAGTTAGACCGTTATAGAAATTATCTGAATAATTAAAAGATAACTCAGATTCAGAGGCTCAAGTTGCCATTTATTCTAGCGAACCTCCGTTGGATAAGAAGAGATGCAGTGTTTACACCCACTGTCGCTGATAAATACACCCACCTTTTCTAGTACATGTTGGTATAGCAGTACAACTAAAGGAATAAGGACTAATGAGTAAATTGTAGGTCAAAAATTCAAAAGAAAGAAAAAAAAAATGAGAGAGAGAAAGAATCATACTGTTTTGATCAACCACATCCGGTATATGGTTTGCAAATGGTTGTTGATGGATGGAGGTGTGCGCCCATCCATCATCACCTTCTTTGTACCTCATGTAGGTGGTCGCCCTCGTGATGATGCACGAACAAGCCCTTTGTATCATTTATCATAAGGGATTTGCCTTTTCCTGGCCCTGGTCCGTGACAAGAGAAAGGTAAAGATACAATTGTAAATATGATGTTTTGTAAGTGATTACACCAACGGGTGTGACCCATATTACTACAAGAAATAGGATATTTACCGATGAAATTTTTGCTGAGGAATAGGATTTCGTCGGTAATAATGTCATTTCCCGATCAAATTTCACGTTCCTTGGGAAAAGGTCGTGGCATTACACTTTCTCTCACTAACTAGGTGTTCCCGTCAAGTCCAATTCACGCCATGTGCTTTAACGACGAAGTCTGATTTTTTGTGACTAAATCATTTCATTAGTGTTTGTTAATTTCGCCAAGGAAATATTTTCTCAATAAAACCCACAAACGCCGACGAAATTTCAAATTCGTCGCTGAAGAGTGCTCTCTTCCGTGGCTAAAATGTTTAAAATTTTTAAGGTGGAACGCGGTGTTTTCAGCGACGAAATTGTTGTTCCGTCAGTGTTTGTTGGATTTACTGAGAAAAATTTTCCTCTGTAAATCCAACAAACACCGACGAAACAAAAAATTCGTTGTTGAAGGGTGTTCTCTTTCGTGGCTAAAACGTTTAGAACTTTTAGTGCGGACACGGCATTTTCTATGACAAATCATTCTTTTCATCGGTGTTGTTTGGATTTACTGAGGAAATATTTCGTTAGCAAAGGCAAATATAACATCCCATGGCCAGTGCCTCTTCCTTCCCTTCCCTTTTCCCAATTTCGTCAGCTCATCTCTCCCTCTCCTCTTTCCCTCTCCCTCTCACTTTCACTCCCATCCTTCCCTCTCCTCTTTCCCTCTCCCTCTCTCTTTCACTCTCATCTCTCCCTCTCCTCTCCCCCTCTCGCTTTCGTCAACTCACACCACACCACACCACTGTTAGTCTCTGTCTTGCACACCAAAAGTCTCTGTCTCGTACACCACCACTAGTAACTCTCATCTTCTTCTTTATTTTCTTCTTCTTCTTAGGTTTTAATTATTTCAGAAATTTAGAAATTCCTAATTAAGGATTCAAAATTTTAAATCCCTAATTGGGCATCCTAATCGCACCTGCCTTTTGATGCATTCAAGAATGCCTAAGCTGCTTTTACTTCAAAGATGAGCAAGAAACCACCCACACCATGGATGAAAATCGATAGGAGTTAGGTTTTTAGGGGGTGGTATCAGTTCCTCAAGTATGTCTGTCAATCTAATGTTCTTCTAGTTTTCTGAACCATGTAGCATGTTCTCATTTAAGTATAATCTCATATGAGTCGAGATGTGACGGGATTCGCTTCCGTACTCTCTGCTTCATCTTCATGGAAGATTCCTTCAGTCTGATTTGCCTGTTTGTTGCGAATATGAGGTTTAGCTGGAATGGATCTTTTATTACTATTATTTATTATTTAATTAATGGGTTATCCATTATGTGCTCTGTGACGCAGTCTGTTTTTACATTTGGAAAATCCTCCTTTGCAGCAGGGTTGACAGTAACTATGGGCAAGGATAAAAAAAATGGAGATTTATGAGGTAATGACATTTCCTCATTGCAATTTGTTCGCCAACCCCAAGGATAAGGTTGTGATGTAGTAATAACTTGGTGGGACCGAGCTCGATCCATGTTGAACCTCCAATTTATACATTGCATTGCCCACTACATCACAGTATATGCATGGTTTTCATGATTAAAAGGCCCATCTAATGCATGTTTTGTGATTGTAGGGATGAGAGCAGACTTCACTCAATTGGAGACCAAAAAGGGTCCATTTAGTACCTGTGAATGAAGGTCCAAGGTGGACCAAAGAAGGAAGAAGAAAGAGGGAGAAAAGAGAATAAAGAAAAGAAGAAAAATAAGAAGAATAGTTGGTCCGACCGGTTGTCCGACCGGTCGGCCACGCCTCTGGACACCACTGGAAGAAGGACCAGTTGGTCCGACCGGTGAGGCATGACCAGTTTGGTCCGACCGGTCGTGACCGGTCGGCCAACAGGTCGTGGCTGCTGGGAAACCCTCTGGACTGTTTGCAAAGTAGGTCCGACTGGTCGTCCGACCGGTCGACCACGCAGAAAAATCAGGAAATTTCTATTTCTGGTTTCGAAATTTGCTGCGCACTGCATAACCTTACGCGGTTTCTGGAAGATTTCGACGCAACCGAGCGTCCTTACTATAAAAGGACACCTAGGGGCTCTTCCTAAGTCATCATAGAAGCTAAGGGACGTGGTGCTAGAGAGAGGAAGCCGTCGTTGTTATAGGCAAAATAATGGAGATCAACTCAGATATTAAGATTGTACACGGACGCCCATTTGACTCTCGAGATCATCTGAGCGAGAGTCGCAGATCGGGTAAGTACGAAAGTACCCATTAGACTCTCGAGATCATCTGAGCGAGAGTCGTAGACTGGATAAGTGCGGAAGTACCCATTAGACTCTCGAGATCATCTGAGCAAGAGTCGTAGACTGGATAAGTGCGGGACACCCACTCGACTCTCGAGATCATATGCTCGAGAGTCGCAGAATGAGTAAGTGCGGGACGCCCATTCGACTTTCGAGATAAGCTGATCGAGAGTCGCAGATGGACAAATACGGAGCATCTATTCGCAAGGCATCGAGCTCCCATAGCCGATAGTCAGATAAAGCAAAGCAGAGATTCTCTTCTCGATTTGCGAGCAGACCTTCTCACGAGTCAGTGAAAAGGATTACATCCGAATGAGCGAGCACTAGGACTCGCGACCATATTCCAACATACGAACAGCTTTTTCTGTGGCGACACCCCTTAAGCCTTCAGTACCAGCATCCGATTCCCGTCAAGCAGCTTGTCCAATCCCTCTGCGACACCAAGCAGGGCTACACCTAGTTCGGTGGTTTCCGCCCCGTCGGCGTCTCCTTCCTTCTCGCTGGCTATGACTCCAACTACGGTCTCCAGCTCTACATGAGCAATCAGCGTTACTACTACGCCTACCAGCAGCCCGGATAGGTCGATTTTGGGATCTTCTCTGGTGGTTCCGGATCTCAAGGGATTGCCATCAAGAAACGTGATTGCCAAAATAAGTCATTGGGTTATATCTCACCTTTAAGGATAAAGATCTTAACCTAGGAAATTAGCGGGATCTCAGTATCGTACACGAAATCAGCGTGATTCCGATATCTTACGTAACAGATTGGATCGCTTCAGATCTATATAAAGGGATGACTCCATTAAAGAAAGGGGTACACACAATATTCAATATCTGGCCTGTTTTTGCCTGGTTATTCTTCTTATTGCTTCAGGCTGACTTAAGCATCGGAGGGCTAACGGCTGGACACCAGCCACCCTTAGTTGCTTTCTGTCTTCTTTCAGGTCCGGCGGAGGAAGGTATCTGTTGGAGAGAAGGTGAACGTCCGGAGGATCCAGTTACAAAATCTGACGTTAACAGTTTGGCGTCGTCTGTGGGAACGACTTGATCGTTAAAATCAACCGTTCTAGCCACCGATAAAAATCCTTCGGCGATGCCTCCTAAAAAGGCTGTTCACCCTTCGACTTCAATTCAGGCACCACCTCCGCCCGATGAGACGGAATCTGTACCTACCCTTCTGTTCGCTCGCCTCAAGTGTAAGGCTGCGATGTAGTAATAAAACTCGGTAAGACCGAGGTCGATCCACAGGGAAATAGTAACAACCCCCAAATCACTCCAGCAACTCAGTTTTTTAAAAGAAATCAGATTTAATTAAGTGATTACTTAATTTAGAAATTTAATGAAAAATCAGAGATATAAAGTACTAAGGCTTTCAAGGATCCACTTGTAGCAATCCTATGTCAATTCAGTCAATCCAAGTAGATAACACAACTAGAATTGAAGTCCTATCTCTCATCTAGTTGGAAAATAAAGCATTCACACACATTCCATCACATTCAAGTTGAACTTCCAAGTTCTAGTTCCATTCAATCAATACAAAACTCAAAACTATAGCCTGCGGAGTAACAGCCATGCCTCTGGACTATGGCCTGCTCAAGGATTACTATAATCCGAATTTAGATAAACAAACATGATAATCTCAGAGAATTAAAAGGAATTCATGTCCGGAGCACATAAACTCAGATAAGACATCTCAAACTACCACTTTTTGGAACTAAATCATGTAAAAATCCAAACTTGAATGTGAATTACTTGAATTAAACTGAAACCAACATAGAATTAGCTACACGCTTCACCTCTCAGCCTTAGCTGAGAGGTTTTAGCCGAGCATAGTCATGCTACAACTAAAAACTCTGAAATAAAGCATAAAAACAGAAAAACCCGAATAGGAGAGTTGCAGCCGCTCCACAATCGCCTTCACTCTCCAAACTCACGTTCCTTAGCCTCTCTGATACCCTAGGAAGAGCTCCTAGGTGTCCTTTTATAGCAAGCAACCTCCCTTGCGTCGGATTCTGCGAAAGACTACGCATTGCGCAGCAATTTTCGGAGTCCTGAATTAGAAAGGAATCCTCTTACGCAGAGCCGACCGGTCGTGACCGGTCGGACTAGCTTCTAAAAACAGTCCAGGGAGTGCTGCCGACTGGTCAAGACCGGTCGGACAGACCTGCCCACAGTCCAGAGTGCATGCCCGACCGGTCATGACCGATCAGGCTTTGTTTCCATCTTGTTCAGAGAGCCTGGCCGACCGGTCATGACCGGTCGGCCCTTCATCAATATGATCAGCCTTCATACAGTGTGCATGGCCGACCGGTCTTGACCGGTCGGCATGTCTTTAACTTGCTCCTTTGATGTGGCTGACCGGTCGGACGACCGGTCTGCCTTGTTTTCCTTCCACTTTTTCTTCTTTTCTTCATCCCCTTTTCTCCCTCTTTCTTCTTCTTTCTTTGGTCCATCTTAGGACTTCCTCCAATGTCTTCAAATAACCTTTGTTAGGCTCCAATTGGATGAAATCCGCTCTCATCCCTACAATCACAAAAACATGTGTTAGGTGAGCCTTTAAACCATGAAAATCATGCAAACCTAGTTGTGTAATGAGCAATGCAATGTATAAATTGGAGGTTCAACACACCCCCCAACCAGCTTTTTGCTAGTCCCGAGCAAAACATGCGTGAAACAATTTCAAACCTCCAAATCCAACTCCCTTCCAGAAATCATGTTTCTATCCATTCCAAGATGTATTAGTATAAAATTTGGAAAAATTAGATGATAGAAGCTGAAACCTTGGACTCTCAAAACATAAAAGGTGTCTACATGAAATTCCTACTGATTGATTGATAAATAGAAGAACTCGAACAAATTCAACCTAGTGTGCATAGTGAAAGTTCATCTCATGAGTTCTTGGAATCATCTTCTTTATAGATTAAGTAAACCAAGGATTTTAAGGTGCACAGAGCAACAGCAAGCCTATGACAGGAATTTGCCTTACCGTCCTTCCGACGGCTTTCACACTACGTCCCATTTCTGGCTTTGGTTACGATTCGACCATCCCCCAGTTGGTAATAGGTAGCCCTTTTCGAAATTTTCCACCATTTTTCTTTCCTTCCCGATTTCATCCTTTCTTTCCTTTTTCTTTTAAATTAGATAGGATTTTTAGAAATCCATATCTTCCGTTATTTTCCCATAGACAAGGATTGACAGAATACCCCGGCTTGGCTGCTCAACACCTTTAAATCACAGTCTAGCTAATCCACAAATCACATAAACCTGTCACTCATGAAAATCGTATAATGTGAACTTGGTGTAAAGGTGTTCAAATTTTCTATCAATCATAACAATAGGGGAATTAACATATAAAACCATTATGTTGGAAGAAATTCAAGACAACAACATCGCACACTTCATATCTCCTCCTCTTATACTCATAGCATCTCAAATGTATAGAAACAAGATTTTCTAAAAGATTTTTGAGATGTTAGAAAATTCGAAAAAATTTTATGCATATGAAGCTCGAAATGTTGCAATATGCTAGATAAGGGATCACATCTCTGAAATTGCGGTTTTACCGCCTATAAAGATACTTGGAGATATGCCTAATGTCCTAGAGGGGGGGGGGGGGGGGGGGGGGGGGTGAATAGGACTTTTTAAAACCAATTACAATTAAAAAACTAATCAAGACAATCTTCTCAACTAAGACAATCACAATAGCATTCAAAACATTTATATGAGTAGTTTGTAAGCAAGGACTATCATAGGCATTTCATCAAACAGTTAGCATTCATGATTGACTAAACCATTCAACACATATCAATCATTCAATCTCAAAATGCAAGGCGATTTATAGTGGTTCGGTTTCCCTACTCCACTCCCGGTTCACGATCTCAACCTATGAGACCACCGGATTTCACTATAGTCTTGGTTTTAAATCAGGTTAACCATCAACCTTGACATCCTTTGATCTAGGACCACGTATACCATCCGTCGATGGCCCAATCCAGGGACTTGACGAGTTTGGATCTCAAACTCTCACTAATCCTAATCCAAGGATGGTCACGTACCCTCCCGCCGGAGTTTCCCAATCCAAGGAATAGAGATTTAAAAGATGGACTCTCAAATACTAGACATACCTAGACGTTTGAGCCCTGATTCGATGCCTATGATGAGTAGCTTCAGCTCCACGTGCTTCAGCTCCTCTTTTGAGCTCCCAAGATCAGCTACCGATGCAAATGATGAGGATATGTTGATGCCGGGTAGTTGGGAGAGAGTTGGTCTAGTTCCTCTTGCCTATTCAATGCAATGGAAATGAGGGAACTACCAATCTTCAAGCATTCAATGGCTTTAAGTGACCTAATAATGATATTCGGAAGGTAGGTCAGCCATGAATGAAAGTCTTGAGTTCATACTTCAAACTGAGCTTAAAATACTCAATGACAAGCCATTAATGGCCAAGTTTGAATGATGAACTCAAGGGAGTTAAGAGGGAGGAAGGATGTAAGTAAATGCTCTCTCTCTCAGCTCTGAATGGGTGTTGAATGCATCCAAGAAAGACCTCAAGACCTGGCTTTATAGAGCCCTAAATGATAGCCTCAACGGATCTAAAACGGTCACGTCCGACCTGTCAGAGTACGGACTCGACCGACCGGACGGACCGGTCAGCATTCTAAAACAAAGGCTACATATGGGACTGGCCGACCTATCATGACCGGTCGGACTCCCTTGCTGGAGAGGCTACATAACATGGGCCGACCGGTCATGACCGGTCGGACCCCCTTGCTGGAGCTACATGAATTATGGAGGCCGACCGGTCTTGATCGGTCGGACCCCTTTGCTGGATGAACTCCAAAATGCAGGCCGACCGGTCATGACCGGTCGGACCCCCTTGCTGGACTACAACTATTTGTGAGGGCCGACCGGTCATGACCGGTCGGTGATAGTTGCTGGACAATCACCTTTTGTGAAGGCCAACCGGTCATGACCGGTCGGCTACCTATATGAATACTTCAGCAGAGCTGTTGGAGAGTTTGTACATAGCTGGCCGACCGGTCACGACCGGTCGGCTGTCCATTCGTCCACTTTACAGCAAGGTTGATGAAGTGTTTGAGAAGCCTGGCCTCTGACTAGATGGATTTTTCATAGCGAGCTTGCAGGACCAAGATTCTCAACACAGCAACGGATCTTCTTCAAGCGACGAGGTGCATAGGGTCCAATGTGTGGACATATCTTCAATATGCTTCGCACCAGCCATGGTTCACAAGCCTGATCAACTTATGCAAGGGTCGAGAGGAATGGGGATAGGATATGTGAGTTTTTTTTTTTACGCCATTCTTTTGATGTTTTGGGTTTCCTATGGTCGATCTATATGCAACTTACCTGAGATCTTGTTGCAGCATGAGCTTGAGCAATGGATGAAGCGTAATCTTCAAGTCTTGATCTTCAATTCTTCGACCGGGGCTCACATGACATGACGCGACCAACCAACACGTCAGTTGACAACAGAAAGGTGTACTAACAATCTCCCCCTTTGTCAATTGCGTGACAAAACATCTAACCTAGACAAATCATGACTCCTTATCATGATAGACCCTTAAACAGAAAGTAAAATACACCCATATATATGTCTATACAAATATACAACATAATCTTTACAAAAGGACATGTACAGACTCGATTTTCTTCAAAATCTCCCCCTCAATGCTTGCACCTACAAAGTCCTGCAAAAAGATATAATCGGACCTTCTAGGTGGGATGATTCTCCCCCTTTTTGTTAGTAATTGACAAGGGTTAGCCAGCAATAAGATATGCCTATGAAAGCTGCAAGGCTAGCGCTGAAAATATGTCAATCACATTTCACAGGAAAGAGATATGGAAATATAAGTCCTGAGGAGATGTAAAGAACAACACATGCCAGATATACAAGTAAACATGAAAGCACAGAGGGCATATGGCCCAAACAACCAACCACCCCTCCAGATGTATATCTAGACTGAAAAGAAAACACAATGCATGAGCTAATATGGGCAAATACGCCCAAACCATCCAACCTCCCAAGGATATTCAATAAAGGAACAGAGAGCTCATATGAAAAGATAGATATTCAATATAAGAACAAAGAAAAAAATATACCTATATCATCCACATATATACCAAAATGGGCAAGCAGCCCAATGTAAAGATGTATCATAACGCACAAAAAGTACAGACAATCCCATAAAAAAGATAGATCATGAAGTACAAACAATGTCCTTGGTCATTCAAAAAGTAACTATGACCAAGACATAAGCCTAATAATCTGTGCCATCGCCCAGATCAGGGGGAGGAATGTCCCCACGAGCCGCACGCTCCCATCGCTCTATCCGACTCTCTATCTGCGCCTGACGAGTGATGAGAGCCTCCTGCTGCACCAGTATGGTGGCCTGACCCTGCAGGATTTGGCCTTCAAGCCTATCAAGTCGCTGAAATATATCCGCTCGAAGCTGGTGAAGCTCTGCAATGTAGGTAGAGGGATCCACGGAAGGAGAGTGCCGACGAGAAAAAGCTCGAGGCGGCGTGCTGAATCGTCCTGGAGCGTCGCGAGGATCAGGGGATGGATCTGATGATGGAGCTGAAGAATGTGAAGGGCCAGTAGAGATAGGAGGTGCCTCAAGCTGGGATGGCTCTGCTTGCTCCTGCTGCTGCTCCTGCAGACGACGCTAGATAGCTTCTCTGGTAAGCTCCATCCTAGCGATGATGGTACGGTTGATGATGACCGGTTTGTGAAATTTATCGGTACCAACAATGCCAATACGCTCAGCCATTTTGCATATGAGATGCTCAAATGGCAGACTAGTGGAGTTCCTATCGTCGCATGTTGAACCTCCAATTTATACATTGCATTGCCCATTACACTACATAATTTGCATGATTTTCATGGTTAAAAGGCCCACCTAACATGTGTTTTGTGATTGTAGAGATAAGAGGGGATTTCATCAAATTGGAGTCAAAAGATTACATTTGAAGACATTGGATGAAGTCCTAAGATGGACCAAGGAAAGAAGAAGAAAGAGAGAGAAAAGAGAATGAAGAAAAGAAGAAAAAGATGAAGGAATACAAGGCTGACCGGTCGTCCGACCGGTCAGCCACATCACATGAACAAGAAGAAGAGAGGCCGACCGGTCATGACCGGTCGGCCATGCACGCTGGATGAGAGGGAGATCAGCCCGACCGGTCATGACCGGTCGGGCACACACGCTGGATGAATGAAAATCAGTCCAACCGGTCATGACCGGTCGGCTGTACTTACTGGAATGTTTGGAAATCAGCCCGACCGGTCGTGACCGGTCGGCTCTGCGTAAGGATGAGTCCTTTCTAAATTGGGACTCCGAATTTCACTGCGCAATGCGAAGTCTTTCGCAGGATCCGACGCAAGGGGGGTTTGTTGCTATAAAAGGACACCTAGGGGCTCTCCCTAAGGTATCAGAGAGGAGAAAGAACGTGAGTTTGGAGGCTGAAGGCGACTGTGGGGCGTCTGCAACATCTATCTTCGGGTTTTTCTAGTTTTATGCTTTATTTTTGAGTTTTTAGTTGTAGCATGACTATGCTCGGCTAAAACCTCTCAGCTAAGGCTGAGAGGTGAAGCTTGTAGCCAATTCTATGTTAATTTCAGTTTGATTCAAGTATTATTCAATTCAAAGTTAGAATTTTCTTATGTTCAGTTCAAAAGATGGTAGTTTGAGATGTCTTATCTGAGTTCATGTGCTCCGGACATGAATTCCTTTTAATTCTCTAAGATTATCACAGGTTGCTTGTTTAGATTCGAATTATAGTAATCCTTGAGCAGGTCATAGTCCATAGGCATGGCTGTTACTCCGCAGGCTATGAATTTGAATTCTACATTGATTGAATGGACTTGAACTTGGAAGTTCAACTCGAATTGGATGAATGTGTGTGAATGCTTTATTTTCCAACTAGATGAGAGATAGGACTTCAAATCTAGTTGTGTTCTCTACTTGGATTGACTGAATTGACATAGAATTGCTACAAGTGGATCCTTGAAAGCCTTAGTACATTATATCTCTGATTTTTCATTAAGTTACTGTTTTAATTAAACATCCTATTGAAATTGAATTTGCTCTATTAAACTGAGTTGCTGAAGTAATTAGGAAGCTGTTACTTTTTCCCTGTGGATCGACCTCGGTCTTACCGAGTTTTATTACTACATCGCAGCCTTACACTTGAGGCGAGCGAACAAGTTTTTGGCGCCGCTGCCGGGGAAATTAGATAATAGTTTTCAAATAGTTTCAGTGGCTGTAGAAGTAGATAGGTTTTTCTGATTTTTCTTCGAACTAACAAAGTTTTCTGTTTTGTAGGAATTCTTCTTTCAGTTCAAGCGCATCAGGTGATACCTTTCTAACTTAGTTTTTAGAATTTTCAGATTGCAGTTTTCTAGGTTAGGATTAGTTTTGATTTCTGATTGAGTGGTTTATGTCCCGTTGGGAACGTAACCATTCAAATCGTCTCCAATCTGAAGGTGGTTTAGTTGGACCATTGTCAGTCCATAGACGAGTCCGGAATTATCAAGAGCATTGTGAAAGTTTGGGGAGTATGGAGCAAACACCCTTAAGGAATCCTCCACCCCCTACTCCAACCACAAACGCAAATCAGGAAGGAGTAGGAGAGAATGAGGTACATAATGTTCCTCCAATGAGATCACTACGGGATTACCTACAACCTGCTCGTACAATTACACCTTCTTGCATAGTTCTACCAGCTAACGGTGGGACCCTTGACATAAAACCAGGAGTAATCCAACTTTTACCTAAATTCCATGGGCTAGACTCTGACCGCCCATACTTACACTTGCAAGAATTCGAAGAAGTGTTGGCCACCTTGCATTATCCCAATGTTTCTGGGGATACAATCAGACTTAAACCTTTTCCCTTCACCTTGAAAGAAAGAGCCAAAGATTGGCTTCACTCTCTTAGACCATATTCGATTGGGTCATGGGTTGAGATGAACCGGGAATTCTTGAAAAGTTCTTCCCCGCTCATAAGACAAACACTCTTCGAAGGGCCATAATGAATTTCTCAGCAAAAGAGGGTGAATCATTCTTTCAATGTTGGGAAAGATTTAAGGAACTCCTGCTTGCTTGCCCACATCATGGCTATGAGAGTTGGCGAATTATAAATTTTTTCAATGATGGATTAAGTCCTAATATGCGCCAATTTGTGGAAATGATGTGCAATGGCGAGTTTATGAGTAAAAATCCAGATGATGCTTGGAGTTACTTGGACATGTTGGCTGAAAATGCCCAATCTTGGGACACCTCGGATAAACCCAAGAACCCCAAGCCTACTCAAGAGAAAGGAGGGATATATGTCCTTAAAGAGGAAGACGACGTAAATGCAAGGATAGCCAACCTCACAAGGAAGGTTGAGGCCATGGAACTTAGCAAAAATGGAGTTTCCAAGTCCAAGGAAGCTGTTGAAACCACATGTGGGATTTGTCTCACCGACTTACACGCTACGCAAGATTGTCCCACAATTCCTGCATTTAAGGAAGTGTTGCAAGAGACAGCCAATGCCACATATGGTTATCAACGGCCCTTCAATGGACCGGTAGGTAATACATACAATGAGAGTTGGAAGAACCACCCGAATTTCAGTTGGAAGAATGCCCCAACGGGCAATCCTACCAACTCCTAAAGAGGGCCACCCATGCAAAATATGGCCCCACCTTAAGTCTCATTGGAGGATACTTTGAGAGCGTTTATGCAAGGGCAAGCGCAAATAAATGAATCAAATCAGCAATTGTTCCAAGAGCTGAAAGTCTCGGTTGATGAGATTAAGGGACGCTTGAATGCTAGGGAAGGGACCTTTCCGGCCCAACCTCAGCCCAATCCTAAGCAAGTACAGGAAGTAAGCATCCCTAATCTTTCCAACCAAAACATGGAGCAAGCTAAATCCATTACTACCCTTAGAAGTGGTAAACAAATTGACAAAACTATTCCGGTGAAGGCCGATGAGCCTAATGATCCGGTAAGTTCTGAGGATGAAAATGGATCTAACTTAGCCCCACAACAACCGGAACGCATTTACCAGCCCACAGCACCATTTCCATCGAGATTGGTTGCCCCAAAATCTCTCCCAAATTCTCAAGATATTCTAGAGATTTTCAGACAAGTCAAGATCAATATCCCTTTGCTTGATGCCATCAAACAAATTCCCTCTTATGCCAAGTTTCTAAAAGACCTATGCACAACAAAACGCAAATATAATGTGCAGCAAAAGGCCTTCCTAACTGAGCAAGTTAGTGCCATCCTTACTCAAAAGACTCCCCCAAAATTCAAAGATCCCGGTAGTCCCACCGTCTCATGTATCATTGGAGACTACCGGATTGAACGTGCCTTGTTAGACTTGGGGGCAAGTGTGAACTTGATCCCATACTCAGTATATGAACAATTGGGTCTTGGTGAATTAAAACCCACCAAAACCACATTGCAACTCGCTGATAGATCTATCCATGTACCGAGGGGGATAGTTGAGGATGTTCTAGTCCAAGTTGACAAATTCTACTACCCGGTAGATTTTATAGTCTTGGACACACAACCGGTTTTGGATGCTAGCACCCAAATACCGGTGATATTAGGCCGCCCATTCCTTGCCACATCAAACGCAATCATCAATTGCCGGAATGGGGTGATGCAATTATCTTTTGGAAACATGACACTAGAGGTGAATGTATTTCACCTGGGCAAAAGACATAGGGATGTCGATGATGATGAGTTCTTCGATGTAAACATGCTTGAAACCTTTGAAGAAGAAGAACTCCTCCAACTTCAACCACTAGAAAGTTTGGAGACATGCTTAGCACACTTCATGGATTCTAAAGACCCTATCATTAGTGAGATTGTGCATGCATTAAACATAGAAAGACCGGTAGTTGATACTAGCCGGTGGAAGCCCCATTTTGAAAAATTGCCACCAACCACATCAAGGCCTCTACCGTCTAGCATTAAACCACCGAAGCTCGACCTCAAACCATTACCGTCCGAGCTTAAATATGTATATCTGGGTCAAGAGGAAACTTTCCCAGTTGTCATTGCCTCCCACCTAGAAAAAGACCAAGAGCTCAAGTTAATTGAGTTACTCAAAAAACACCGGGAAGCCATAGGTTGGACAATAGCGGATCTCAAAGGGATAGATCCTTCGGTTTGCACTCACCGTATACACCTTGAAGAAAACGCAAAAAACGACTAGACAACCTCAAAGACGGCTAAATCCAAACATGATGGAGGTTGTCAAAGCCGAAGTGTTAAAGCTATTGGATGTGGGTATCATCTACCCCATCTCAGATAGCCAATGGGTGAGTCCTACCCAAGTTGTCCCCAAGAAATCCGGTATTACCATCATTGAAAACGCCAACAACGAGCTTATACCCACTAGGGTGACCACCGGTTGGCGTATGTGCATTGATTATAGGAAGCTCAATACGGTCACTAGGAAAGACCACTTCCCTCTCCCATTTATGGACCAAATCTTGGCGAGGTTGGCAGGCCATCCCTACTATTGCTTCCTAGATGGCTATTCCGGATACAACCAAATTGAGATAGCTCCGGAAGACCAAGAGAAAACCACATTTACATGCCCGTTTGGTACCTTCGCCTACCGAAGGATGCCATTCGGGTTATGCAATGCACCCGCCACATTCCAACGATGCATGTTGAGTATTTTCTCAGACATGGTGGGTGAGTTTCTTGAGGTGTTCATGGATGACTTCTCTGTTTTTGGTTGTACATTTGATGAGTGCCTCGAGCACTTGAAGTTGGTCTTAATGAGGTGTGAGGAAAAGCAACTTGTATTAAACTGGGAAAAGTGCCACTTTATGGTACAAAGAGGAATAGTCCTTGGACACATCATCTCGTCCAATGGAATAGAGGTAGACCGGGCAAAAATTGACATAATCTCCAATCTACCACCACCCAAAAGCATACGCGATGTGCGGTCCTTCCTAGGACACGCCGGGTTCTATCGAAGGTTTATAAAGGACTTTAGTCACATCTCAAGGCCTTTATGCAACCTTCTACAAAAGGAGAACCAATTTGAGTGGAGTACCGAATGTCAATTAGCTTTTTCAAAGCTAAAAGACATGTTGACAGCCGCTCTTATCATGCAACCACCAGATTGGTCCATTCCTTTTGAGTTGATGTGCGATGCGAGCGATTTTGCTATTGGGGCGGTGTTAGGCCAAAAGAAGGATAAAAAGCCCCATGTCATCTACTACGCGAGTAGGACCTTGAATCCTGCCCAAGTTAATTATTCGACTACGGAGAAAGAGCTCCTAGCTGTCATCTTTGCCTTGGACAAATTCAGGCCATACTTAATAGGATCCAAAGTTATTGTTTATACGGATCATGCGGCGCTGAAATACCTTCTTTCTAAGAAGGATACTAAGCCCCGTTTGCTAAGATGGATCCTACTCCTTCAAGAATTCGACCTGGAGATCAAAGATAAGAAGGGGGTAGAAAATGTGGTGGCAGATCATCTATCTCGCCTAGTCCTACTAAATTCCATTGATGAGTCACCTATTGAGGACTCATTCCCTGATGAGCAACTCTTTGTTGCTATGCATCCACCATGGTACGCTGATATAGCCAACTATCTTTCCACAGGTGCGATGCCGACTCATTGGACTGCGCAAGACAAACGTAAATTTCTAAGGGAAGTGCGCAGATTTTTCTGGGATGAACCTTTATTGTTTAAATATTGCCCAGACCAAATTATAAGGAGATGCGTCCCCGATGATGAACACAATTCAGTCATCTCCTTTTGTCATGATCAAGCATGTGGGGGTCATTTTTCAGCCAAGAAAACAACTGCAAAATTCTGCAGTGTGGTTTTTATTGGCCCACATTATTTAAAGATACCCACGAGTTTTGCAAAGCATGCGAGCGCTGCCAGAAGTTAGGAGGATTATCCCGTCGCAATATGATGCCTCTCACCCCAATTCAACATCTTGAGGTCTTTGACTGTTGGGGCATCGATTTCATGGGACCATTCCCCTCATCTTTTGGACATGTCTATATTCTGCTTGCCGTAGACTATGTGTCTAAATGGATCGAGGCTATCCCATGTAGAACCAATGATCATCGTACGGTTCTCAAGTTTCTCAAAGAAAACATACTTTCTAGATTTGGGACGCCTCGAGCCATTATTAGTGATGGTGGTGCTCACTTTTGCAATAGACCTTTTGAAACTTTGATGAAGAAATATGGTATTAGGCACAAAGTGAGTACCCCATACCACCCACAAACAAGTGGGCAAGCTGAAATCTCCAATAGGGAAATCAAACAGATTTTAGAAAAGACGGTGAGACCGGATCGCAAGGATTGGTCCCTACGATTAGATGATGCACTTTGGGCTCACCGTACTGCCTACAAGACAGCCCATTGGAATGTCCCCTTATAGACTGGTCTATGGGAAAGCTTGCCACTTGCCTGTGGAGATAGAACACAAAGCCTATTGGGCAATTCGGGCCCTAAATTTTGACATAGACAAGGCTAGCTCGCTTCGCAAACTTCAATTAAATGAGCTTGATGAGATCCGGAACGATGCATATGAGAATTCGAGGATTTACAAGAGCAAGATGAAGGCCTTTCATGACAAGCACATCGTAAGGAAATCCTTCCATGAAGGACAGAAAGTGCTCTTGTATAATGCCCGACTTCATCTTTTTCCGGGAAAATTACGATCTCGATGGACCGGCCCATATATTGTTAAAGAAGTTTTTCCTCATGGGGCTGTTGAGATTGAGAATTCAGCAAATGGTGACTGTTTCAAAGTTAATGGACAACGCCTTAAACCATTTGTTGAGAAATTTGATTCAGAGGACATGTCCATCTCCCTGAATGATCCTCTTTATCAGGATTATTGATCTCCTAGTCTGATGGAGGTATAGAATAGGTAGGTTTATTTTGTTTTACTGTTTTAGTAGGATTTAGTTGTTGGAATTGCAGACCTCCATGATCGCTCTCTCAGGTACTATTGATTCTCACTCTCAT